>CM069906.1:61525698-61952433 GCA_036172215.1 Camellia granthamiana | reverse complement strand
GAACTCCATCACAGCCGAAATACCCCTAGTCCGGTCTTTGCTTTGCTTCCCTTACACCGGTTTCCAATAACACAACCGAGCTAACCATAAGAGAGCTCAACCGGACTAGGACGTGGCCAAGCCGAACTAACAAGTCCGAACCGGTGTCACCATGCAACCGACCTAACATACAAGAACCGGTATAATTATACGACCGGTCCACCAACTGGAACCGGACTATCTCGATACTTGCCGCGACCGAAGTACGCATACCCATTTGGCAGCCGAACTACTCATACTCCTTTCTTACTGGGTATCTTCCATTCTTGAGCTTACTCCGGCCCAACACCTAGCTCGGCCCAATTTACGAATATAAATTACCCTCTCATATATAATAGTTGAAGTAGATGTTATTATTTTGGTAAAATATTGACTTTTTTTTTAGTATATATTGTATAATGTTTATATATATTGTATATATAATTGCATAATCAAAATTTTAATTGTAGTTTTTGTCTGATACGCAAGTTTGAATTTATAAATTTTTTAACTCGTTAAGACTCGTGAATAAGCTCGAGCTTGAATCAAGTCTAAGCCAACTTGACTTGAGTTCGGTTCATTAAATTTTTATTAAGTTCGAACTCAAGTTCGAATTCCTTCAAATCTTAATAAATAAGCTCAAATATAGTAAAGCTCGGTTCGACTCGGCTCGACTCGGCTCATTTACAACTTTAATTTTGACTGAATTGACACATATGGCATCTATCATATTCAATTATTGGGAACACTACTTTTCAAAATCAACTTATATTATAGCAAAAATAATTTCAATGACAAATCATTAAAAATGCTCTTATGAGTTAGAACAGGGCCCACATGATGGGATTCAGGAATATTTACGGCCTACGTGACACCCTTAATTATGTTTGATTTAATTTTTTTAAAATAAATTGTCGTTTCTTTTTTTAATATATTTTAGTTAATTTTTTATAATTTTTAATTACACTTAATTTAAATATATATAAAAAATAACATAAAATATTAAAAAATTCATTAAAAACAAATAAAATTTCTAATAAAATTTATGTGCATTTTTGTTCAAGTTTTCATTTATTTTTAGCAAATTTTTTTATATTTAGTTAATTTCTTTTACTTTTTTACATGATCTAATATTTATAATTTGACTAAAATATAAAAATAAAATTCAATAAAAACAAACGAAAAATCATTTAAAAATAATGAAAAATTGCAAATAAATGATAATTTTACAAAATATTTGCAAATTCAAAAAAAAATTTATAGCATTAATTATTAAAATTACTAAAATTTATCACTAATTTAAAATTAGTTTTGAAAATATACATTGATTTACAATTTTTTTAAAAATAATTTTTAAGAATTTAAACCAAGGAAAGCCAAAGGAATCTCTCTCTTTCTCTGTCAGATCAAAATGTCGTTTTCGGCTTTTGTTTGACATGGGCGTTTATTCCATGTATTAGAGTCTCTCTTCAGAACAGTTTCAGTTAAAAGGATCGCAACAGCGTGTTTGACATGAGCATGTTAATTTTGTAATTTTAAAATAAAAATAAAAATGATAATCAATATTAAATATAATATTATATTATATTGTATTATATAGAAAAATATTCAGAGTTTGAACTTCATAATAAAATGGGAATGTTTAAATCAGTACAGAAGTTGAAAAATAATTACAAATTAGTGATAAAATTTATCAATATTATTAATTAAAATTATAAAAAATTTCATACATATGTAATAATTTTTTACAATTACCACTGACAGGTAATTTCCTCTAATAAAATCAACTTTGAGCTTTTTATTTTATAAATTTAAATTTTAAGTAAAACTGTCACAAAAATCTATGGCCATGTTTAGTTTGTTTTGAAGAAAAAAATATAGAAACTAGTTTGATAAAATTAAATATCAAAAATATATTTTAAATTTTTCAAAAATTATTTTTGTCCTCCCAAAAGATAAAATTATATATATATATAAATGAGAAATATTTTTTTTATTTTTTTACCAAATTAATTAATAGTTCTTCACACTACTAGAAAAAACACTTTTTGCGACCGTCACAAGTCGTCGCAAATAATAAAAATACAGTCGCAAAAAACTTTTTGAGACGGCTTATGCGACCGCAGATGGGGGATGCAAATGTGAGAGTGGCAAATACTTTTTGCGACGGCAAGGCAACGGTCGCAAATTATTTGCGACCGTCTAAACTACTTTTTGCGACAGCTATTTTGCCGTCGCGAAAAAAAATTAAAAAATAAAAAACACTCTTAACAACCATTGTTTTACTGTCACAAATAATTATTTATTAAAAAAAATCATAGATGAGTTTGCTACAACAAAAAAATCAATTACAAGCACCAAACAATTTTTTGTTAATGAAAAATAACAAAATTAACGAATTAATTAAATTTATAATAGACATTATCCATTAACCATCCTTAAATTCACTGTACTAAAAAATTCAAGTCTTCAAAAAAAAGAAAAAAGAAAAAAAAAAAAAAAAAAGAGCAACATAATCTTTGCTCCCAACATCACCCGCTCGATCGTATCAACTATTCCCTCAACAAAATCTGCAAAAACATAAGCCAAACCATGAACGAGTAACAATTCAAATATTATATTATACTACTATTATCAAATCTTAATACTGAACCTGAACCCAGCAAAATCTATAGATGAATAAGTCTAGAGAAAGTTCAACTCCATTAAAGCCAACCTCTTTGAATGCTTCATTGTATAAAATAGGTGACTTGCTGTGGCCACCAGGCTTCCTGATAATGCCAAATACTTTTGTATCAGGTCCTATCTGTCTAAGATTGTACAAGTTCACCAAATCATCAATTGTTGGTTGCCCAGGTGCTGATACTACCTCAATTAAGGGTACCAAAAGTAAGATATCCCCAAATTTGGGACAAAGCATCCTTGCCATCAAACCCCTTTCACCCATAACCATTGCTATTATTGGGACCTAAAAATTTTATACATGTTGCATGTAAATCATAACAAATGGAATGAACCCAAAAAATATTCATATCAAATAAAGACCCTTGAAAGAATTTCTCATACATGACATTTTAAAAAGAAGGTATCGCATACTTGCAACTCTTAAAAAAATAAGAAAATAATAGGAAGAATACTAATGCTTTCAGAAAAATAACTAATTGTTCATAACTAATATTAAAAAAATAACACTAATGCTTTCAAATCAGGACAGAGAAGACCAAAGTTAAAATACTACCACGCTAAAAACTACACATAAATGAAAGCAATGTAGATATGCAACTACAAGCATGCCAGCTACCCTGGAGCATCGCATTTTCAGTGCTGATATTAGTATACATATCACCATTTATGGGAGAAGCTATAGGACTTGCCAGCACAACTGAACCATCAGAAACTGCATCAGGAATCGTTTGCCTGGTTCTTTCATCAGCAAACACATATCTTCCAGGTAACCTTCCCGCCTGTACATTGGATGCAGCAGCTGCAGCTGCAGCATGTGAAGCAACACTGGTTGTCTCAGCAGCAGCCAGATCTTCAGCAACTAGTAGGTCATCAAGTAAAACCCCTGTAGGATAAACATATCAAACGCAAAGTACTGCTTTAGAATCAACTGAAAAATTGGTCAACATAACATGCTAATCATATATAGGAAATTAACTTCAAAATATTTGGTTTCTAGGATGAAATAGGAGTTGCTTGGGTAGGACATGAATGCACGGGCATTAGAAGTATGACAATGAAAACTCCTTAGAATTTTCAAAACGACAAAAAGGAAGAGCAGGAACAAGAACACACACTTTTGTGAAGGGAAGAAAGGAGGGCAAAAACTGACATAAAAGATGATATTTGTTGGATCAAATTTTTAACATGACGAGTTAAAAAGTATTGGACAATTACACCACCACTACAATCATATAAACTAAATAGATTTGCCTTATGAAAAGGCATAAATCAAAATAGGCATAGCCATTAGATGTCATCAAATCTTCCAATACCTTGTTTAAACTTATAATAACTCTCACCACTGTTTACCGAATAACCACTGATTACCGTTAAACTGAACTGATTATGACCGATAAATGAGCTGAATAAAATACTGAATCGACTGACTGAAAACTGGAACTGAATTGATTGAATATATATATGTTAATTTGCATTTTATCTGTTTGATTGTTTAAATATCTGTCCATGGTTTAACGTTTAATTTGCGAATTGAAGGCCTTATCGGCGGCTGAATCCAAAATTAATTGATGTTCCATGATCAGTAGAATTTATGTGATTTTATAGTATATTTAATTAAAATGTGATTTGGTATGCTTAAATTGGATTAAATATTTGATGAATTGCATTAGTTGCCTTAATTACACCTTTGCCATTGTGAGTGGGCCTTATCCAAACACTTGAGGGACCATCTTATTACACTCAAACAACATTTCCTCAGCCATTTTTCTTGCTTCAACCGACCCTAGAGAGAGAGGAATTGAGAGAGTTGAATTCATCTTGTGTTTAGCTTGGAACTTGAAGGAAATTGGAGTGTAGTTGCTAATTGAGCTCCTAGACCTTGAATACAAGACTTGAGGTAGGTTCATTGCACTCTTGTATATGTTTTGAGTTTAGTTCTTGCATGGTTTAGAGCTAAGTTGAAGTCTAGAGCCAATCTATGGCTTGTAATGTTGATTTGTAGCTTAATTGTTGCATGCATGTGTATAGTGAAGAGTTTTGAGCTTGACTTCATGGAAACCTTCCATGCGTGTCCATCTTTTGATCATAATCCATGATTCCATCATGTTCTTGAAGAAATGAGCTCAATTGAGCAAGCTTTGAAGCTTTAATTTGATTTAAAATTCATGCATGTCATGTTGGAGCATGTTCTTGAAATTGGGTTTGAAAATGAGTTTAATTGAAACACCCTTGGGCCCTGATTTCTCAAATTGGCCTTTGTAACGTGTTATTCTATGAGTATACTGATGTTTTCCAGAAAATAGGCCCAAGAGGATCGAAATTTTAGCATTTAAACTTGATTTTGAGCTTGGGACTCAAATCTGGAATTTCCAGATTTTAGTCGTCAGCTCGAGCGGGGATAGTGCCGCTCGAGCGGGAAAATCAAGCTCCCAGTACTTTGACCTGTTTTACAGTCCGCTTGAGCGGAGGGATGTGCGCTCGAGCAGAGAAATCGAGCATCCAGTACTTTGCACTGTTCATCAGTTCGCCCGAGCGGAGAAATGTACGCTCAGGCGGAGTATTGTGTGACACGCTCGAGCGGGGAAGTTGACGCTCGAACGGGTCCCTTTGTTTGCATTTACGCTCGAGCGGGGAAACCTACGCTCAAGCGGAACCCTGTTTCACTGAAAATTCTGAAAATGTTTTCTAAGTGCATCTCTACATCCTCTTTCCATCCTAGGCATTCCTAGGGCACATTTAAGGCATCTTAAAGAGGATATAGATGTAGAACACACCGGGGCAAATTTAGGGATTAAGTTGTTATCTTTCCCAACTATGAAACTTAGTGTGTGTTCAATCTGTTAACTGTATAGGGTTGGCATTCCAAGAGGACGCTCTAGCCTACAGTAGCCCAGAACTCTGTGAGTAACAAATTGTGTAAAGATATGTTCAAAATGATTATTTTCTGAATACTGAACTGATATTGTTATTGAATGAATGCATGTCCTATATTCTGAACTGTATTGTGGCATCCTTAGCAACTACTGTTTACTGTTACTGCTACCGTTTGAGAAATCTCTGCCATCGACGGTTGTAGACACCCCATTTTTGACTGCCCTTAAGACTTGGGCACGACTGATGGTTTGCCCTGTGTTGGAAGGTGTGCAGGGCACAGGTCTAATTTCTTCGGCAAGGAGAGAGGCGAATCTCAACTTCACACCCCATTTTGAACCAAAATTATTTTGGATGGTTTTTAGACCTTAAAACCCTCTCTTTCAAAACATTTTCGAAATTAAATTCCCACGATGTTCCGACGCTCGCATTTCGGTAAATGGTGCGCTTTTCGGTAAACCGAGCAAGGACAAAGTGGAAATGAATGAAAGAGAGATGAAATCTTTGAAAAATCTTTCAAAACACCTTACTTCGGGGTTTGAAGTTGAAGAAAAGAGGAGAAGAGGGGAGAAACCAAGTTGGAGGAGAGGATAGGCAAGAATCGCTAAGAGAGGGACGAGCAGTCCTCGCTAAATCAAGCTTATTTGTCTACACACTTGGATTTAAGCTATGAGGCCATAACCATTGGAAAGAAGACTTCCGGGGCTTCATTTTTGACACAAGAATGACCTAAAAAGGAGTTCATATGAAGAAGTTATGCCCGTTTGAAGTTGGACCTGCAGAGCAGACTTTTTCTGCCGACCGGCCAAATAGAGTGCCGACCGGCCAGAAAAGAGTGCCGACCGGCCAAATAGAGTGCCGACCGGCCAGAAAAGAGTGCCGACCGACCATTTTTGCTAGCCGACGACCTTCCGGTGTATTCTACAGATTGAATGGATGCCAGCTGTGCCAGCTGGAATACACAGATCCTGCTCCCCATGCACGTGTGTGGCTGTTTTGCACCCTTTGCACCCCTTTGACCCCTCTTTTGTGCACCCTTTTCTCATGGCTTCTTGAGGAAGCCTTGACCCCTTGTCTTGGCTTCCTCAAGAAGCCTACCAGCTGTCCAAGCTTCTCCAATAAGCCTTGGTCCCTTTGACCCTTTTGAATAGCTTCTTGGAGAAGCTTTATGCCATTTCCTTGCTCTATAAAGAGAGGTCCCTCCTCCATTGTTAAGGGTTGGTGGTTTTTGAACAAAAAACCAGAGGATATACATATATTCTGATATAGATACATATATCCCACCTCCCTCTCTATATCTATCCCATCCAAGCCCCCAAATACCCTTGTTCTTGGGCCATTCCTTCACCAACCCATAGCACAACACCACCACTTCCATTTCTAGCCACTTGGAGGTCATTTGCAGAGCTTAGGAGCACCAAAACTTGGTCCAAGAGGTGCTGGTTTGTTGGTCTACAAGGGTAAGCACACTTTTCCCCAAAACTAGCATTTTCTTGGTTCATATCTAAGCCATAGTTGCATGTATTTTTGAGCTTCGATATAAACTACAAAGAGGCTTATTTTGAGCCCTTCTTCAACATTGAAGAAGGGCTCAACCTTGTTTGGGACCCCCATGTATGACTTGCTTCAATACCCTCTTGGGTCCTTATTTTGTTGCATGTTTCTTTAGCCTACCATGCTTCCATTTTTGGGCCTTCGACAGGCCTGAAAAGTGGCTTATTTTTCCCCCCTCTACATGTCTCATGAAGGGTATTTGGCTGTTTGATGATAGCATCTAGCACCTATCTCTTTACCCCCTTGTATGCCATGATTCTTGCATAGTATATTTGGCTGGCGTATAATCTGTTTTTGAGCATGTAATAAACTGTAAGTAGGCTTATTTTGAGCCCTTCTTCAACATTGAAGAAGGGCTCAACCTTGTTTGGGACCCCTATCTTGCACTTGTTTCATAATCTCTTCTATTTACCGTAATTTTGCATGCTTTGTTAGCCTATCTTGCTTCTATTTTTGTGGCTGGTCATAAACTGGAAATGTTCTTGTTTTTCCATGTATAAGGTCTGTCCTAGGTTGTTTGGGTCAATCTTGGCATGCTTTGTATAGCCCCTTTGCATTGTAGCTTGTATGCTTCAAGTAGGTGCATGTGTAGGATGTATTGCCTCCATGATTTCAAGGGTTTGGAACCCTCTTACATGCTATTTCAGACCCTAATCCATGCTCACATGTTCATTTTTGTCATCTCTTTCATGCTTTAAGGGTGTGTCCTTTTATGCATTCAAGGGTGCCTTGTGCATGCTTGTGTGTTTAGAGCTTTTAGGATGCCGTGAGTGTGAGTTTTGGGTGTATTTTCACATGCTGAAAACCTGTTTTTGGTTGCTCGAGTCTTGCCATGATTGGTCTTGTCAAGTGTGGTTCAAAGTCTCATTACCTTGCTTCAAGCACTCGGGCTATTTGCATGCTTTGTTTGGTCTTGTTTAGCTTGGTTTGGCACCATGTTTTGCATGATTTCAGAGCTTTTCATGTATGCTAATAGTCCATGTTTGCGCCTCTTAGATGTGTTTAAGAGTTGCTTAATTATGCTTAAGTGTTGGTGCCTTAACTTATACATGTGTGCATGTGTGTTTGGCCCTCTTGACTTAGCATTTTGGCCACTGATTTTAGGACTATTTGAGTTGCCTAATTCATGTATAAGACCATCATTCCATTGATTCTCATGCTTGTCTTGTATGCTTACTTGCATGATTGCATTGTATTGCCATATTGCATACTAGTTGACATGTTTAGGGCTTCATTGCATCGACATGCATGCTAAGCCTCTTGACCAAGTCATGATAGAGGTTTGAGCACCCTTGTTTGCTTGTTTGCATTGCATGCATTTGAAATCAAAGTTGCATTCTTGGTTCTTAGGGCCATCATGCATGGAAATGCGCGATTGGTGGTCCGGGAATCGAGGCACATGCCCCTTTGAGTCAATAACATGATAAGGGGTGTGTATAGTGCATAAATACCTTGAATCACATTGCCATGCATGTTGTTGTCCTCTGCTGCTGTGAGTTGCAGGTTCTGCAGGTGTTAAGTGCCGGCCGGCACTATTTAGTGCCGACCGGCAGTCAATTGCCAGCCGATAACTTCATATAGTGCCGGTGGCCTCCTTCTTCAGCCGGTGGTGCTCTACCCCAGCCGGTGGTACTCCCCAGTGCCCTGAGAGGCACTCCTGGGACTTTGGCAATTTTCAGAGGAGGATAGCAGGGGAAACAGAGGCAATCCGTGCATGGCAGTGCGATTCCGAGCCAATTCCGAGCGCGCGCTGCATTTGAGCCCTCTTCCCGAGGCGTTTACTGCTTTAATTAACTTAGTTAATTTGTTAATTAATTTAGTTAATTTGTAATAATTAATTAGCTTGCGTAGTTAATTAGTTTGTATTGTTCTTTTGGTCCCTCCGAGCGAGGGCAAATTTGTAATAAGTGTGTGTGAGTGGGTGCATGTCTTTCCAACCCCCATTTCTTTCTACCCTTTTATTTACCTGCTTATGATGGTAGATTAGGGGCACATCTAAATAGCATACCTTATGCAATGCATGCGTGCATTCATGCATTTGTTTACATACATCGGGCTCGGTACATCATACAAACTGCATCGTACTTTCAATTCCAAATTGAATACGTGATAGTTGTTGCATTTCATGTGCCATGCTTAGGATAGCCGAGCCTGTCTAGATTACATTCCGTATGCGATGAATTAGTCACTTAACATAAACTAGGTCATGCATGTTTTGCTAACTGGTTTCTTGTTTTTGGCACGGAGTACGATGTAAGTTTTATGCTTTAGCATGTCGCATGCGTGTGAATGTTAACATGACAGTATGCCTGCCATGCGGCTAAGTGCTTATGTGATAAACTGCTTGAATGCCTGTAGGTGGAGGTTGGGTTGCTTGAGTTGGAAAACTCATTGAAATCCGTGTTTTAGCCTACTTGCGAGTAGCAAACTCCAAAGCATTTTCAAAACGAACGGATATGCAATGTTTATTTCCAAATTAGGCAATCTAGTCTATACGTGTTTGCTGTGAGCATAACATAGTAATTCTAGGCTAATAATTGGAATAAGAGCATGTAATGTTTTCAAAAACGGATATCACGGTTAGTAGAGGCCGGTCTTCGGACCGGGCGAAAGGGGGTGCTCATAGCTGACCTTCCCCAATCGTACCCAAGTTCCCGAGCCGAGGCACTTTGGTGATGACGGACACGTGGCCTTCGGCACCGAGTCAGGGTTTCCTAAATTTCCCATTTAAAATATTTAGGTGGCGACTCTGTAATCTGGCAAAGCAGTCCATGTTTGGCACTACTTTTCAAAAAATGTGTTTTTCTTCAAAACGATTTGCCGGATATGGACTCTTTGGTTCAAGATTTAAGAACCGTGACGATCGAGTCCGAACTGTAGTGACCCCAATACGAACGGAACGGGAGTAACCCTCCCGGATGCGTTCGGGGACGTCTACAATGGTCTATGAACGGATGGCCCCACCGACGATCTATGAACGGGTGGATTTGTCTAATCGATTCGGTTCCCATGTTGGAACCACTACTGTTTACTGATTGATGGCCATCATTACTATTCGGTCTTTAAGACCTACTGTTTACTGCACTGTCATGCTAATGGATGTACTACATACGACTGTTTACTGTACTGAGCGACTAATATACTGATTGAAATGAACTGTTTTCATACTGTAAGGACATTCATTCTAAACCTCTTTACGCATCATGTTATTCACTGGGCTTTAGCTCACCGCTCATATATATGTAGGTGTACAGGCACTAGACCGCAGCTAGGAGCGTTGGGGTAAACTCCAGTTTTGTCAAGCCAACCACCGTGCCTCACCGTGAGGTTCTGAGCCTGCCAAGCTTTGGCTTAGGGGTGTTTTTATTTCCCCGTCTGTCTTGGACTGCTTTTGTAATATTGTATAGTCTGTTACTGTACTGCTTATTGGGGATTAAGTCCCTGTACTGTATATTTGTTAATGAAGTGCATACTGTTCTGTACTGAGTATATGTATGTATATGAAAATCTTTTTTTGGCATCAGACTGTCACAGCTCATTGGGCATTGTTTATTTACTGTATTGGCTTCCGCCAGGCCCTGTATTCTGTCTTACTGTATTACTGTTAAGCAGGCCTTCGATAATCTCGGATTACTGGCCGATTACGGTACTAAACCCATAGGGCCGGGTTTGGGTCGTGACAAAACTGGGAACATAACAATTCAATAACTCCTTATACAGTCAATTTCAGCAACAGAATTCCCACCATATGTTCTATTCAGGACCATATTTTTAGTTAAACCAATAAACCATAAAATAGCATGCCTATCATCATTGTACGAAGTTATGGATGAACTATTAATGAGTCCTAATTAAAAAATTTATTCAAGGTATTCTAATGAAGTGAGGAATGCTCACCCTTAGATCTTAATGTAAGTTTTCAGTAACTAAAACTACATGCCTCTCTCCTCAAACTGTTCTTATGCCACTTGATCACACATCCATGACCAATTATCAATGTGTCCTTTTCCTTTTCTTTTCTTTTTTCCCAAATTTAAATGAGTAGAAAATCTTTCCTCTCTCAGATAAACTATCATATAATTTACTTAACCAAAGAAGATAAGCAGGTCGTTCCACTTCTTGTATAACTTATTCAACAATCCCATTACAAAGTAACTTCCATGAGAAACATCTAGAGCGAAGCTAAAATTATTTTGGGATACTCTTCTTCAATGCTAGTTGTTTAAGCTAAAATAGTGCTGCTAACATTAGTACACATTAACATTAATCCTCTAATAGGAGCCATCATTGATCTTTTAGCATGCCTCCAGATTACATAGGTAAACCATTCTATCAAAAACTATTACTCAGTACACCATTCTATCAAAAACTCAATGCAATGATAAATAACATGCAACAATGCAAATTTTATATTGAAATTTGTGCCATGACAATAAGACTAAAGATTTGAGGGAATCAGATATAACATTTTCACAAAAAGGATGAACCATCAATTGAGCATCATAGACATCAACTTCACAGAAGAAGAGTCTTCAGTTTCCTCTACATGAATCTACTTTATCCGTAGTTTCAAGTTATGCAAGCACTTTGAAAGGCTCAACCAATTTACTACAAGCAACTCAGAGTAGACGAATATTGTGTTACGACAATGCAAATCAGGACAGACCCATATTACGCTGGGCATCAGAATGCAAAACGATGTACAATACTAGAAGGTACTAGTCAGCTTAAAGTCTAGAACTAAATACAAAGGGGAAAAAATTGAGTGTTCTGTTGTGACGTCTTACCACCACGTAGACCACCATAGATAAATATCAGGTCACCAATAGCAGCGGCAGCATGCCTATAGCATCTCGTCAGTTCAACTGCAGCATCTCCACCAGCAGTATCAGCACTGTATCTGCCTGTCCTGGGAGTGGTAACAACAGACTTTGTATCACACCAAACTCCTGCCGCAGTATCCAGAACTACACACAGAAACATGAAAAATCTGAGAAAAAGACTTAAGAAATAAATCGAACTAAATATCAGCATGCCTACAGCGTCTCGTCAGTTCTACTCATTATTATTATTATTATTATTGCTTATTCACATGAATGGATACAAAAAGAAATAAATCCAACTAAATATCAGTTTGAGACCAAATTGAACTATAGCAATAAATTTTACCTGGTCGAAGAAATTGATCCAAATCAAAATTCGGCCTACTAAGTGTGGAGGAAGGACAAAGAAGAGTGTGTAAAGCCCTCATGAATGTATCAACTAAAATAAGATACAAGCCAATAAGGATCCCGCTAAAAAACTAATGAACAAATTAAAAAAATTTAAAATATTCGTGTATTTCCTCAGCATACTAATATTCAATACTCTATGCATTTAGCTATATGAATCGAATTCAAATTCAAAAACGAGAGAAAAAGATATCAGTAGCAAGTAATTCATCGTTTAATTCAAGATCTAAATTACTTCTGAGCTTCGTCAAACTAAATTGAAATTGAAAACTGCAGAGAGAGCTTGAAATCAAAATTAAACAGAGCAATATAGAAATCAAGTACGACTAAAACATGTAACAAAGAAGAATTCAAAGCAGAACAACAAAATTATAAACTAGAAAAATCATTCAAAGATTAACCAAATTATGCTCTGTTTGGTTGCTAACAAAATGTAACATAGACACAGGAAAACAAATATATATATATATATTTTACCTCAATTGAGGTCAGCTTCAGCTTTCTAGCCAAACAAACATAAAAGCATAATACTAAAAGTTTGAAATTATACAAACAAGAGGTTCAAAAACTAAAAGAAATTTAGCAAACAATCTAGAGAAATGTTCAGATCAAGTTTCAAAGCCAAAGCAAATCAAGATTTAATAATTTAAAAAAATAAAAAAAATAAAATGAATCTTCGAATCAAAAAGATGTTTCGAAATCAGAATCTGCACCGCATTGATAAAAATAAACTGAATTGGAAAAAATTCATGTTGTTACCGTTGATGTTGATCTTCGAAATCAAACAAAGCTATGAGTCGAAGAGAATTTGGGAGCTAAAAGAAAGATATAGGGATTACAGAAATAGAGAGTTGGATTCATACATAAAAATTAGGCTTACTGATTATGAATCGATCCAAATCTTCATCAACAGCAGATCGAAATCTTCAAATCTTCATCAACAATCGATCAAAATCTTCATATCTTCATCAAAGTGAGAGTCGAGCGAGAGAGAGTGGAGAGTGGGCAATGAGATTCGAACAAGAGAGAGTGGAGAGTCGAGTGAGAGAGGAGAATTTGAGAAATTAACAGTATGATTTGTGAGATTTTGAGAGAGAGAGAGAGTGTTGAGAAATAAGAGTGAAAGGGGATAAGGCAAGTTTTACACAATTTGGGGGCTTCTTTTTTTTTTCCAGTTAAGAACACGATTTTAGGGGTCAAGTAAAACGGAATTTTGATGGAAACAATTATTTTTTGCGACGGTTAAATAATCAGTCGCAAAAAAACAGATGCAAAAAATCATATTTCTAATAGTGTTAAGAAAAATTCTGAAAATCAAATCAAACATAGTCGATATTTTTAGTCGTTAAACTCAATGGAAACAAGTATTTGTACATCTACATTGAGTTTGATGACTAAAATTTTTTTTTCTTAGTTTTACTTCAATGTTTAAAATAAAACAAATGACCAAACATAAAAGGAATAAGGTGTAATTTATTCAAAATAAACTATTATCTACACTATCTATACTATTATATTAAGAGCTTGTTTGAAAATTTGTTATTTTTGTTGATTTTTTAAAATTTTTTTATAAAAATATGTGTACAAAATAGAGAGAATGATGTGATAGGATATTTTAATTTTTTGATTATTTTAGCCAAAAAACCAATATGCCAGACATCGTGAAGGTTGGAGCTGGTGTCCAAGCCTTTACTTCCCCTTATGCCACATGTCCTTTATTTTTTTCATTGAGGACAAAAACTAAGCATTTACTTGTTTTTCCTTACGTAATGTTGGGGATATCAAATTTTCTACCAAATAAATGATTATGTGAGACATTTAATTACTTATTTGGTGGAAAATTTTAAACTTATAACATTTTCCCTTTCCTTATGTCATGTCCCTTGTATTTTCAAGGAAAAAAAAAGGATAAGAAAAATAGGAATTGAACCTTTTGAATTTGGATATATTAACACGAATTGGAGGACACACCGGGTATTTTGAAAAGATAGTTAAAATTTTATTTTTTTATTTTTTTTGAAAAATATATATAAAGAAAATTGTGAGATGTAATGTGACTTAAAATGAGTTAAAAATTGAAAAGTAATTTTTAACTCATTCCCTAAAAGAGACCACAATATATATTTTATTTTTATTTATTTAAACTATACATATATCACGTGTGCAAACATGTAAGAGTTCATTGGAGAGGATTTTGTGGGACAATAATGTTACATGCACAAAAAATATTTACATAAAAAAACTCTCATATGTAAAAGTGGAATCTACCCATATGGACCTATACAAAACCTACCTCAATATGAGATTTTTTGTGCATTTTGTGGAACATATTTTCTACCAGGGTAATTACACTTTGCTCCTTTTTTTTATTTGGCCACTTTTTCTCTTTGATAGTTAAAGTTTATTTATTTTTACTTTGATCTTTTAGATTTCAAATTTTTTTACTTTAATCCTAAAACTAATTTCTGTTAAAAATTAGATCGAAAATGTCACAATAACTATCACATAACATAAAAAAATTATCATATTAGAATTTAAGTTTATGTCAGTTGTGTGAGTTATATATAATAAAAAAATTATGTTACGTAACTGTTAAAATGTTATTTTCTATCTAATTTTTAATAGAAATTAGTTTTATGAGTAAAGTGAGAAAAAATTAAAGGAAATTACATTCCAGTGGGACAAGATTTTTTTTTTTTTACATAAACAAGGACTCATAATTTTTCACTTATACCCTATCACGGAATCAATTACACCCCACATATTTTTATAAATTTTTTTCCCTATCCTACAATGTCGTAATTCCCTCCAAAAAAAACTTAATACATAAAAGACTAAGAGGTTGTTTGAAATGATTCAAGTAAGTGCACTTTTTTAATTTTTACAAAAAAGTATAAAAAAATAAAATAATAATGTGACTAGAAAAATAATAAAGATAAATATATATATATAATTATGGGCGATGCTTCCGACCCCCCAGTGGCACCCCCAGTGACGTGTCAGCCTCTCATTGGCTGAAAAAATAAAAAATAAAAAATAAAAACAATTTTTTTGGACCAATCACGGCCGACCCTCAGCACCCCCACTGGGGTCCGAAACATTTTCCTATAATTATATAGTGTATTTCAAGTAGTGCCTAAAAAAAATAAATAATAAAACACTGAAGCCAACGTAATTTACCCTTTCTGTAAATAGTATTGGCGGTGTTTGGCAACAATTTTTTTTGGATTTTTTTTTATTTTTTTCACTAAAAGACAATTGTTTTGCAAAATTAAAAAAAATAAATCCAAACAAAATATCACATCAAATCCCATAATTATTTCATTTTTTTTCTCACAAATATCACATCCAACCATAAAAAAAACTCAATTATCTTCCCAAACACAAAAAAAAAAAATTTCTAATAATATCTTACAACTAAAAAAATTTACATAAAAATTCCCTTCTCAAACACAATAGGTTAAGTTCAATGTTTGGAATGGTCAAACGAGTGTAATACTCTGACTGGAACTTGGATTGGATATCAATCTGGACACTGCAACAGACGCCCACATCTGCATCATCTTCTTCTTCATCATTATCATGGTGATGATATATATGGCTGTTTTATGGGTACATCTTAATAGGTTATGGTCATCACGTGATGACACTAATTGGTACATTTGTCTTTTCCACTGACACCTCCCAGCCCCAGCCTACCCTCGTGGGCAACTATTATTTACCTCAAAAGCAAGAGACACAACCCAAAAAACAATTATCAACGGTTAAAATTATTGCTGAAAGCTAAAAAAATAAAATAAAAAAAACGTCGCTAAAAATTAAAATACTTTTATCCGCAATTGAGCAATAGCCCCATCGGTATATATTTATAGTGACGTTGTTGGCTTTTTGACTTTCGAAGGGTATTTTAGTGAATGTGAGCGTGCCAGTAAGGATCAATTAGTCCTTACAGAAATTATAATTGCCAACCAATTATCAGACGATTGTGTTGTAGTTCTTTCAGCCTCAATGAAGAGGACTTTTACTGGTGGCTCGACTTAGGAGAAATTAAGAGAAATAACAGTTTAATGTGAAGAACAATCGAAGCATTTTATTAAGATGAACACTTACAATGGTCCAAACTCAGCCTCGAAGAGGTTTACAGCAACAGTCTACTTGAATCTACTTGAAACTACTCCTATGAATCGAAGTACAGTGCGGGTATTTAAAGTGCAGGAAATGTAAAACTAGAAAGGTAAGTATGAAGTAAAGACTGGTTTGTATGATCTGAGTTTGAGGCTTTTTTCTGGGGGCTTCCTTGCTATTTATACTTGTCAAGGATGACCTTCGAACTATACTTCAAACCGTCGAACTGCTCCTCCATGATCGTCAATCATGCTGCCTTAGAAGTAGTTCCACTATGCCATCACTTGCAATTAAGCTTCCCTCTTGTATTTGAATTTGAATATGAGCAACCGTTGAAGCCACGTCACCTTGTATTTCCTTACTGATCTAGTACTACTCAGATCACGTAAGAACCAATATTCATTGCCACGTGTACGACCGGGATCAAAGACTTGAATCCTCTTCCCATAATACCCCTATTCCGCCACGTGTCGAATTGTAATTGGCTTTTACAAAATATGTAGCCAACATTACCCCCCGCACTAATATACCCAATACTTGGTGATATTAGTGGATCAAAAGCTTTTCCCGCGCTTTTGGAACGTGCATGGAACCCATCTTCAGGAAACACAACCGTCACCTATTTAGTGATCATTGGCATTAACTCTCAACTTGTTGAACATCCCAATACCTTTAACATTCGAACGTATCATGGCTCAATTGACTTCTAACTCTATTGATCAAGCATACGAAGAGCCATTGAGTAATGCTATTTCCCCTCGAAAGAATCCCCACGCATTCATTAGCCACCTTTACCCGTCCTTCTATATTCAGGTCATGGAGGCTTTCGCAGATTATCAACCTTTGGACTACGAACACATTGCCCTTAATCCCTTGGTTTACAAATATACAGATACAAGAAGTTTTTCCTCTAAACTCCCCTTGTACTTTGAACGAACTACTCTCAAACCTTTGCTTCAACAAGTTGCAAATATGGACTTGGGAAGCTCTTTTTCACAAACTTCTGCTTGGGATGAAGCTACAACTTCTTCATCTTCTGGGGGTTCCGGATGGACGAACTGGTCAACACTTGAGTCCTGGGACTTGAGGGAACGAATTAATCATCATTTTGTTGAGTTCACTGACCCTTTAAATTTTCCTTCTTACGCTCGAAGCTCGGTGGTCTATCCTTATGTGCCCATTGACCTTCGACGCAGTTTGGAGGAGAATTTGCTTGTGGCTTGGTACACATCCTCTATGCCTACAAGGATAATGCACACTGCCCGATGTCTGGAAGAATCACAAGGGTATACCCCTTCATTTTTAGCCAAGAAGGCGAAGATTTGCTCTTCTGACTGGCTTGACTATGTTAATGCCTTTGTTCCTTCCGCTCCTGTGCCATCTCCTGTAACAGAAGCATCCACATCTTCTTCTTCGTCTTCTCCATCTTCTGAAATAGAACCATCTACTCCTTCTTCTCCTCCCACTCTTTCCTGGATAGAGAAACTAAGGCTTGCCCTTCCAATGGACAAAGTCTTTTCATCTTACAATCCTCCATCATCCCCTTCTCCAACTGAGCGGAAACAAGCTCAACTCCTGCTTGCGGCCTTCTCTCACTTGCCCTTCAATGTTCTTGAGGATGACACCCCTCTCAAGAATTTTCAATGGGCTTGTGACATTCTGACCAGAAGCCATGTCCTTAACCCCATTGCCCAAGCAGAACTTTACCTGTTCCTAGACCAACTTCCAGTGCTCCTCCACTGGCATCGGAATTCCAAGGTCACCATCCAGTCTTTGGATCAACTTTCATCTCTCCGAACTCATACCCAATATGAAGCAGAAAACTTCATCGAAGATTTCGATGACTTCAAAAATAAAGATTCTGCGTATTGGGATGATTTGGTTATAGATGAATCGAAACAAAAGTTGAGGGAGGAGGCTTTCGAAATAAAGGCAGAAGAGCTCTATTATGAAGTGAGAGCACACCAGCTTATGCAGCCAACATTGGAGGAAATAGAAGAAATAATAAAGAAAGAACAAACATTCATTGATCATTGTTGGATGAAATTCCATGATCTTGTTATTTATTCTATTCCTTATTTTTATGAGCTCGAATTTGTACCCAGATAGGGTCATTTAATGTGATTGTCTTGGCCTCAATATAAATAAAGTCCTTCTGTATTCGACATTGTTTGACTCTGTTTTGAAAGCCAACTCACGACTTCGAATTGAACAATCTCATCCTTCGAATCTGGACTCAATTGTTTACAGAAACGCTAAAAGAACCAACATGTCTTTTTCCAATTTATGGAGTATAGTTGACAATTCTGGCTGATATTACCTGGAATTGATGCTTCGAACTCTAGCAATATTACTCCTCAAAACTAACTATAACCAATATATGGTCATGGTTAATATAGCCATTCAATTTCAAACTGACTGTTTTGCTTCGAAGAATAATCCATACTGTTTTGGTTCAAAAGCAATTCCAACCAATTGATAGGTTTTAATGCTTCGAACAGTGCTCATCCTTAAAGGATTCCAGGAGTTGCTTCAAAGGTTACTACTTTGATTAATAACCCTCGAACAGGCTTTTAAACCCTTTGAAGTGGACCACTATTCGAACATCCTAGCATCTTTAAACATATAGTATGCTTCGAAGCCGGCCTCTGTATTTCGAAGCCGTTGTTATTTGATTTTTGGCGCCAAAATTTTGGCTTCGAAGCCAAGTACCCCGCTTCGAAGCTAATCTCAGCATCTGGGTTATTTTCTTTCCCTCCAAAAACTATCAATATTGGAAGAGACTCCTCATATTCGTACTTTTAGTACTTAACGACTTACGCAATATATTTTTCAGACACAAAGCCCTCCCCCTTTTTTATGTTCTGAAATCACTTGCCTTTCAACGCACAAACCCTCATATCCCTCACTTCTTTCTACTTTCCCCCTCCCTTTTCAAAAAAGCGTACCATCAATGGCCTCTTCTTCATCAGAAGTACCAATCGTAGAACGTGTGAGCTCATCCGTAGCCTTGAAAAGGCTCATTGATGTAGAGTGTGAGAAATACAAGGCTGGGGGGAAAAGCGCCATTGACGGGCGTGTCTTTGTCCTTCGTCGTCATGAGCGACAAGACTACGTGCTTGGGCCAATCTTCAAAGAGATCCCTATAGAGCTCCCAGCTCTGTACCCTCGTCTGGAAAACCAATGTCTCCTTTATGAAGGTGGTCTCGATTGGAGGAACTGGAGAATCAATCGTCCCCACCGATGTTGGCCCACGATGAGACCGGAGTGGCAAGAGTGGTATGATCGGGTTATCCCTGCGAGGACATTGGATCTTCAAGAGCTCTGCCTCCTCGATGCTCTCCAACTATCTAGGGTAACTATCCCGGAAGACCCTTTCTTAGTCCCTGCTGCTTTATGCTTTTGGAACCCTATCTTTAATTTCTTTCAATTTAGATGTGGGATGATGGCTCCTACTGTTCTTGATATTTGCCATCTACTAGGAGTGTCCCCCATCGGTACCATTATTACACCAGACTTTCCTGATTCAACAGTCTCTTTCTCCCTACCCTCACTTAACTTATCTTACAGTGATTTTGTTAAAGCTGAAAATAAGAAAGAGGGCCCGGTAACTGATAGGGAACTCTTTTCCTTCTTGTTATATTGGCTTTGCAAATTCCTCTTCTGCACCTCTTCACAAAGAATTATGCCTGAATTTGCTCCACTTGCCAAGGCCTTTGTTTTGCAAAAAAAAGTAGCCTTAGCCCCATACATTCTAGGTCATGTATATAGAGTTTGTTCCCTTTTTTGTGAGAAGCCTTTAGATGCGAATCAAGGGGGGCCATTCTGGATCCTTCAGCTTTGGCTTTTTGCCTATTTCACTGAACTACAATCCAAATGCCTTAAATTTTCTGGGTTACATTCTCTCACCCATGGCATAAGACTAGCCAACGCTTCTCTTTATCCTTCCTCTTTTGCTTTTTATTTCTCTTTCTTCCATCAACTACCAGCCGCCCTTCCTATTCACCGTTTTCGTCCCTTCGAGACCAACATAGGTCCACCTTGGTTGAGTCACTTCTTAAGTGACAAACTCTGTGCTTCACCTATTCATAAGGACATATGGGCCTCCCTTCTGCTTCCTAGAGAACTGTTCATCGGGACCACGAACCCCAGAGCTTATAAATGTATAGCAGAGCCTTATTGTCCTGCTCAATTTGCTAGACAATTTGGTTTCACCCAAGGGGTCCCAATACCTCTCTGCAGCAATACCAATCTAAGCCTTACCAGGAGAGATCTGAAAGTTAGGAAGTCAAGGCTGGAGGAGGCAGTCTTCAAATTCTTAGATGACTTGGCTAGTTTTGAGTACACCCCTTTCATTCCTGAAGGCACCGCATTGAAGAGATACCAAAATTGGTGGGAGCATAATATGGAAATCTACTTAGCCATTTCACCTCAAAGCCTACTGGAGGTGTTGGGTGTGGCCAAGCCCAAGGGAGCCGAAACTGTCCCTTCCTCCACTGTGCCTTCTATAACCCAGTCCATTCCTGCTACATCAACTCCTTCGAAGTCCACTCGGGCTGCTTCGAAGAAAGGTATATGCCTTTGTTTTCTTTCCTTAGACTATCACTATGATGCTTGTTTATCTTATTTTTTATTCTTCTCCTGTGAAGGTGGTCAACAGCAAAAGAAAAGGACGCTACTCGAGCCTGAAAAGATAATAACTGAGGCGCAAGAAGAAGAAGATCCAGAGCACGAGTCACCCTTGATAAGGAAAACAAGAGTGGCTAGTTTGGTTCAAGAGGAGACAGCTGCTAAGGAGGTAGAGGAGGAGCTTATCTTCAGGGAATCTGAGTCTCAGACTGAAACAGCTAAGAAAACAATTGAGGAGCAAACAATACCAATCCATAGAAAAAAGAGAAGAAAGATGACTGTCTCTCCCTCCGATTTTGCTGAGGACTCTGATTCCGAAACAATCGCCCAAGCAATAGGAAAAAGGAGGAAAGTGACTGCTTCGACCACTACCTTAGTCGAAGATCCCATCCATGAGGCAGCTGCCAAGGCTGTGGACCAAGAACATTCCAAAGCCATAATTGTTTTTGAAAGGGCTGAGAAGAGACGTCAGCAACAAATTTTAAGAGAAGAAGCTGCTGCTGCCGATATGTTGCAAAGGGAGATAATAAAAAAGCAACAGGCTGCCCAACATTACTCCCTTCGCAGCTCTCCCATTTGTACAAATACCACCGGATCGAGTAATTTCTTTCACTCTTCCGCTGTTTTCTTTTTATCAATTTTTTTTAATACTGGATTTTGACAATCCTTTGTATTTCTTCCTCTTGCAGCAACAACTACTGCATTTATCTTCCCAGCAAGGCCTCCTTCGATCTCAGTTGAAGTTGACCAAATGCAACATGTGAAGACCATCCAAATCACACTCCCACTCTCTAGGCCTATATTCGATACACCTTCTTTAAGCCCAAGCATCCCTACGTCTCTTTTCCTTGGCTTACAGCCATATCTCCCTTTTTTTACTTTTAATCTGCCTCAGTCTTCTTCTTCTTCGAGCCTTGCTCTTCCTCCTTCCTTCACAGAAATTCCGAGTGCTATTCCATCTCTGATGGCAGCTGATTCTTTTTCAGAGGGTGCTAGTAGTTCTCCAATTCATGGTTCATCACCTATGCCTACTTCCAGCCCCTCCTCACTTGAGTCGTTAGTGGCTAAGACCATAGAGGCTGCAAAAGATGCTCCATCCATTTCTCCCATCCCCATGCAGTCCTCTGTGTCCTTCACCACAATACTTTCCATGCCCTTTATGTCCAGGGATGAGGTAGACATCTTTGAAGGAAAGCTAGCTAGTCTCTTCGACATACCTTCTACCTCTCCAGCAGTTAGTGCTGAGGCTGAGCCATTAGCTTTGGCCGACTCCTTACTAGAAATTTTCGAGAGTCTTCCTTCCTCCAGCAGCAGGCCTTCTACACCTTCGATAGACATGGACGCATGCCTGGAACTGCTGACTTCTTTTTCGAGGATCCCCTTCGAGGCTCTACAAAGGCCTATCATCAAGAATGGGTTCCTTCAATGCTGCAACATTGCTGAGCAGTCTGGCCTGAATGCCTCAAGTCATCTATCTCAGGCTGCAGCTACTATTGACTTCTATCTCAACATTTGTCATGCTGCTCAGACTGCGGATGAGAAGCTAGCTAGGGACCAGAGTTTTGCTTCCCAGGTGCATACTGAGATATCAACGCTTAAGGAACAACACTCTTTTGCCTCCTACTTTAGAGTCCAACTGCTGGAGAAGAAAGCTCGTCTCGAGGAGGAGTTGGCCGCAGTGAACCAAGCCTTGGTTAGAACTGATACAAAATTGCACATCACCAACCAAGAGCTGGCTAATCGAAAAGAAGACATGGCTGCAGCTATTCAATTGTTTCCATCACTTAGTAGCAGGAAATCCACTATACAAAAACAATTAAGACATTGTAATGATTTCTGGGCCAATTTGTGGCACAATGTACTCAACTCTTTATAAAAGAACAAATTTTGTCCATCATTTGAATAGTCTTATGCTTTTGTATTTCATGTTTATTTTATTCCTTGTGTTTCCCAAATGGTTGGAAAATAAGGCTTCAAATATCTGCCATTAATCTTCTTGGGATGTACATATCCATTCAAATTTCTTAAATGGTAAGCTCCAAAAGGCAAAACTCTATGAATTTGATATGGTCCTTCCCAGTTAGGTGACCATTTGCCAAACTTATGGCTTTTAATTCCTATTGGGAGTATTGTTTTCCATACCAAATCACCTTCATCAAAGCCAATATGTTTGACTCTCTTATTATAATTCTTGGCTGCTTTCTTCTTTTGGAAAAGAATGCTGTTTAATGCCAAAATCCTGGCTTCATCTATGCCTTCTAATTCCAAGCACATACTTTGATGGTACTGCTCAGGATCTAATTGATCTTGGCATCTTACCCTCAAAGATTTAACATTAATTTCCACAGGTAAAACTGCATCATGCCCATATACTAAGGCATAAGGAGTAACTCCTGTGCTTGACCTTGGGGAGGTTCTGTAAGCCCATAACACATCTATCAATAGATTATGCCAATCCCTAGGATTATCATCCACAACCTTTTGTATTCCTTTTTTCAAGGACTTATTGGATGATTCAGCTTAACCATTGGCTTGTGCATAATAAGGTGTGGAATTAACAAGGCTAATTCCAAACTCTGCCACAAAAGCTTTCACCATTTTCCCATCGAACACAGTCCCATTATCAACTGTTATGGTTTGTGGGATACCAAATCTATGGATCAGATCTTTAATGAACCCAATAACCTCTGTTTGGTCTACAACCTTGTATGGTTTAGCTTCGACCCATTTAGTGAAGTAGTCAGTGGCCACTAGAATGAAACAGTGATGCTTCGAAGAGGGTGGGTGTATTTTTCCCATCATATCCATGGCCCATCCTCTGAATGGCCAAGGCTTCACTACTGCATGTAAATCAGTTATAGGCACATGCCTTATTGTGCCATGCTTCTGGCATGCTTGGCAACCCTTTGCATATTCTATGTAGTCTTTAAAGATAGTTGGCCAATAGTAGGAATGCCTTTGAAGCAACCATCTCATCTTCACACCAGGTTGATGAGCACCACAAATGCCTTCATGAACCTTAGCCATGGCCGTTAATGCTTCTTTTGGGCCTAAACACTCCAGCAATAAACCATCTCCCCCTCTTTTGTAGAGAGCATTACCATATAATATATATTGCATGGACTGTAATTTGATTCTCCTGCTAGCCTTCGAAGATGGACCAATCAAATACTGCATTATTGGATGCCTCCAATCTTGTTCTTGTAAGTCATTATGATTGACTTCCAAGATCACATTCCTTTTACTCAAAGGTGGTATCAACTTTTGATATGTTGTTTGACTTATGTCCCTTTGGGCATTATCCCTTCTCTTGAAGTTCGAAACTTTCTGAGCCATATCATTAGCTCTATTATTCAAGAATCTTGGAACATGAGTTACATTAGCTACTTGAAATTGAGAAAGCAGATGTAATGCAACAACATAATATGGTAGAATAGTTATGCTTTGACACTTGAAAATCCCTTTCACTTGGTTAACTACCAATTGGGAATCCCCAAATATGTCAACCGCATGTACCTGTAATCCAATGAGGATTTCTAGCCCCACTATTAAGGCTTCATATTCAGCCTGGTTATTGGAACAAGTGGCTTCGTCCACTCTGAAACCATGTGTGGTTTCTACCCCTTGTGGAGATCTAATTACAACGCCAATTCCAATTAAACCATTGGCTTTTGATCCATCAAACCACATCTGCCATGGCTCAACATTAACCATACCAAGCTCCATTATCTCTTGTTTCAGATGGATGATCTGCCAGAAAATTAGCCAAAACTTGCCCTTTTACTGCTCTTTGAGGGACATATTCTAAATGGAATTCTGATAAGGCTAATATCCACTTGCCAATTCTTCCCCTCAACATAGGTCTGGATAACATGTACTTAACCAAATCTGTGGTTGCAATTACCAAGACAGTTGTAGGTAAAAGATAATATCTTAATTTTATTGCAGCAAAATACAAAGCGAGACACAGCTTTTCAACAGCTGAATATTTACATTCACAAGAATTTAAAAACCTACTAAGGTAATAAACAGCTTGCTCCTTGCCTTCTTCATTGTCTTGGGCCAAGAAAGCTCCCAATGAATCTTCTGCTGCAGCTATGTACAACTTCAAGGGCTTATCACCCTTAGGTGGCATCAGCACTGGAGGTTTGGCCAAGTAGGCTTTGATACCTTCGAAAGCACTTTGGTACTCTGTTGTCCACACAAATTCTTCTTCATCTTTTAGCCTTAACAAGGAAGAGAATATTTTAGTTTTTCCAGCAGTGTTAGAAATAAACCTTCGAAGAAAGTTAACATGCCCAAGGAACCTTTGTAATTCTTTCTTACTTGATGGAGGCTTGGCTTCAATGATGGCCTTGGCTTTATTCTGATCAATCTGTATTCCTTTCTTGTGCACTACATAACCCAAGAAATTTCCAGATGATACGCCAAAAGCACACTTCAGGGGATTGAGCTTTAATTTGAACTTTCTCATCCTTTCAAAGGCTGCTTCTAAATGATACAGATGCTCCTCCATGGACTGGGATTTCACTACAATGTCATCAATATAACACTCTAGATACCCTCCAATGAGATCATGAAAGATGGTGTTCATAGCTCTCTGATATGTAGCCCCAGCATTCTTCAGACCAAATGGCATTTTAACCCATTCGAAGGTGCCAATATTCCCAGGACATCTGAATGCTGTCTTGTGGATATCCTCCTCTGCAATGCATATTTGGTTGTAACCCGAGTGACCATCCATCATTGATAAAACTTGATGCCCTGCTGAACTGTCTACCAGCAGATCCACTATAGGCATAGGGTACTCATCTTTAGGAGTTGCTAGGTTTAAGTTTCTAAAATCGATGCAAACCCTCATTTTGCCATTCTTCTTGACTACAGGCACAATATTAGATAACCATTCAACATACCTGGCTGTTCTAATAAAGCCCGCCTTGAGTAGTCTCAGAATCTCTTCCTTGACTTTCTGAATTACTTCTGGACTCATTCTTCTTGGTTTTTGCTTGTATGGCTTGAAATTAGGCTTCATAGGGAGCCTATGTTCCACCAATGACCTATCCAATCCTGGTAGTTCATTGTAGGACCATGCAAAGCAATCCTTGTATTTCTTCAGGATAACCAACAACTAGTCTCTGTCCAGAACATTCAAGCAAGCACTTATATAAGTGGGTTGTTGTATGGAACTTTCCCCTAGATTTACTTCTTCTAAGGGGTCTTGCGTTTGAGAACTTATCGAAGCTTCTTCTCTAACTTCTTCTACCTTCGAAGCAATCTTCTCACCTTGTTCTGCTTTTAGGTTCTTTAGTTCAACATCTTTACCCTCCTCCTCATAGACAAAATCTGTCCATAAGGCATCCTCTTCCTGTATCTCCTGGACTTTTGTCTCAATGTCCAATGCACAGTATTTCCCAAGGGTCAGAATTCTGACCTGTTGCTACTCTTGTCTGACCTGTTGCTGCTCTTGTTTACAGCCAACTATCATGGCTTCTCTTTCTTGCTCCTGTACTCTCTGGACTATTGCTTTTACATCCAATGGTGAGAATTTAACCAGAGCCAAAGACCTGGCTTCTTGTTCTTCATTCCTTTGCCTACAACCAGGCATCATTGTCATCTTTAACGACAATCTCTTCATCAGCACTCTCTTGAACCAAGTGCTTCAAGTGTGTCACTTCCTCATCAGCCGTCACTTCGGCTGAGCCATCAGCTTTCCTCAGTATACTGAGCGGTGTTACTCCCTCAATATACAACTTGGCCTCTGCAAAGTCTGCACAGGCTATGAAGGGTTGGGGATCTGCATCGATCTCCTCTGTCTCTCCATTGTCCAAAGCCATCATGATTTTCTGATGCAAGGAGGAAGGCACACATTTGTTAGTGTGGATCCAGTCTCTCCCAAGTAAGGCATTGTATTTAGCATTACTGTCGATTACAAAGAATGCTGTCATACAGTCCCTAGTTCCAACACTCAAATTAATGGGTAAAATCCCTTGAGCCATCTGTTTGTCTCCAGCAAAGCCAGCGATGGTTGTGCTGGTAGGGATCAACCTGGGATTCTTTTTCCCTAGTTTCTTCAGAGAAGATTTCGGCAACAAGTTTACTGCTGCCCCATTGTCTATTAAGACTCTGTTCAGCTGTATCCCATCGAAGAAAGCCTTGATGTACAAAGGCTTGACATGTTGGGTCATGGAATTCGAGGGATATTCAAAAGGATATGAGAGGTTGATGCTCACCTCTTCTTCGCTTTCACACTCAGTTTCCATTGGAATAGCCATTCCAGAAGCATCCTGTACCATGCTCACTTGTGACTCTTCACTAGAGACAGGAATTGGATCCATGTCTTGGTCACTTTGGTTCTCATCTTCAGCCTGGAACTCATGAGGCAATATGTGAACCATATTGACTGACACTGGCGGAAATGAGCCAAATTGGATGACTGGCTGTACCTTCTCTTCTCCTTGGCTACCTTGCCCAGTGACTTCAACAGCATCCTCCATGCTGCACTCTGGCATTTCATTGTTAACTGATCCCTTCGAAGGATCCTTCTCAACTAGTTCTCCAGTCAGGAATGTCTGCTTAGCCATGAAGGCTTCAAACATTTCCTCTTCTATCATTTCCTTCTTTTGGCTCATGCCAATCTCTTCTTCCGTTTCGCTATCACTTTCCATCAAAGCCTTTTCCAGCCCTACCAAACTAGACTTCTCTCTGGCCTTTAGTTCAGAATGAACCTGGGCCAACTGTTCTCTGCTACAAACCACTTTGCTTTGTAGGGTCGCTTTTGGAGTATGGTCTGACTTCGAAGTTTTCTCCTTGACCAGTGAAGAACTTTCCCCACTTTCCTTCAGATCTTGCTGGTACTGGGTGTACCTGCGCTGAATCTTCCTCCTCTGTGATCTGGAAATAACTGGAACCATATTTGGTTCCTTTGTCTTTGGATGTTTCAATAATACCCAGTTGTTCGGAGCCACCAAAGGAGGCTTGACCATCCTGCCTTGGATTCCAACATCTCTTCGAACAGGCAGTTCCTTAGGTTTGCTTTGCATTACAAACCAGTCTGGGACTCCAGGTACCCACGAACTTGCTAACTTAGATGTTGAGCTGCCTTTTTCGACCTTCGAAGCCGTCTTCGAAGCTGGCTGTGAAGGTACGTGGTTAGCTCTGACCTCATGCTTTGAGCCCGATTCAGACCTTTGGTGAAGGTAATCACTTTCTGTCCTTCGTGAAGCTAGTCTAGGAAGCCAATCCCTGGCTTTATTCCCATGAAATGAGCCCCTCTCCAGTCTTCTTCCAGCATGGCAACTCTCCATTCTGTAGTAATTGGGTGGCTTAGATTCATGTAAGGGCCTTTTGCCTTTAGCATGCATCCTGTCCATTGCAGGCTCAACCATTGGTGGTCGCTGCCTGTCACCAGCCGGATACGGCCTTTTGTTGTAAGCGTTGGTTGACTTAGGACGCCTCTGAACGTCCCTGTAATATTGCTTACCGTCAACTGGAAGCCCCTTCAACCATTTGTAGCTTAGCCTACATCTGGGACACATCCTCTGCATTACTGCTGCTTCCAAAGAATCGTCATCCAGTACTTCTTCATCAGAGTGTTCCTTCTGATGTGAGAAACCTTGTCCAATGACTGGTGGGTTTCTAGTCTCCTTCTTAGCAGTTGTCTGGTTGGCAATATGCATTTGCACATTGACTTCTTCCAATTCCTGCAGAGATAAATTCTGAAAGTTTGGAACAACCACATTAGCCGCGCTTTCTCCAACTTCTGGAAACGGGTTGCTGTCAATCCCCATGGCCTTCTCTGTTTTGGCTGGGAACTTCAAACTACCTTTCCGAATTTGCTCTTGGATCCTGTCTCGAAAAACAATGCAGTTTTTAGTCGAGTGAGACCAAGAATTATGCCATTTACAGTATACTTTTCCTTTAAGTTCATCTGGAGATGGCAGTTTTACTCCTTTTGGTAACTTAAGGAAATTTGCTGCAAGCAAATGATCAAAAATGTCATCTGCTTTTGTTAAATCGAAAGAGTACTTTCTGTGAAAATCTTTCTTTTTAAACTGCTGGTCGATGGTTGTATCCTTATGAATTAATGCTTCACAGATTACAGGTTCTTTACCCACAATCTCTGCTGCATCGATCTCATAATTGGGATCTCTATAATACGTCTTATACGAAGCATTATTTCGATCTTGTTCTTCCTCTAGTAATGCTTCATATCGAGACACCTTATAGGTCAGTTCGACCAAATCCCTGAATTCAGTTGAGTCAAACTTCTTTCGAAGCCTGAACTCTAAACCGTTTTGAGCCAATCTTACAAATTCTGGCTCTGGAAGGATGACCCTACATTTATTTCGAGCCCTTTTAAATCTGGCAATAAACTGAGTGGCCTTTTCTTCAGGCCTTTGACTCAATCTTGCCAAGTCTGCCATAGAAACCTCTGGCTCCGACTGGAAAAATTGGGCATGAAATGCCTCTTCCATTTGTTGCCAATTTTGAATGGAGCCAGGTGTAAGGTTGATGTACCATATAAATGCTCCCCCAGTTAGAGAGTTTGGAAATAATCTCAGTTTCATGTAATCATGATTAGTGAATTCACCACACTGAGCAACGAATCTGGCAATGTGCTCTACTGTTGACTGATTTCCAGTTCCATAGAATAAGGTAAAATCCGGTATTCTGAATCCTCTTGGGTATTCATGTACCCTGTCTACCCATTCTGGGTATGGTTTTCTGTATACAGGAGTCTGGACCCCCCGAGCCATCGGTCCACACATCTCCCTAACAATATCAGCAATTTGGTCCCTAGGGACCATATTTTGTGCTTGTTGAACCACTACGGGAGGGACAAACACAGGGTTTGGTGGACAAACTTGCGCCTGTGGTCCTCTTGGTCCATAAAGTGGTACATTTGGGACTGGTTGCCCCTGTGGTGCAGGTTGCTGTTTGGGGTATGGGTAACCCCTTTAAGCCTGTCTTGCGAAAGGACCTGCGAAAGGTGCTGGAACAGGTGTTGTGTCCCTTCCATTTACAGGAAAACCTTCCAACCCCCCGAGTATAAATTCGAACAAGGGATTATTATATCCCCTAGTGCCAGGTATGGCTTCGAACATAGGATTAGTAACCATTCTTATGCCAGTTTCTTGTACTTGGCCAGATCCACCAACTTGTGTGGCTTCACTGTTGAGTACTGAGGCATTTTGGCCTATTACAGGCCTCGAAATAGGTTCATACCAAGACTGAGGCGATGGTCTCTCATAGTTCTGAGTACTAGTTCGATCATTAGATTGTCCATTAACTTGCATAGGCTGTTTATCTCTAGCCAATCTTTGCTGAGGGACATTTAAAACTTCCTCTGTGTGTCTTATGTTTGTTGGTTGGTGGTTTTTCATTCGATCCAAAAAGGATGTTGCCCACCTTTCCATTGTGTTCATTAATTGTTGTCCCATAGCATCTACTAAGCCATCCCATGGATTTGTTGGCTGAGTAGATGGAACAGTGGATGGTCCAATTCCTTGGTTTCGTCCAATATTATGAACATATGGTTCTTGTCCAGAAGTACTGGTCTGTTCGACCATAGGTTCTGATAACATAGGAGTTTCCACAGGATGTGTTACCACATTATCCTCTGGATTAGGTATTTCTACCTCTCCTTCTACGCCTTCTTCCAGACGTTCATTTTCTCCTTGTCGTCTTCGTCTAGCCATTTTAACAGGTCCCACTGGGCGTGCCAAAAAATATATGTTGGCTTTTTGGCTTTCGAAGGGTATTTTAGTGAATGTGAGCGTGCCAGTAAGGATCAATTAGTCCTTACAGAAATTATAATTGCCAACCAATTATCAGACGATTGTGTTATAGTTCTTTCAGCCTCAATGAAGAGGACTTTTACTGGTGGCTCGACTTAGGAGAAATTAAGAGAAATAACAGTTTAATGTGAAGAACAATCGAAGCATTTTATTAAGATGAACACTTACAATGGTCCAAACTCAGCCTCGAAGAGGTTTACAGCAACAGTCTACTTGAATCTACTTGAAACTACTCCTATGAATCGAAGTACAGTGCAGGTATTTAAAGAACAGGTATTTAAAGTGCAGGAAATGTAAAACTAGAAAGGTAAGTATGAAGTAAAGACTGGTTTGTATGATCTGAGTCTGGGGCTTTTTTCTGGGGGCTTCCTTGCTATTTATACTTGTCAAGGATGACCTTCAAACTATACTTCAAACCGTCGAACTGCTCCTCCATGATCGTCAATCATGCTGCCTTAGAAGTAGTTCCACTATGCCATCACTTGCAGTTAAGCTTCCCTCTTGTATTTGAATTTGAATATGAGCAACCGTTGAAGCCACGTCACCTTGTATTTCCTTACTAATCTAGTACTACTCAGATCACGTAAGAACCAATATTCATTGCCACGTGTACGACTGGGATCAAAGACTTGAATCCTCTTCCCATAATACCCCTATTCCGCCACGTGTCGAATTGTAATTGGCTTTTACAAAATATGTAGCCAACAGACGTTTTTCTCAAACGCTAGTATAGTTATTTTTATTTCGATGGTCGATGTAGTGACAGTTATAATTGTCGCAATATCTTAAATTTATCCATTATTTGATATCTTTATAGCGACGGGTCGACTGCTACTATATCCTTCACTTTTGTGATATTTTGTGAACCGCTGCTATATTTTGACTCTCTTCCATCAGTTTTACACTGTCACTATGGCCATGTGATTCTTTTGGATTTTATTTGTAGCGACGGTTATTAACCTCAATTATAGGCTATGTTTACCATTCAATTACCAATAATATATATCTTGAAATTTTCAATGATTTGCTAACTATTAATAGTTGTCTCTCACTTATCCCCCTGCTCACATTATATATCTATAAAATTACTATTTTATTCTAATGGCTCAATACTCAATAATTGTAAAAGGTAAAAGAGTCTGCATTTTCATAAGCCCAAAATATCCAAAACATCTTAATTAAAAGGTTCATTACATATGTTTGTCATACAAAATAGATCCAATATTTCTAGCAAACTAATAGCCCACACCATAATCTAAAAGGTACATATAAACTTGTCACATGACAATAGTACTCAAAAGTATTACTCATGACGCCATTTTATAAAGACCTCCATGAAAAATGTTCAAGTCGAGAAATGATGTCCATTGTTTAAGATGCTTTCATATTGTCTTATTTCCTGCAATAAAAATGATTGAATGAGTATAAGTATCATTTTCAATTTCAAAATTTATAAAGAAAATTTAAACTACATATATAATTCTCGACAAGTCTTATTGTTTTGGTGAGTATGTGGTTTACATATCAAAAAACAAAGATTACAATGAAGTTGAAGATCATATTTGCATATTAAGAGAGATCAACCATTAAGAGAGAAAACAATAGCAAGTGGAGGAAAAAAAAATACAGTAATGCAGAAGTGTAAGGTGGCTAAAGATTTAAGAAACAAATTGTTCTCAATTTGTGCAGTTAGTTCTTCTTGTTGTTCTTTAAGCACAGCAAGTTGATTTCTAAGATTAGATATGGGTGAAGACATCTAAAGGGCTTAGAACATGTAAGTAAGCAACTAACAATCATTAATGTCTAGGAAATTATATATAAATATGTGCCCACATCGCCTCTGCTGTTACTCCTAAGTATAGAACTATGATGAAAAACACCTTCCACAAGGCCTTTTAAGCTTGGATCTTGCTTTCAGCTTCTGTTTTCCCAAGTGGTCTCTTGTCTATAGGTAATCACTAATAGCCTCATTGCCTCACCTTACTCTCAATCTCTCATAGTCAGTGTATCACTCAAGAAGAGGATTATATTATAAAAGAACAATGATTTTGAAAATGGACTTTTATTCATATACTATAAACATAAACATTACAATTAAAAAACTCTTACAAACATATGTTCTTTTTTTTTCTTTTTTCTTTTTTGTAGATGAAAAGAAGTTATTACTCATGATATCTGTAATACTCTCTATTTTTCAATGTACCCTTGAACATAAGACTCTCCTTCCTTATATATCCTGAAGGCAGACTCCAAAGTCTGGATGTTAAACATATCTAAATAAAAGATAAGATGCCAACAGGTTGGCATTTGGACTGAATCAGCCAATAAAGCCAAACATTAGTAACAACCACTATTTGGCAAGCCTTTATTTTGCTTGGCTTTTTTGTAACGTTTGAGGTCAAACTGTGACTATAAAAAAAATATATGGCAACGCTTTAGCAAAAAAATGCTACTAAAAATTTTATTTTTAGTTGCGGTCAATAACCACTACAATAGCCCATCTATAGCAACATTTTTCAGGCCGATACAATAAAAAATGCTACTAAAACTTGATTTTCTTGTAACGAGAGGTAATAAAAGTAATTGAAAAATTAAAAAAAGAAAAAGAAAAACCTCAATGTGAATTTTACTAACAAATCAAATCTTTTTTTTATAATTATTTTAATTTAAATTTTCAATATTTAGAATGATATCAATTTTAATCATTCATTTATATTTATTAGTTATAACTAGGTATCATATTCTCCCTAGTTCTATTTTGATAATCCGAACTATTCAATGTATAGAGCTCGTCGAGTATTTCATTTCTGTAAAAAAATCACGTTATTGGACATCGCTAACTACTTGATTGGATCAAATTTCTGTCAATAATTTTTTTTAAATCAAATTTACCATTAACAGAAATATGATTTGATCAAGTGACTATCGATATATAATTAATGTAAGTTTTTGTAAAGATAAAAGACTGGACAAGTTCTATATATTGAACGATTCAAATTATCGAAACAGGACCCATGATAGACTACTACAGACAGCACACTTAAATCCGATCCCAGACTGGAAAAAAAAAAAAAATCCTCACCCTTATAACTAATAAAAAAAAAAATGACAATTTAAACAATTAAATTTTTTTTTCCCATTTCATAACGGTTGAGAGTCACCTCACACACTTGTCATAGTCCGTCACCACTCCTTGTCTTTCAAGAAGTTATTTGGTAGTCCTGAGCTCCAGCCATATAGTATCCTAGGTGTGTTATGATTGGTGGAGGAAGTGAATCCTACGATTTTTTATTAGGTAATTAGGAACAATAAGAGGCATGATATATGATAATTTATAAAAAGTACATGACACCCCAAAAGTACCAAATAATTTTTTCTTCTCTTTCCTAATCTACTGCCTCTAGGGGCGACTCTACAACCACCTTTGGATGTTCAATATCCTAAATATTTTTATTTTATTTGATACCTATATGTAATTCAGTTCAAAATTTTATGTTGAACACCTAGCTCAGTTGAACATCTAACCTAACACACAACATGTTTTGGAACTTTGCTTCATCAACCTTTGCAAAGTATCTCTTTGACAAAATTGCGTGATTTTGCAATTCTCAACAAGTGTATCACTTGAATGTTAATATTAATCAACAGTTTTATAACCTATCTTAATTTAAATTAAAGAAACTTTCTTCATTTTTTTATCAGGTTAGTGATAGAAACAAAATATATTTATATAAATTTTTGTATATACATTTTATTTTTTGAAACAATGATATCAATATATTAGAATTTAATTTTATTTATTTATTTGTATGTGATTTGAAAAATCTAAAAAAAAATTAAGATTTTGAATGTCTACCCTAAAAAAAATTCCTAACATATCCACTATGAACACCCTAAAAAATTTCTAGAATGATCACTAACTGCCACCACTCCATCCTTTTCCCTTTCCACCCTACTCTTAACATTTTCCCACCTTTCCGCCACCGTTCTCATTTGTTTCTAGTTCGTCATCACGGCCATCATTCAAAACCTTCGATAAAAAATAATTAAATTATATAAATTATTCTTATTCTATTATTTATAATTAATAGATGGTTAGAATTAATACAATTTTTAAAATTAAGAGTTTAGATTGAAATATGTAAAAATTAAAATTTAATTTGTTATTAGAGTCGAATCTTGAAATTTTTTTAATAATTTTCCCTAAAATAAGGGAAATAATTTTATTTTCTAAGTTAAAAAAAAAAATGTTAATGAGTTCAAAGCATTCATGATGAGATGATTACAATTTAGAATCCCAAATTGATTGATTGATTAAAAATGAATAAAGTGATATTCAAATTTATATACTCAATATTTGTTAATAAGGATTGTTTTTAATATTTTTCTTTGTTAGGGATAATTTAGACAATAAAAGAATATTAATTTAGATAATAAAGGAATATTAATTTAATAATTAATCACTTACTTTCGTCAATTCAAAAAATAAAAATAAAAAAATAAAAATGTTTTACTGATTCAATTATGCGTGTGAAATGAACAATCTATCTACCTATACTATATATATATATATATAAAATGAACACCTTCATGTGTGTGAAATGAACAATCTATCTACCTATACTATCTATATATATAATGAACACCTTCTGTAGTATCTTGAAACATTCTCTTTTTACGTTGTCAAAAGGAGTGCGACTCGAATTTTAAACTTTGAATCTAATAAAGAATACTTTTATCATTTTAGTGACATATTTTTAGTGGTTTTATGAAACATTCTCTTCTTATATTGTCAAAGTGATCATTTTTCTATTTAAAACAAACAAATAAAAAAGGGTAAGATAAATGAGAGGAGTAAGACTCAAACCTATTTTAAAATAAAAATAAATAAAAAATTAAAGTAAAAAACTCTTTACCACTTGAGTAGAACACAATATCAAGTAAATATTTCTTGGGCAAACTTCACTTTACCCCTATAGTTTGGGCCATGTGCAGTTTACTCCCTTGAGGTTTGGAAATGACCACATAATCCCCCACGTAGTTTGTGAAATGAAGTGCACCGTTAAACATTCCATCCAACTTAATAATAAGTGTGAAATACGTGGCAGATATAAGGGGATTATATGCTCATTTTCAAAGTTCAAAGGGGTAAATCGCACATGGAATAAAGTATAGGGGTTAAAATACACTTTACCTTCCAAACAAATGACAAAAATACATGGATATATTTTAGTCTTTTTTATTAAATCATTAAAGGACTTAGCGATACACTTCAGTGCACAAACCACAAGGTGGTTATGTAGTTGTTTTTAAATATTATGGGGTAAACTACAAATGCCCAAATTATAAGAGAATAAAGTGAAATTTGTCCATATTTTATTTTATTTTTATTTATTTGAATTGCACATACATTACACATGCCAACCGCTAGTTATATATTATGTGAAGCACTCAGACCTTAATCGGAACCTTCCAACTGGTAATTTTTATATTAGAGGCAAAAAAAAAAAAAAAAATCTCAAGATTTGAGTCTTGTAACAAAATAAATCTTAAATTTTCAATTTTATCAATTTAAATCCTAATCTTTTGATTTATTTCAATCTAAACCATTCATCTATTTTTGTTAAGTAAAATTGACATAAAAAGAATATTTTAATAATTAAACTCAATATATACATAAAATGTCTAAAATACTCTTTTTCATTGAGTTTAATGAATAAATATTTTTTTTTCCTTGGATTTTACTTTACGAAAATAGGTAAATAATTTAAATTGAAAATAAATCAAAAAATTAAGATTTAAATAGAGGCAAAAAAAAAAACCTCAAGATTTGAGTCTTGTAACAAAATAAATCTTAAATTTTTAATTTTATCAATTTAAATCCTAATCTTTTGATTTATTTCAATCTAAACCATTCATCTATTTTTGTTAAGTAAAATTGACATAAAAAGAATATTTTAATAATTAAACTCAATATATACATAAGATGTCTAAAATACTCTTTTTCATTGAGTTTAATGACTAAATTTTTTTTTTTCCTTGGATTTTACTTTACGAAAATAGGTAAATAATTTAAATTGAAAATAAATCAAAAAATTAAGATTTAAACTGATAAAATTTAAAACTTAGGTTTTAATTTGTTACAAGCATCAAATTCTAGAGTGTTTTTTTTTCGTAATTTTTCCTTTATATTATTGGCAGCGTTCACGGGCTAGACCTGGGCCGGGTTTATGGATGGGCCGATGGACCACCTGTCACGGATTAACGGGTCAAATTTTATTTCTGTTCAGGCCCAAATCCACTCCAACCCTCATTCAGGCCGGCCGCCTGAGCCTGGTGGACCTATGGCCTAATGATGACCGTGCCATTGTGCCACCGACTTAGTACAAAGACTAGCGGGTACGCGTGGCTTGTCTACGGAAAAAAGGACAAAGCAATTATGATCCGACATAGTTTCGTTTTATAAATGACTAATTTTGGAATGTTGATAAAAAGTTAGCTTCTTTTTTTTCTTTTTTTTTTATGACTTTTTAGATTTTATATTATTTTTTTAATTTTTTTCATATTTTTTTTAAAAAGTTAAAAAACAAATCAAACAAATGACTTTTAACCTACTTCTCAAAATTTGATCAATCTAAAAAAAAAAAACTACTTGTCAAAATAAGCCAATGTTAATTAATAGTGGCCTTATTTGCTAAGTTATTTTTTTAGCTAAAATAATTAATGAAGAGAAAACAAATTAAAATAATCAATAAAATAAAATCTCACATTTAATTCATAATTATTTTATTTTTTCTCTTACAACCATCAAATTAATTATCTTTTCAAACACAATTATTTTAGTTTAGTAAACTAAAATAGGTAACTTCCCAAACAAGGGCAGTGTATATATTAACATTTACAACCGGAGTAAAAAATATATATTTTAACAAGACATAGTTTTAAGAGAGGATATTTAGTCTAACATCTTTCTCTAACTTTTTGTAATATGAGAGATCTAAAAAAAAATTTAAAAAAATAAATAAATAATTGTAGCTTAAGATCCCTCACCCACACCCATATATCACACCTACCCCTCTCTCTCTATATATATATATATGTATCGGTAGTGATTGGTAGCTCGAGAGTTGGCTCGAGGGTCAAAACGACGTCGTTTTGACCCTTTTTTTTTTTCTTTTCTTTTCTTTTTCTCGTTGACCCTCCTTCACTATATTTTTTTTTTTGACAGAAGAAGAAGAAGACGGGCAGAAGAAGAAGAAGAAGACGCAGGGGGAGGGGGAGGGGGCCCTAATACAGGGGAGGGGGGAGGAGGAAGCGGAGGCGGCGGAGGCGGAGGCGGAGGCGGAGGCCGACGATCTGACGATCTGGAGCTGGGCGACGACGGCGGTCGGCGAGACGATCGGCGGCTGGGCAACGATCGGAGCTGGGCATCGGCGTCTTCTCTCTCTCTTCCCGTCTACTTCTCTCTCTCTGCCTCTCCCTCTCCCTCTCCCTCTCCCTCTCTTCCTCTCCCTCTCCTCTTTTCTCCTCTCTCGAGCCATTCGAGCCTCGTAGCATTCGAGCTACGAGGCATTTCCGTATATGTATATATGTTTTTCAAAATTTGATCGAGCACAGTTCATTTCCAGAAATGAATTATCCACATCCGAGTTTTGAGCTCCATCCATTCCTCTCTGCTCGATCTATCAATGCCATTAACTGTCTCCACTATAAGTCAAGGATTTCTAACTCAATCAATTTCTTCATTACACATGGAGATACATATATATGTATAATTTATAATGTATATATGTGTGTCTTTGTTCAAAAAATATAACTCTTCCGATTTTTGTTTTTTATTTTTTTATTTTTATGAATGCAACATTCCTGATTACGTCACTATGGATGGTCAATACATATCAAACAGTTTGGATTGCAACACGGTGATCTTTAAAGAGTGATCGTTAATGTTGTTTGATGATGATGAAAACACCAATATATATACATGCTTGTTTGTATGTATTGTGCATAAATGTACTTGTTTGTAGTTCAATTTTCTCTAATTTGAAACACAGAGAAAATTGTGAGCAAACTAAAAAAATTTGGTCAAAACACAGAGAAATTTGTGAGCCAACTTAAGAAATTTCAATTCAGAAAACTTTCAAAATACAAAGAAAATTTCAAAATACAGAGAAAATCAGTGAAATTGAGCAAACCAGAGAAATTTCAAAACACAAAGAAATTTGTCTGAAATTTCTATATGTTTTGAAATTTCTCTAAATTGAAATTTTTCTGGAAAAATGTTGAGAAATCTCAACCACTATGAAAATATTACATGTCATTTATCTTATAAAATCTTAATACCAAAGACCTTTAAAAAAAAATACCCCTTTTAAGAGAACCTATTTATTTAATTGAAACATGTAAAGGTATAATTAAGAAATAAAATTTTCAAAGGTATACTATATTACGAATATACAAATAAAACATTTATAAATAATAATAATAATAAAATAAAAAATAAAAAACCTAGCTTTGAAATCAACTATTTAACTTTAGCGATTGAAATTTTCTTCAAAAATCAGCATTACATTATATAATAATAGAAAATCATGTCAATTATTATAATATGGAAAAAGTTAGGGATCATGAAAATTTTGTCATGAAAATGATCATGAAAAATTTATGATCCTTGGATTACCTTGATTAGTGTGTGGTGCTTTATTCTAAGTGTAATCCAAGGGTCAAGAAACTTTCATGATTATTTTCATAAAAGATTTTTCATGATACCTAGTATTGCTGTTATAATATATATATTAATTTGAAACAAAAACAAAGTCATATAACTATTTTACAATTATTGAATAATATAATAAAAAATCTTTCATGATGGAGATGATGTGGAAGATACTATGTATGATAAGATCTTGTCTTGAGAGAGTCACATATTGTGCATTTGTTGTGGATTTACCGCTTGCCTAAGTTTAAAAAAGTAACTAATTAAGCTAACATGGACCCATTGTAATTATAATTGTGATTGTGTTATATAAGATAGTATTTGAAATGTGATGGAAAAAAATGATAATTATAATATCATTGTAATTTTCCTTCATTGCCTACGATAATTACTGTCACGACCCGCTCCCCATACTCAAGGGTTAAGCATCATGATGGTCAGTAACTGAGGCTAGCTCCGGCCAATTCTTAAACAAATAAATAAACGTGAGCGGAAGTAATATTTAAATGAGGATACCAAAATAATCATCGGAGTTTCTATTTTTATTACAAAATGTATTGACAAAAAAGGCCGATATTTACATATAAAAAATATCATAAAAGTGTTGTGTGTGTCTATTCCGCAGCCCCGCATCTAAGACTTTCCAAAAGCTATTTCTGAATTGCATTATTTCTTGAAAATTGGTAAACAACTATAAGCACATGGCAGAGTGAAAAATATTATAGTAAGAGTATAAGAGACACGAAATAACCATGGATATTTAGTTATGCCAAAATATTTACGTTACTCAATTTGGTAAATAAATCATTGGTAAACAAATCATTTAAGTGGCAGAAACTGAAATACAGAAATTATGTAAATAAATAGTCATAACCACGGTACAGAATAGAACAGAACGAAGGTCACAAAAGTGACAGTCAGAACAGAGCTACGGACTCAAAAGGTGGCTCGTATGGACTATAGAGGTGGCTCCCACAATAATGTAGCACTTATCTCCGCACAGCACTTTGCTCCGCACAAAACAGAGGTCATGGATCCATGACAAACAGAGGACCACAAAGTGGTCAACAGAGGCCAATGGTTATTTAAGTCTCCCAAGGCGTGGGACTTCCGTAGTGGTACTTACAAAACATAATTGTATATAAGGTTATAGTCAAATATTCTTAAAATATAAAATAAACATATCCATGGGTTTCCTTTTAACAAATAGGGTTCAGAAAATAATCCACGTAATTGAAATAATAATATATTTATAATAATTTATAAAACATAACTTGTATAAAATAAATATGGTAAGCCAAAACATACGTAAAACACATTATAGTAACTGAAAATATAATATAACTCACATTAACTTTAATACTTTACTCTTTCTTTTCACTACCAAAAACCTTTTCAATTTTCATTATTTTTTCTTCATTTCTTTCCCTCTTCTTTCTCTTCCTCTATTTTCTTTCTTTCCTTCCTTTCTTTTTTTCTTTTCCTTCTCTTCCTTCGCAGGTGAAACGCCTACGTGGCCCGTATCTTCCCCCACAGATTGATAATAAATTTCATGGTTCGTTTTTATCTTTAATAAATATTTAAGATAATTACATTTAGACCTAATATTTTAATATAATTATATAAATTAATTAATTTTTAATTAAATTACACTTTATCATATATTCACAAAAAATTAATTATTTATTTTACTACTACATCCATTATTATTATTATCAATATTATTATTATTTATATTTTAACTCCTAAACTTTTAATAATTATATTATTTTACAAAATTACACATAATAATATATAATAAATTATTTATTTTCCTAACTATGATTAAATAATATTAGTATAAATTCTACAAAATAATTAAAAATCTGAGTTGTTACAATTACTCAATGTAAAGAAAACAATGGGATTAAAAATAAAAAATAAAATAAAATAAAAAGTCATGCTAAACAATAAGATACACAAGATGTCAAAATATTTATAATTTTAATACACTTTTCATATATTTGAGAACGCTCACACACTTTAATACACTTTTTACATACTTTTCAATGGTAACAACAATCCTTAGTGCTATTTTAGCATTTTTTTCAAAAAAGAAAGTGATAAATTACATTGACCTCTCTAAAAATTTTGAGAAAATATAATAAATTTCACAAATTTAACATTATTATATTAGATTCCGTTAAAGTTTTAATTCACGTTACACAACTCTCTTTCAATTTGAAAATCATTAGTCATATAGATGAAAATAGGATATTGTCAACTATTTTGTACTTAAATATACATTTTCTATTGTTTATCATCATAGTTCACACTATTTGCATTAATTATAATTCATTTAACTTTACTGAAAGCGAGATTTGTATAATTATATCAAAGCTATAAGTTCTATTGTATTTTTTTTTTCTTCAAAATCTCAAGAGAAATTAGTATAACCTACTCAAAAGAAAATCGTTTTGAAAATATGGAAATATCTTGAAAGTAAACAAATTAATTTATTTTTGCATTAGTTTTTTGTTAATTTACTTTTTATCAATAAACTGGATTTCTTAGTCAACTCTCAAACCATTTTTGTTATTCCTTTTAAATGATGGGATTCGACTAACAATAATGCAAGTCTTAACTAAATTTTATTTGTTGCGACAGAAGGCATGGGACTTAGTAATCTCCTGAGATTATTAATCCCTCCAAAAGGTGATATAAGCAATCTCATGGGGGATGACACATCACCCAATTCTATTATATTTACAACCTCATCTAATATAATTTATGAACAAGCATCGGTAACATCATCACTTAATCTTTTTGTATTTATAATCTCATTCAAAAAAAATTATACTCTTAGAAAAAATACAAGTGTCTCATATTGAATTTGATTGGTTAAAACAGTAAGATCTATCACTTTTATGTTTCTTTATAAAAGATGAAAAAAGTTTAAAAGTATTAATCTATTTATGTGGCAGTGAACCCCACTCATGAATGATTTGATATATGTCTTTTTTTTTTTTTTTTGGCTCCATGTAACATTATTAGAACAATTGTTAGAGCTCCAAATTTAGAGTTATGAATTATTGCTCTATAAAAGATAGAAAAATGTTTTGAAGTTCTAATTCTTGAGCTCTAATGAGTTGACAGTGGGTCAGTTCCACCTGCTGTGATGTGATGTTTTAGCCCTGGTTTATTTATTTATTTTTATTTTTTTCTCCTTACCATGTCATTAATGCTCCATTAGAATATTAAAATTAATATTTTGAATTATTGCTGTAAAAGATTAAGACAATGTCTTGACAAATATTAAGCAGATGAGGATTTTTCATAATATAAATGGTGTTGCATGTGGTGTGATTAATGGGGCGGTGCTAAACCTCAAACGCCACGTTTAAGACAGAATCCGATGCTCATCCACCACCGTCTTGCCGCCGTGAAGTTCCACCCTCCTATCCTCTCTTATAAAACCCACACCCGAACCCTGTGGCTGTCAACATCAATGACTTTGCCTTGATATCTAATCAAATCTTACTACACTCCAAGAATCCCCCCAACACAAACCTTGTTTGTTTGTTTGTTTGTTTTTCTCACTACTCTCTCTCTCTCTCTCTCTCAATGGCTTATTAGCTGCTACAATTCGTTCCAGAAACTAAAGAAAAAGAGTCAGAAAAATGGGTCGTTTATGGACTTTGATCACCTATGTTCACTCCCTTGCTGGGTAATTCAACTTTTTCCCCACCTTATACATTCTCTCCCTCTCTCATTTAATTTGTACATATATCATTTTTAGTCATTCAAGATGTTTATTTAAAAACAAAAAACACACTAAGAATACAAAAATTAATCACAATTCGGACAAAATTTTCTCACATGAATGTGAAAGAATCGTGTTCATTTTTATATTTGATTTCTGTATTTATAGTATTTGTGATTTTCTTGACGTAATTTTTATTTTTTGTCTAATTCAATGCAGGCCGGTTATGATGCTACTGTACCCATTGTAAGTGACCTATTCTTTAATGTCGTGTTTCGATTTTAAATTTACGAGAAATTTGAAATTTTGTTTTCATTTTGAAATAAAGTCAATTTTTCATGTTCTAGTAATAACTAATCTTGTGGGTTGGGTTGGATTCAATAACAGGTATGCATCGGTGATTGCAATAGAGAGCCCATCAAAGGTGGATGCTGAACAATGGCTTGCTTATTGGATCCTCTATTCATTCCTCACCCTCATGGAGATGCTTCTCCATCCCATCTTACAATGGTACCAACTATATAGAGTATAAACCAACCAATCAATAAAAATAAAAATAATAATAAATAGTCATCAAAATTTATTCTCATAAGGAAAATGATTAACAAATAAAACTCCAGTTAAATTACACTCATCTCCTATATACAGTTAGCTCCATACTTTTGATATAATTATACTAGTTTTTCTTAATATTTTAATTTGTTATTTACATAGCAATTAAGGTCTCTCTTTTTTTATCAATAATTCATTAATCGTATAAATGAAAAAAAATTATGTTATTATATCTTTTTTTATTAAGATTCATATTTATCTTTATTTATTTCAATACTTACTTATCATTTGTATTAGTTTCAATTTTAACTTATCAAAAGAGAAGTCAATAAAATTATGTCAAAAATGTGGAGTTGATTGTATACGAAAGTCAGTATAATTATGTCGAAAACATGGGACGTACTATATAAGGAGATTAGTATAATTATGTCAAAAGTATGACTTGATAATATTTTTCTCAAACTTCAAGAAAAGTGAATATAATTTGCCATAAAAATTTTATTCATAAAACTCATGCAAAATGATGTGATAGTAGTATTTTTAGATATTTGAACCATAATAGTATGAATTGTTTGTATAGTGTTTACCCTTTTGATGATCATTTTTCAATACATAGCCTCCATTTGAGAAGTATGTTGACTTTTTGACTTTTTGATTTTTTTAGTTATTTTAGCCTAGGCTAAAAAACTTGGTTTGAGAAGGGCTTTTTGGCTTTTTGGCTTTTTTGACTTTTTTTGTGAGAGAAAAGTGTAATGATTATGGGTTGGATGTGATGTTTTGTTTGTTGTAGCTAAAATAGCCTATTTTGTCTTTTGTGACTAAAATAGCCCCAAACCTCATTGTCAAACGGAGCCATACATTGCTTGTTCACTTTCAAGAAAATGAAAATTATTTAAACTTGGTAACTACTAAAATTTAGTTTTTATTTTATTTTTATTTTTTTTTAGGATACCAATATGGTACGATGTAAAACTAGCATTTGTGGGATGGCTGATTTTGCCTCAGTTCAAAGGAGCAACTTTCATATATGAGAGGTTTGTTAGAGACAATATCAAGAGATATTCCAATTCCAATGTCAATGTCAATGTCAAAGCCAAGAAGAACAAGGCTGTGCACTTCATTACCTCTAAAAAAGTGAGTTAATTAAATATTAAATTAAATTAAACTCATCTCTTTTAATTTTCTTAAAAATTATTAGTTCTTGTTAGACTCTTTAATTACTTCATGTGTGTACTAATATATGTCTAATGGGCAGGGAGAGCACGAGGATTCTTGAAGGAGTAGAACTGATGTTTACAGTGGTTGTACTTATTATATTTTTACATTCTGTACAAGTTTGCAAAACTAATAATAAATTATAATTTGCAAAATTTCATCAAATTAACTAATGCAACCAGTGAATGGCTACTCCGATGTCTCATTAGCCTAAAATTATCACATGAATTTAAAATATTACATCTATTCGTGTCAATCCAATGGTGTTATGTGATTTATCCACCATATTCAATATTTTTTAAATTATGTATGTATTTAGGTCATGTTTCTTTGGACAGATATAGTCTTGGAATTAGACTAATAATCTAACAAAAAATATAATTCGATGCTTGACTAAGTAAATTGGGATCCAAACATTATGGGAAACAATAAAATCCCAAGAGAGGAATGGGTTATAAAATGAGAGACTAAGGAAAAGTTTGACCTAATTAATTAGATTATAAAATTGGTACCATTTTGTCAATCCCTCTTCTTAATCTCACGCCAATCCAAACATATCTAACCGTTTTAGGCATACTAATTTCATCTAATCACTACAACATATAAGAGTTTTAAAAATCATTTTTTTTTAGTCTCTAAAAGGAAAAATTTTGTTACAAAAGACATTTAAGGACCAATTTCTATTATCGTGAGGATAATCGCTAAAAAATCGTCCCGAAAAGTCAAAAACAATACTTTTAGGGACAAAATAATTTGGTCTTAAAATGATTTAGTTTTTGAGACAAAAAATTTGGTCCCCAAAGGATAATAATTCATCACTAATACTCAATTTTTGTTACTAAAAATATAATAACACTTTTTCTAACAAAAATATTTGGCCTCTAAAAATTAATTGTCCCTAAATATTTGTCTCTAAAACTTTAATTTTTTATAGTTGTTTAGAATGATCTAAATAAGTGCACTTTTTGTATTTTTACGAAAAGATGTGTAAAAAAGTAGAGAGGTGATGTGATGAAAAAAAAATAAAAAGATGCATTGTTTAAGAAAAATAGTCCGTAGCTCGAATAGCTTGAAAAGTTTCTCTCACCTCTCTCTCACTCTCGTCTCATCCCTCTCACCTCTCTTGCCTCATCCCTCTCATTCACTCTCGCCTCTCTCTCCTCTCTATCTCTACCCTTAGCAGTTCAATCTATTTTTTTTTTCCCCTCTTTTATCTGTGAAATGAAACAAAGTGAGGGAGAGAGAAAGAGAGAAGAAAGAGAGAGGAAGGGAGAAAGGGAGCCGATATTCCTCCGCCGACATCGCCTCCATCGCCACCGTGTGTGTGTGTTTCATCGATTTGGCTTCCAGATCTGTTTTTGATTTTCCAGACCTGTGTGTGTGTGGGGGTTTGATGATGATCTGTTGGTTATTGAAGATGATGATGCTATGTTGATGATGGGTTGACGATGATGATGCTGTGTTGCTGTGTTCTTCTTCTTCTTCTTCTTCTTTTTCTTTCTTCTGTCTTCTTCTCTTCTGTGTGTGTGTGTGAAAGGATGAAAAAAAAAAAAAAAAAAAAAAGTCAAAACGACGTCGTTTTAGAATTTCGAGGCACTCGGGCCATGGAAAATTCGAGCTACCAAACGGGATTGATTATTTAAACCAACATGGCCATAGTCTCTTGTTATTTGGTGGACACACAATCAACCTCATGTTCTTAAAAGACATGATAATATGCATTAGGAGTAATTTTTTTAGCACAAATATACGAACAAACATAATTTTCTTTACATTTTCAAATAATCTCACTACACTGCTAATCTCTTCACTCAATTCTATTATACTAATAATCTCATCTAACTTAATCCGACAAACAAATGAACCTTACTTTTCACTGCCAACAACAATTTTTAGCCAATAGTTAAATTCCTTTCCTTCCTAATTTTTTTTTTCCCCTTTATTGCTAAGTTAATATACATACTTAGGTGTAGAGTGGCATATGTGCATATATGTATACCTCGCACGGAGACTTCCCCTCATACCCTACTCTTTATTCCAAATGCTATCTCCTGAAGGCAGGGTTAGCAGCAGGCTGGTTTGTAGTCCCTCGCCCCGTTCCATATTATGTTACGAACGGGACAAATCATGTTAGTGTTGGGGTTGGAGTGAGAGTGGATTAATTTTGTAATTTGAAAAATAATATTTTATTATTAATGAAAGTTAAAAGACGTCAAACGAGAAATAAATTAGTGAGAATGAATATCTAATAAGCATAGATACAAATACACGATACGATACGGATATGTCGACACTTTAATTTTCAAAAAATATAAGATACGACGCGTGAAAAACACGCATGAAATATATAATTTTATATATTTATTATATATTATATATATAAATATATCATTCAAAAATAATTAAAAAATGTAATATAACACTAGTTCTTATAAATTTATTTGGTTTTTATTTTATTATTATATCCTAAATTGTTTTATTCAAACTTATAATTAGTTTCACATGTCTAATCGATAAACATGTGTACTTAAACGATTGACATGTGTGTCCTCCAGATGTTCAAAGAGCGTTCGAGTCTTTAAAAAAAATTAAAAAATAGGACACGTTTTGAAGAATGTCGAACACGTGTTCTAAGAGTATCTAAAGAGTGTAGGTATCCAATACAAACACGACACGGATATGTTACTTTCTTAAAAGTGTCTGTACTTCTTAAAAAAATATTATATAAATTAATCTTATTATATTAAAAAAATTCATACTCACCTCACTTCTTCATTGAGGAAAGTAAAATACAAACGAGACGAGGTGAGGACAGAATGAGACTGAAGAAAATTGCCGCCATCATTTAAAAGTGATAAATAAAAGCGTCATTTTTCGAGAACATGCGTGTAAAGCTAACACGAGATCTAAATAAATAAAAAGATACGAATAAATTTGGGGCCATTAACTAGGCTAATAAGCAACAACAGATATCACTTTCAGCTTTATGCTTTTCATTTGTATACACTTGAATGCAGTTTCGTGCAAGTCCCACAAAGAAGCTGCTAGTTTTCTTGTACCTTTTGTTTTGGAGGTCAACCAACATTGATTAAAATTTAATGTTAAAAAAATTATTTTAATATATATGCTCAGGCATAATGTCATATTTTTTTTATATATATTTCAATATACTTTTCACTTTTATACAACCTTAACTAACTCAAATAATAGTTATGCTTATATTTTGTCTATATTATACTAAAATTACAATAAAACAGTTCCAAAAATGTATAAAGTATTATTTGTGTATATATGTAAAGTTATTATAACTTTATTACAATAAACACATAAAATAAATTATTGGGATAAAATGGAGTGGGAACAGTTCTAATCTAATGATATTTGTTCTTGGTTTTTATTTCCTTTATTAAAAAAAAAAAAAAAAAAAAAAAAAAAAAAGACCCCACTAATTTAATTAGCATTTATGTGTCCACTTTGATTGTAAAGGGAAATGGATCACTATGCTAAAAGCAGAGCAGTGACTGTGGTGCCTCTATTTGAGATATATTATAACTTTATTTTTATGATCCAAACCGTAATTTTATAGGATTTGTTGAGTACTCCATACCTACCAAAAATCATATTAATCAGATATCAACAACTATATGATAGATAACCAAAAAAATAAATATTAAGTTTTTCTTTTAAAAAATAGCATAAACAATATACAATTCGATCATATAGTTATTGATATCCGATTAATATGATTTTTGGTAGGCATGAAGTACTCAATAAACCCTACAAAATGAACGGTTTGAATTATAAAAATAAGGTCATAATATACCACAAATGAGGGCACCATTTTAGCACAGCAGTAACCCATATCCGATTATAAACAAATACTGATTGAATAGAGGCATATATCACTTTCTCACACACCATTATTGTGACTGTTGTTATTATTTCCTTCTTTTTACCCCTAATGGGGGTTACAATGCCATAATGTGTCTTTGGCTCCCACAAGGAATCAGGAAATCTCACCCATGGCCAAACTTTGGCCGTGTTTGGGAAGTGAGGTATGACGCTATTTTAGTTTCATTCAAAAAAAAAAAAAACAAAAAAAAAAGTGAAAAGCTTTATTGTAGCTTAGGCTTGGCACATGGTTCATAGTTGTGCAAGACAGAACGTAAAATAACGATTTTGTCCTTTCAATTTTGACTAACACACCAACTCAGCATTTCAATACACGGGGTAATTTGATCATTTACTATCCCAACACAATATATCAGCACGTCAACAACTTTTTAAGAGTAATTTGGTTTTGTCTTATTACAATATCATTTCAAACACATTTTTAATACAATAATCAAACAAAAAAATCTAACCCATCTTCCTAAGTACAAAAACGTAAGTAGCTTATTAAAATAATTAAAAACATAAAAAAAATTTAAAAATAATCACCTCTCAAACAAAACCTTTAAATCATTTCTAGTTTTGCACCCAACAGTTTCTCAACTATCTTAAGAAACCTTTTTAATTTTGAAATTATAAGGCAGCTATAGGGTTTAGTGGCTAGACATGCTCACATATTCAATAAAGTAAATATTATTTATTTCACCAAAATCAATTACACTGACAGCTTATCAAAATGTTTTTATTTTAAAAAAAAAAAAAAAAAAAATTAGATGGTTGAAATGTTTGATGCACATTTTATTTATAACTTAAGATCAGCACAACATAAATAAGTTGAGAAAAAAACAAAACACGAAACTAATCATTAGAAAGTTAGCAACAAAGTTAGCAACGTGGCACGGCACATGTTTAGTGCATCTTTTTATAAGTTGAAAGTTAATAATCACATACGGAAATTAAACGCAATTCTTTTTTTAACTTTTAAATAATTACTTTTTTTAACTTATTTAAATTATTTATGTCTCACAAATTATAAGTAGAAATTGAACCATTCTGACATATACTTCCAAAATAAATATATATAAATTATAAGTTACACTAAACGATATATAACTTTTAGCTTCTATTTTGTTATTATCAACTCTTTATTTATAAGAAAAAGGGTGACACTAATAGCTCCATCTTTTTTCTAAGGACTCTCGCTTATTGATATTTTTTTAATAACAATTATAACTTTAATTAAAACTACTATAATGGACATAAATTGAAATAGAACACCTATCCTCAAAAAAAAAATTTACTCAAAATTAACACCCAACCCCATCAAACCAACCCAAAAAAAAGAGCATCAAAAACGAAGGAAAGAGGGAAAATTTTGGGTCATTTTGCATTTTGGTATTGTGGTGATGGGTCAGTCTCCAACCACAGTTAATGGATGTGAGAAATCTGGAATCTAACATGGGATGGGATTGAGCAGTGGTGGTGCCCAATTGTGATAATGGTGGTTTCCGACAATGGTTTCAGTGGTTTTTTCCTTTTTTTTCTTCTAGGGCTTGGGTGGCTGACCAGAGGAAGGTGGTATAGCGAATGGTGGCTGTCGCCTGGGAGGGTGATGTTAGTGATGAAGAACCGGTGCTCTCTCTCTGTCTTACATTCGTTCAGCTGCTGTTTTGTAAACGACGCTGACAATATCACTCTAGAGGATCTGGATGCTTAGGTAGGTGTGCAATGTTTTGAATGAGAGATAATTTTAATATTACGGGAAGGTCTTTAAAAAATTATTAATGTTTAAATTTTATAAATGGAGTTCAAAAAAAATGAAAGGTCCTTAGAAAAAAAATAAGGCTATTAACACCACCCAAAAAAAATTTGCACCAAACACACCCGAAACACTCCCATGCCTACAAGTAATTTTTGATACCCCACACCACACCTATCAACTTCTTTCACTAACTTCCCATTTCATTTCGATTCAACAGTATGCATTCCACTAGTTCAATTATGGAATGAAAATTTAACAAAAAAGTTAATAGAATTGCTTTATTGAGTGGAGTTCCTCTTTAGTAAGTGGGTGTACCGACTATTTTAATCCCAAAAACTAATAAAAATTTCTTCCTATAATTATTTTTTTTTTTTTTTTTTTACAATTAGTAATAGAGAAATAGAAGAAAGAAAGTTCCATCACACAATAATTAAGCTCAAACTCGGACATCACACTACAACGACAACCCTAAGTGAATTTCTAATAATCATTTTAAAAATAAAATTTTTTAAAAATTAATAACTACTCTGAATGTCCTAATGTTGTGTTTAGTTTGGGGATTTTGAGAGGGATTTGGAAAAAGAAAGAGAAAAGGTATGTGAAACTATGTGAAATGTAAGTATATTTTTTTCACATTTTACTTACCTTTTCTATTTCCCTTTCCAAATCCCTCCTCAAATCCTTCAACCAAACACAGCATAAGAGAGACCCATGCAAAACCATTGGTAACCACTAATTTGTGCTCCTCTAGCTTTACAAAAAGCCATATTCCAATAAAGAAAGTAAAATAAAGTGGCCATGTATTATATATCCCCCACCAAATATCCACCTTTCTCCAACTATAAATTAGACATTGTTCGCATTGCTCTATGTTCAGTCAGATAGAAATCCTCCCTAAAGATCCTCTACACTTCTAGCTACAAAACCCTAGCAAACCACTCTTGAGAAAAAAACACATTTGCTCACAATATGGATGCTATCAAGATAGCAAAGATTCAAGCCATCAACAAGTTTAAAAGGAAACAACTTCTAAACAACCTCTTCTTATATTCTTTGACAGCATTGATCACTAGTTTCTTTTGTTCTAGTCCTTTCTTCTGTTATCCCCCTCTATTTTCTTGCATGAAGGCCTTTCTCTTTGTCTCTCTCCCACAAATCAGTTCACCGTTCATCTCTAAGTTTTCCTTCATCGTTTGCAACCTCATCATTGTCTTTCTAGTCGGAGAGTCCAAGGTGTTCACCTCTGACTCTCCTTCCGCTAGCAATATCTATTATGATGTGTGTTTTAATAGGAGAAGAAGCCCTTGCAATCTTTCTTGGATTGAAAAGGTGGTGAAATTCAAGAGGAGGTACAACCACGAAGGAGGAAACAAGATCACTAGCTGTGTCTATTATCCCCTTCAATTTTCAAGCATGAAGACCTTTCTGTTTGTCTCTCTCCCACAAATCAGTTCACTGCTCTTCATCTCCAAGTGTTTCTTCCTAGTTTGCAACCTTATTGTGATCTTTCTTGTCAGAGAGTCCAAGTCATTCACATCTTACTCTTCTTCCACTAGTGATGTCTATTATGATGTGTATGTAAATAGGAGAAGCCTTCACAATCTCTCTTCGCTTGACAAAAAGGAAGAGGCAAAATTGGAGAGGAGGTACAATTACAAAGGAGGAAACAGGATCACTAGAGAGATAACACAAGAGTTTGTTAAGAACACAATAGAATATAGGCTTAGGGGAGAGATTTCTCCTCCAGCCCCAAAGTCTTTCGAAGAGAAAGTTGTAAGTGCTTTTGGAGAGGAGAGGAGACGGATGGAGAAACAAGATGAGGAGTTAGACGGAGAGGGGTATGGTTTGCCAGTTGAAGAGTTGAACAAGAGAGCTGATGACTTCATTGCAAGAGTCAATAAACGAAGGAGGATTGAAGCTGCACTACTTAGTGCACAAGACTACACCTAAAACAGGGTCTACTAGGATATACATAGCATTAGCCCATTTCTGGAAAGACTAGAGAAAAAAAATTTAAAAAAATTTAAAAAAATATAAAAAAAAAATAGCAATAGCTATAATAAAATTGGAAGATTTAAGAACTTTGTATACTTAGTTATTCAGTTGTAAATTCAACCATGACCTCAAAACCAGTTTTTCTTCCCTGTACTCGAGCTTTGCGAAATATGTGGTTAAGCCATAGGCCCTAATCTTGGAGAAACTCAACACAGTTCTTGAACCATTATTTAGCTCTCTGTATTCATCCATGATTTAGCTCTGTATTCATCCATGGAAGCTTGCTGGCCATTGTTTGATGTGACTGGTTTGGTTGGAGAGTAATAGGCGAGTTTTCTTGGGGGAGATGCATTCGGTGGAATGGTTGAAGCGGCGTTTGTTCATTGTGTTACATAGCTGGATATCATTGACAATGGACCCAAATGTTTTGACTTTTGTTGATTTTGTAGAGGACTTGATTCACAGTTGTTTTTTTGCTCTTGTATTGCTGTTTAGTGCTGTTTTTGTATATGTTTGCTACTAGCTTTTAGGTTTGGTTTTGTATTCTTTGCATCATCTTGATACTTTTTCAATAAAGTTTGCTTATTTATCACAAAATATATATTTATATATGCCAAGCATGCATATGGCAAAGTATTGGAAGGAGACCAGATGGGTTAGGTATTGGTAATAACGTCCACATGAGACTTCTCAGTTTGATTAGGTAAAATATATAAGAAACAGATGGACAATAGTTTGGGGCTTGGTTCAGAAACATAACGTGATTCAAGCACAAAATTTCAAACAGAAGTTTCGGTATATGGGCAGCCTAATCATTATTTTGGCCCCATGTATACCCAAAGGATAACTTCACCATGTCTCGCTCCATATTGAAAATCAGCACGTATGTCCTTAATTAATTCTAATATGATCAGGGTCATCCAACCGGGAAAGATCTTCTAACCCATAATATATAGTGGGCACTACCCATAAGATCTTCTAACCCATAATATCAGCAAGTATGTCCTTAATTAATTCTAACGGTTGCGGTGGTAGACACTACCCGTTACACCCACTTTTGCGGTGTTATAAAAATTCACACGTATAACGACTATTTTAGTGTTACGCAACAGCCGTAGCAATACTGTAATAGCCGTAACGGCCCATTACACACACTTATAATATTTTGAATAGTTTCATTTCCCATAAAAAAAAAATTTAAAAAAAAAAAACACTTAAAAAATATACATTATACTATTATGCAATATTTAGTAATTCAAAAATAATTTTTTCTTATATCTCAATTTTTATTTTTATAATCATTTCATTTAATAATTGTAAATATTTTTTATTTAGTTAATTCAAATATTGATAAAAAATAATTTTATTGACATTTAAAATCGATTATTCTTAAAAAAATTAATAAAAATTAGAGGTAGAATATAGATTTATGACATATAAAGTCATTAACTATTGAAATAAAATGTTAAAAGCTCCTTTTATAGTGATTTAAAAATATGAAATATCTTGAATTATACTTAAAAATTAACAAAAATTGATCAAAATCTATTTTAAACCTCAATAAATGTGATTTTGAAGGGGGGGAAAATGCATATCGATAAGTTTTTTTAAAATTGTGTAAAAGTATTTATAAAAAAAATCACAGTTCTAATTACCACAACCGTTACACTACAGCCTTTACACCCCGCAACTATGCCATCGCAACTGTTACAGCGATCACAACCGCTTTTTGAAACCTTGGATGTACTAACAATAAACGATCTATCTATCCTCCACTATTGGACGACTGTCCCTAGCTTTAGTGGACCTAGGTTTCCCCTAACCTGCAGTGCATAGCCTACTGTAGAAGAAGCAAGAACAAAAAGAATATCACTGTTTTTTATCTGGAAATTCTACAATTCACAATTTAGAAAACCCTTGAGTCCGCAAGAAAGAAACTATACTAGAAGTTTTATTAATCAAAGCAATAGTCAACTATAATTAAATAAAGGAAAATGCTAAAAAAACAGCTCTTAAGGTTGTAGTTAGTGTAGAAAAAGACTGTAAAAAAAGTATATTAAAGTGTATCGAAATGTGTAAAAGTGTTTTGGGATATGTGAAAACTGTATTGAGATTGTAAATATTTATGGCATTTTGTGGTGCTTCTTGACAGCCCTTAGGGCTGTCATTTGCAAGACCCTTAATGCTAATAGATAAAACTAAAGAGATTGAATTATAAAGAATTTAAATTTAGTATGACAAAGATTAAAAAGGAAAAATACCTCATACCAAAATAAAACCTTTTTGCTGTGCAATCTGGTAAAGTTGCTTCTGTAAAACAGAGAAAGGTCATTGCCACCACCTTCCGCTAATCTGTGGGCAGCTGGCCTAGCTTGATTTTGCATGATCACCTTAATCGGTCACTTCCCTTCATATGTCAGCTGCAACTAGCAAAGTATTTCCCCTCCTCTTGTAAAATTTGACTCCAGTAAGTTTGATTTTTGCCTTTCACATATTTTAACCAAAGCAGACCCCCACACACAATAATTCCATGTCCTTCAGACAATCAAAGGAAGATGCAGTTGCATACACTGCTGGCTCGCATAAAAATTTCACCCTCTCCAATACGGTTTAGCAAGACTGCAACTTAAATAGCCTCAAGTTACCAGCCATGGATGCAAGGGTTAACACATGCAACCAACTTGAATAGCCTCAAAGTTACCAACCATGGATGTGACAATGTGACCACTGACCAATAGTATGCGTTTCTGTGTATTTTGAGCTCATGATCGTTCATCAGTCAGTGGCACACAAGGCCCGTGTTACATTCTTGATTGTTATCAGCCCATGGACTTATTTAAGGAAGGCAAGGAGCAGCATATTTTGATTCAGTCAAGGAGATAGGTCGATGGGATTGAAGTGGGGATGCTGTTGCGGTTGAGCAGTATTAAAAGACTGCAGCCTTCTCAAAAGCAACCAGGCATCAGATGGAGAACAACCTTGGTTCATTTCAATAGCAATTGGAAGAGGAGAGGCTTCACTTATCTGCATAAGCATCGTACCCTAGAACAAAAATGATACTTACACATAACCAAAACTCCTTCAATCCAAAAGCTTATAAAAACCATTGCTTAAAGCATTGAGAATAACAGCCTCAAATATTAAAATGCCATTCAGTTATTAGTGAAGCAAAAAGATCAGGTAATGGCTGGAAGTTAGTAAAAGTGAACAATATATTACCTCAAAATTCGCTAAGAAAATTTGAAATTGTTTCATTATCTCCTTCATATCACTAACTCTCTTGGTGTCTGAAGAAGCAAGGGCAGTGGTAACTTCCTCAGGAGAATGACCTATTCCATTTTGCACAACCTGAAGAGTATGGCAGGTAGACAACATATTAACAAGCTCATGTCATCAATGCACTTAAATGACTAAATCCAACTCAACTCACATTGTGATCTATGAGGATCTCAGAAATGAGGCTACCATCATCAACGTAAACATGAAGCTCATATGTAGGCCTTCGCTTAAATAGGAATCCCTTTACACCAGTCAAAAAGCACTACAAAGTTGCAATAGCAGGTCATATTTAATAATTATGAATAATAAATTTTGGGAGGGTGGTTTCATGATTCCACACTAACAAGATGGATAGAAAATTATTCTAAGTAGAATATTCTGTTGACAGTAGTGGAGTATGTAAGTCAGTTTTCAAAAAGATATTTTCAAGTATATTGCACATTATAAAACATAGAACGGATAATAATGAGTATGACATTGAATACAATGGTATTCAAGTTGAATTGGTTTATTACATGTATGGAAGAGTGCAATATATTGTCTTTCCTTCATCTTTAAACAGTTAAACATAATTTCATCAAGTACTTCATTGCTAATCTATTTCTCGATTTGAAGGATGTATATTCAAGCTATAATAAAGGAAGATACACCACAACAAACTAAAGCCTATGCTAGTGTAGCAAGCCACATCATAGAAAATAACAGTAGTACCTCTTTGATGAAGCAAAAATTACTTCAATATGTATGGTACATACTATTACAAAATTATTCATTCAGTGAATTTTTTTAAAAAATGTAATCCATTTAAACCTTGTTATGATACACTTGCCATTTCAAACCTTTACATTGACAATGCATGATTTTGAACGACAACAAAATGACATGATGGGATCACAAACCATCTTTTATGTATACAGAGCAAATTATTGGTTACTGGACCATTTGTCATTATGGAATGACATGCTTTTAAAGGTCTTCCAACCCAAGTTGACTATGGTTAAGCCTATGCACTAGCAGGCATGCATTCATTTGATTTAGGATGATAGCATGGCAAAACAAGATCATATTTCAACTCCTAATTGTCGGGCCAAGGCTTTATTAAGCTGAATTTGTGCTATATTATTATGTTTTTAACACTCAGTGTTAGTTGTAAGGAGTTGGGATCACCTCTAAGGGAAAATACGAAATACACCCATACCTTAATGTTCCCCTGAACATTAGGAGCATTGTCCTTGACAGCAGCCCATTTTGCCGACAAACTAGCTAAGTAAGTGAAGGGGATTTCTCTGTCTCCACTTAGTATGAATGGGTGGTCCACCTCATCAACCATATGAATTTCTTCAACGTTCGAAACAGCTGTAGATGGTGGATTAGGTTCAGCATTTTCCCTATTGATGATGGGAACAGCAAACTCTTCTGTAGTCCTTTCCCTGATAGAGATACCAGATGCAGTACCTACAGTGTAAGGATGCAAGCCAAAATAAACCTCAAAGACAAAAAACAGGAAAATAACCTAAACAATATGATTTTAGTCAGGTTTTAATAAAATTTGTTGATGATACCCAACCTATACTTTTCTCCCTTTTAGAAAATTGATGGGATATAGGATCTGAAGCCGGCAAACCATGTACGACATCATACCCTCAAACAGGCAAATAAATCCATTGTCATAACATCTACACTATCTTATAAAAGCAACACCTTACTTGATGTCGTGAGGCCTGCAGATTTTTTTTCCTCAAATAACCTAAAAATTTAACAAATCATGTCATATTACAAAAGAATTGGGGCAAAAAAATAAAATAAAATGGTAATTAAGTAAAATTGTAACACCATTTTGTAACTGATAGAAAACACCCACATATCCCAACATTGGTAACTTCTCATGTAAATGAGAAGTGAATAATTGATAATTCATGTAGGTTTAGAGAAGAAAAAGAATTAGGGAATGACTGTGATATCATCCCCTTTTTATATTAATGAAGATTAATAATTACAGGTGAGCCCTAAGGCATAGAATAATTGCAACCGAATAATAACCCAATTAATAATATACTATTCTAACACTCCCCCTCAAGCTGGTACAAAGATATCTCTCATACCCAGCTTGCCTAAGATGTCATGCAATGACTTACTCCTAACTCCCTTGGTGAGGATGTCAGCGAGTTGTTCCCCAGACTATACAAATGGAATACATATTGTAGCACTAGTGAGTTTCTCCTTAATGAAGTGACGATCAATCTCAACATGCTTTGTCATGTCATGTTGAACCGGATTATAAGCGATGTTGATGGCGGCATTCTTATCACAGTATATCTGCATGAGTTCGTTTGATCAATACCTAGATCACTCAACAATAACTTGATCCAGACGAGCTCACACACCCCTTGTGCCATAACTCTAAACTCAGACTATTCACTTGACCTGGCAACCACATTTTGTTTCTTACTCCTCCAAATAACTAGGTTGCCTCCTACAAAGTTGCAATACCCTGAAGTCGATCTCCTATCAGTTATTAATCCAGCTCAATTAGCATCTGTATAAACTTCCACACGAAGATGATCATGCTTTGAAAAATAAAGACCCTTACCAAAAGCAGACTTCAAGTACCTCAAAATTCTTATGACAGCCTCGAGGTGAATCTAATAAGGAGCATGCATAAACTGGCTAATCACACTGACAACAACAGCAATATCAGGACGAAAGTGAGATAGGTAGCTGAGTTTACCCACTAATCGCTGATAGCTCCCCCTATCAACAGCTACTGCTCCTTCATCATCCCCCAGTTTCTGATTGGGTTCCAGTGGAGTGTCACAGGCCTTACAGCCAAGCATCCCAATTTCCTTCAACAAGCACATACTTCCTCTGTGAGATAAATATCTCATCCTTCGAGAGAGCAACTTCAATTCCCAGAAAACACTTCAAGTTTCTCAAGTCTTTGATTTCAAACTCACTTGCTAAATATTTCTTCAACAAAGGTATTTCTTCACTATCATCACCTATAAGAACTATATCATCCACATAAACAATAAGCACTGTAGTCTTACCATGTGATGAATGTTTCACAAATAAGGTGTGATCTACCTCAGTGTTTTAAAAAGCCCTAGGCGCATCGAGGCGCCAAGGGCACCTGGAGCCTAAGCGCCGAGGCGCGAGGCGAGGCGCGCGCCTCACCAAAGCGAGGCGCAAGTATAGAAGTTAAGCAAAATATTAATATAGCACAATTTTTAACATAAGTAAATATTTAATATGTATATTATTAATTTTTTTTAATAAGAAGAGAAGAGAAGAAGAAAAAAACCATTAATTTTTTTAATATATATAGTATTTTATTTATTTATTAATTTTTTAAATTTTTTTTATAAATATTTTTATTTTATTTATTTTGAAACATATATATAATTTATTTTAAAACATATATTGTTGATAATTTTTTATTTTATTTTAAAACATATATATAATTTATAAAGGTATATATATAATATATAAATAAAAATATATCATATATATAAATATAATTTATAAAAACATAAATAAAAATATATAATAAAAATAAAAAATAAAAAGTAAAAAGTTATAATAATATAATATAAATTATAATTTATACTATACATATATCTATAGATATATAGAACCAGAGTCGAAGAGAGGGAGATGAGAGAAACAGGCAAAGTGAGAGAGAGAGAGAAGGCTCGTCGAAGGTCGATGGAGGTCGTCGGAGCTCGTCGAAGGTTGAACGAAGGTCGTCGGAAGTCGTCGAAGGTTGATCGAAGCTCGTCGAAGGTCGATCGAAGGTCGAAGGTTGTCAATCGATGGTCGAAGCTTCAAACTCGACTGGTTAGGGCAAACTCGACTGGTCGGAGCTTCAAACCAAGTAATCCTCTCTTCTCTCTTTCTTCTCTCTGTGTTCCTTGCCGTGTCCCATACCTGCAAAAAAAAAAAAAAAAAAAAAAAAAGAAAAAAAAAAAAAGGGACACGCAGAATGGTTTCCACACGGAAAGCCGAGGCGCACAAGGCGCTCGCCTTGCGCTTTGTAATAAGGCGCTCGCCTCATCGCCTAGGCAGCGCCTCCCTTATGTCGCCTCGCCTCACCATACCTGAGGCGCAAGGCTGCGCCTTGCCTCGCCTGGAGCTTAGGCGCGCGCCTAAGCGCGCTTTTTAAAACACTGATCTACCTGACTCTGTTTGAAGCCATATTTAAGCATAGCCTGAGTGAATCTCTCAAACCAAGCCCTTGGAGACTGTTTGAGACCATATAATAACTTCCAAAGCCGGCATACTTTACCCTCTGTCTAATGATTCTCAAAACCCGGAGAAATGTACATATATACCTCTTCTTCTAAATCACCATAGAGAAAGGCATTCTTTACATCAAATTAATGAAGTGGCCAATCTAGATTAGCTGCTAGAGAGAGAAGTACTCTGACTGAATTCATCTTAACCACGGGTACAAAGGTCTCCTGATAGTCAATGCCATATGTTTGAGTAAACCCTTTTACTACAAGTCTAGCCATGTAACGCTCAATAGAACCATCCGCTTTGTGTTTCACAGTATACACCCATTTGCATCCCACAAGTTGTTTGCCCTTAGATAACTCAGTCAATTCCCAAGTGCGATTCTTCCTAAGTGCTTTCATTTCCTCAATCATGGCAAGTTTCCACTCAGAGGTAGCAAGAGCATCCTAAAAATGGTTAGGAATGCTAACAAAGGAAATATTTGACACAAATGCTCTATACGAGGACGACAAATGAGAGTAGGACACAAAATTTGAGATAGGATATTGAATACAAGATCTCACACCCTTTCTCTTGGCAATAGGAACATCAAGATCAATAGAAGTATCAAGATCAATGGACTCAAGAGATTCAAGGTTACCTGCACTCTCATCAAAAGCAGGAAATGGCAGTGGGTGAGCAGAAGTGGTCTCTTGTATCCAGTTAACTTTTTGTCTGTCTTTGTCCCTAACATAAACTTGCCATTCCCTATCCTTGGTGACATTGGGTTCTGCAGGTGGTGGTAAAAGAACTACTAGTTCCACTATAGGAATCACAGGAATCATTTCACACCAAGGCTCCTCCTAAAAGGAGGATTGTGACACCGAAGAGGACAAGAAATAGGACCGGGACTCAAGAAAGTGACATCCATGGATACAAACCACTTACGAGAAGGAGGGTGACAACACTTACACCCCTTTTGAGTATGAGAGTACCCAAGGAAAACACATTTGAGAGAGCGAGGGTCCAACTTATCACGAGTAGGAGAGTGATTGTAGACAAAACAAACACAACCAAATATTTTGGGAGGAATAGAAAACAAGGACTCGGAACCTAGAAGGACTTGAAGGAAAGCTCGTTTTTACAAGACCTGAATAGGAAGACGATTAATAAGATGGGTAGCAATGAGATCAGCATCGCCCCTGTAAGACCGAGGCACCTCATAGAAAAACACATGCACCAAACCATATCAAGAAGATGATAATTCTTGCGTTCTGTCACCCCATTTTGTTGAGGGGTATTGGTGCAAGAGGTCTGATGGATAATGCCATAAGCAGAAAAATATTACCCTAACCTAGAATCTATATATTCACCCCCATTATCAAAACGGAATATTTTGACATTGACCCCAAACTGAGTACAAATCATCTTATGAAAATTGCAGAACACAAAGAAAACCCCACTCTTATCTTTCATGAGATACACCCAAGTAGTATGAGAAAAATCATCAATAAATGTAACAAACCAGCAATGACCTTTCACAGACCTAACACGAGATGGGCCCTAGATATCAGAATGTATTAATAAAAAAAGAACTAAATTTTATTAAAACTAGGAGCAAAAAGAAGCTCTGTATTGTTTTCCAAGTTGACAAGACTCGCAAAGAAACTCAGACACATTATTGTTGGCAAAAATAGATGAAAATAAATGCTTAAGTAAATAAAAAGAAGAATACCCAAGACGCTAATGCCACAGCTATAAATCATATGTGATAATAAGACTCGTGGTGTAAAAATGAGCAAGCTTATCCGGTTGATCCAAGAAGTAGAGACCATTTTCTGCACTACCACTGTCAATCGTCCTCCTCGTGACAAGGTCCGAAAAAGACAATGATCAGGGAAAAAAGTCGCATTACAATTCAAATCCATTGTAATACGATTCAAAGATAAAAGGTTAACAGAAAAAGTGGGAACATAGAGAACAGAAAAGAGAGGTATGGTAGGAGTGACATGAACTAAACTTTTCCCAAAAATAGAAGAAACAGTACCATCTTCAATCCTAACTTGGTCCTGACCTGAAGAGGGCATATAGGCAAAAAAAAGGTCAGAGGGTCCAGACATATGATCTAAGGCATCAAAATCAATAATCCAAGGCAAAGACTTATGAGAAAGGAAAACACGAGAAGAAAAGGTTAAGTTATCTGAGTGGGGCAAACAACGAGGAAGATGTATTGAGAGCAGTAGAAGACCGACAATCCAACAAGTGACGCAAAACATCCTCAAGCTCATGAGTAGTCATACCAGAGAGACCATCAGAAGCCTGGCCCACAGAAGCGGAAGTATAATCAAGTGTATCAATGGTACTAGACTAATGAGCCCGTGGATGAGAGCTACATCCTCTAGACTAGCCTGACTGACCTCCTCTAGAACCAGACCAATCACCTCGACCCCCGAATGGAGTCCCATGAAACTTCTAACACGTCTCACGAGTATGCCACGACTTGCGATAGTAATCAGAAAATACAAACTCCTTGGCGGTAGACGGAGGGATGGGAGTTAGGCTGAGGCCATCTCTAGGGGTAGACAGCAATGCAGAGCGATCAGTAGAGACAGGTGACATCATAGCAGACCGGCGACTCTCCTCATTCTGTACATAGGCGAATGCCTCCTGAAGTAACGGAAGAGTGTCCACACTCATAACTCGACTCCGAACCGGATCATACTCCACATTGAGACCTGCCAAAAACTTGAAGGCCCTTTTCTGTGCAATGAACTTCCTGTACCCGACTGCATCAGCAGTGCAAATAGGCTTATAGTCCTGCAAGTGATCAAGGCGTTTCCAACCGTTAGTGAGGAAGGTGAAAGTACTGAAGAACAATCTGCTTCCCCTGAACAGAGCTCTCAATAGAGCGGTGCAACTCAAATGCCTGTGAGAAATTCTCTTTGCGAGAATAGGTGGCAGTCAAAGCATCCCAAATATCCTTGGCAGTCTCCATAGACAAGTAGCCCTCACCAATCTCTAGTACCATAGAATAAATAAGCCAACCTATAATCAAAGGGTTGGTAATCTCCCATAGGTCATAACCCAAGTCAATGGTGCTGGGTGCATGTATCCTACCATCAACATACCCCATCTTCCCTCTGCTTTTCAAAAAAATAGTCAGACTCTGCAACCACGCTAGATAATTCTGACCATTAAATAGAGAGGTGGTGATTTTAAGACTAGGGTTGGGATTATCAGTCATAGTAGTAGGTATAATGCAACTCTCACTCCAAGGTGTCTGCGAAGTAATGGAATCTGCCATGGATACTGTACTACCGAACCCTCAACAAAACTAGTGCCAATCACAAACCCGGAAGGTGGAGGAATACAAGCACAATGACCACTAAGAAAATTAGAGAATTAAAAAATTCATCAGCCCTTTTCTTTTCTTTTCTTTTCTTTTCTTTTTATACTGCATTTTTGTTCCCTTTTTTTTTCTTTTTTCTTTTTTCTTTTTTTTTAAAAAAAAAATATTTGTATTTGAAAACAAAGATTAAAGATACAGGACAGACTAAACAATGAGAGTGCAGGTCATCAGGTCATACCAGTCGATACAAAAGGAGTCAGACTGGGCAAGGAGTGGACCGGAAGTGTTCTACAACACTACTAGGAGGGTCGACACACCTAGAAAAGTAATCTAGGGCTATCAACAGGCCCAGAGGAGAATAGAGGGTGAGTCATGAATCTGACCCAAGCAATGTTGGTGAGTCACAACCCCTAAAACGACATAAGTGTGGCCTGAAATCAGCCAAGGTAGGTCGGAAAAGGAAGAAGAGGCACTGACTGGGGTTGGATGGACTGTAGGGATGGCAATTTGAACCTGACCCAACGGGGATCCAATCCCCCGACCCCAAATTGAGCGGTTTTTTCTCAAAAAATATCCTCGACGAGCCGAGCATGGTGATCAAAAATAAATCACCAATGCCATTCGGGCCGGGGACGGTGATATATTTTTTAGCCCCGGCCCCAGCCCCGACCCGTTTAGCCCCGATTTATATATATATGTGTGTGTGTATGTGTGTGTGTGTGTGTGTTTAGGTTTGGTGACCACTCTGTCAAACACAAACAGCCTCTCCTCTCTCTATATTGCCTCCATCTCTATCGCCTCTCTCTCTGTATTTCCTCTCTCTATCGCCTCCCTCTCTCTCTCTCACACAGCGTCGGCGTCGGCTCCTCCATGTGTTTAGGGTTTGTTCTTCAGATCTGAAAATGCTGAAGATGAAGATGTTGTTGATGAAGATGATGATGTTGATGTTGTTGATGAAGGTTTTTTTGCTTTTGTGCTTGATGATGTTGTTGTTGATGATGATGTTGATATTGTTGTTAATGAATGGTTGTATTTTCTGCAGATAATTTTTTTTTTTTTTTTTGTAGCCGGGGAATATTCGGGGTCGGGGAAATCCGATCCCTGTTAGGGGACGGGGGTAGGGGCGGTGATAGGTTCCCCGTCGGGGATCGGAGAAATTTGACCATCGGGGACGGAGAGTGTGATCCCCGGCCTACCCCACCCCGCCCCGCCCCGCCCCGCTGCCATTCCTAGTGGACTGTAGGGCTAACGACTGGGGTGGGTGATGGGAGAAGGTTGTCGGCTAAGGCAGGGGTGGCTAACAGAGAAAGAGGTGAGTAGGTTCTGATACCATGTAGGTTTAGAAAATAAAAAGAATTAGGAAATGATTGTGATATCATCCCCTTTTTATATTAATTAAGATTAATAATTACAAGGCAACCCTAAGGCATAGAATAATTACAATCGAATAATAACCCAACTAATAATATATTATTCTAACAATTCGAAGATTCCCAACAAGTAAATGAGAGAGCCATTATGAACTCATAGGCTAGAAATCGTGCTAAATTACATATATGTTTCAATGCAGACTCCTCTCTCTAGCTTTTTTAATTGATGTGTTTGGGATTGGTTGAAAACCTAGGGAATTCTAGCATATGATGCTTTGTTCCACATTAAGGAATCAGATACCAACTTGGCTTCATGATTATGACAAGATTCAATCATTTTTTGCGATTCTTATCTCAAATTACAGTTTCCTTTATTACTTTTGGATTTCTTTCTTTTGGGTTTGAATCGGTTTGTCTTGAAATTCATCTCTGATGAAAAAGGGCGTACCCAATGCACGAAACTCCCGCTTAAGCGGGGTCTGGGGAAAGGTTGATGTACGCAGCCTTACCCCCGCAAATGAAGAGACTATTTTCGCGACTCGAACCCGTGACCACCAAGTCACCAAGGGGTAGCTTTACTGCTACGCCAAGTCCAACCTTCAAATTCATCTCTAATTGTTTCACTTTGAATGTTGATATTCTTTCATGAGTGCCTGCATTTTGAGTTGCATGCACATTGTTTGATAAAATGTTTCAAGCAAATAACATTGGGTATGCAATTTTGATTCATTTCATAGTCGTTTGATTGAATGGTACATGGGCGTGTATTTATTACTTTTTGAGTCATAGATTCATAGCTACCTTTGAAAACACTCTCTCACTATGTGATTAAGCTTATATTTTATGTGTTTAAGAAAACTGAGTGTTGGAATGCCCTGCATGCAAGTATCCCTGCCTTTATGCACGTGTCTGCATCAAGGGCATTAGTTATGTCCCACATAGGATTCAAAGCGTGATCATCTTTAATTTAAGTAAACATGGCATTTCACTGCATGACTTATCTAGCTGGTTAAAGAGTTTAAAAATCATTGTGCTAGCATTACCACACGACTCACAACCTTGACTGTGCATAAAAATGCTTCCATCTCTAAAGCTGATTTAACTTCAGGTAAGTTATGTGAGCCAGGAACAAAAAGACATACCTTGTTCAGCTGCCTGAAGAGGAGCTGCAGGTTGTGATGAGGAAGCATTGGTGGCCCCTGGAACACTCACACTGTCTGGCAGCCATGCAGCAAGAGTAGCTCTGGTTGCTAAAGGAGGAACCACTCCTGTCCTGGTTCTAGTAAAGGGTAAATGAAGGTAAATTTTTTTGTCTATAAAGAAGTGATCAACAGTTTGATATTAACTACACCGTAAGTTTTATGGATTATATCAAGTCATCAAACCAGTTGTAGTCATGTACACTTGCAGGAAATAGATTAGCAATGACTTAAGACCTCTCCTCTACACACTACCAACAGTATACTTACAGTTCTTTGAGTCTAGAAAACAGAGACTATATTATGAAATCATTAAGGTAGCATTTGATAGAGTTTTAGAATCATGATTTGAGAATAGAGTTGTATTTTGAGTTTGTGAGTTTTGGAATTATGATTTGAGTGTGGAAAATTTGTTTGGTTATGAGTTTTGAAAAAAGCTTTGAATTGAGTTTGAAATTTTTGATGTGACATATGTATTTGATTCAAAAACTTACATTTCATAACCAAACACACAACCCAAAATTCTATTCAAAGCTCATAAAAAAATTTTAAAAAATTCCGAAAATATTTTTTATTTAAAATATAAAAATAATAGGTGCCAAAAAAAAAAAAAACAAACCAACACTTTTCCGGTTAACCGGCCGGACGTCCGAGAAGACGTGTTTTCAACAGTGGGTGTGGAATCAATTTTTGAAAGCTCTCACCAAACACCACATTCAAACCAAGAGGTGGAATTAAATTTACAAAGCTCTACCAAACAGAGCCTAACACTCCCAGTGACCATCCTCAGTGATGCTAATTTTTCCACCCAGCATGGAAAGCAAGGTGGATCCAATGATATGATTTCATTAACCAAAAAACACATTCCTCACGTACAAGAAAATTAAATGAATATGGTAATCTGTTTACTCATAAAAAACTAACCAATACACCTTTTTATTGTGTAATATTTCCAATCTTCAAAAACCATTAAAGAGAGAGATGTTAAAGCAAAAGACGATCAAGTACTTATGTTTCAGTAGCATATTCAACTTAAATCAAAGAAGAGTAAAATTGGCTGATGGAACATGGAAAGTGGTATGATTCTGGATTTGCAATTTAGGTAAATATGTTTTTGGCTCTCACAAATACCTTTTTCCCCTTGGTGGCTTATTTACTTCTTGGACAAGCCTCTGCCTTGCTGCTTCCAAATCCTCAACCAGTCCTCCTAAAACTTCAAGAACTTCAGGAACCAACATTAGAAGCCCACGCCTTATATGTACATTGGAAATTGCAACCTACAACACGAAATTGTGTCAAGCGAAGTACTAGATGCTCATAATTGCATACTGAGTGGTTGGATAACAATTAAGGGGTAACACACCAAAAGTCAACTTGATTGCATCAGACTCCAATTTTGTTTTTGTTTCACATTATTGACAAATTGACGAGTGCTCACATTTAAAAAAAAAAAAAAAAAAAAATTTGGGCACTTGAACCTATTTCACTGTTTGTTACGAATCAAGATGCCTTATTGGACACCTTATGTATATGTTTCAGGTACTTGCACACCCAAGTCAATAATGGCTAGCAAGATTGATGCAAGACCGTCAACTCCTCGAAACTTCGATAACATATTCTCTTTCTTTACTTTACAACAAATTAAAAATACTAGACAGAAGTGATTTATTTTAGTCAACATTTTGGTACAAGGAAAAATTATAGTATTTTTAACATCAAAGACAAACCACTATTTGGCAAGTATAAATGTGAAACCCTCATAGCTAAATTATTCCAGAAATTTTTCCAATTGGGTGGTCTCTGAAAATGGAAAGGAGATAAAAAGAGATTTTTCAAAAAGAACCAAACTAATAACCAACTAGCTGAGACCTCTCTCAAAGTTATTCATACCAGACTAGTAATCAAATAGAAGATAAACAAAAAAAAATTCAAAAATAACCTTCAGCCCAGCAGGTGCCAGAACTTCAAGATCCTTGATAGGCCGGTATTCCATGCCGAACACACGTTGAACACCATCAGTCATGGACAACTTAAGGCATCTCTTGGGCCCAGAAGCTGCACTCTGATACCTACCTTTCAGAGGACAACTGATATTTATAATTTCATCAACCTGGAAAGTTGGCATTCAATGTGAGCTGAAATATGAAAATAAAACAAAATTTTAAAAAGGAAAACAATATTAAGTCTGAACATATGGTCTGACTGAGCAAACTGACTGATGTGACATAAAAAAGTTGATTTTCCACGTAATAAGAGAGACCCCATGTGAGCCACATCAATAATGCAACTGAAATGAGCAATAGAAAACAACCTGCCCTGAACATATTACAAACGGAAGTCATGTTCAAAGTTTGTTTCCCATGGTGGGTAAATTACTATTCACAACCTCCATCTTTTGCAAAAATAAAAGTAAAAATTTGAGGATTATAACTTATAAGACCAATTAATGAACAGTAAGGGATATTAAAGTTCTGCTTCCCATGTGACATTGTTCTGTCCTCACTTATAAGTAACTAGATCCAATGGAGGGATTATTTCCTGCGAGGAAATTTTTCAGGAATCTGGGCATGGTATACAGAGGTGGAGGTAATCGAACTTGTTAATGTTAGATAGAGGGTATGTAGATGTTCATGATTTGGGGTTTTGGTGGTAATAAGATTATGGCGGTTCTTTTCATAAAAATGCACTTGAGTTTGAGAGGGATTTTACAATGGTTGTGATGGGGATCAGATGACGGTTAAGGTGGTCAGACAAAGGTCTTCAATTCGGGTGTAGGTGATCTCATGCTTAAATTGAGTGTAGGTGATTTTATCTTAGTGTTATAAAGGGGGCAGATAGTTGTGTCTTTGATGGTTATTGATTCAGCTGTGGATGACCGAAGGTTGCCATTGCGGTTGTGGCAGCTCTAAAAGGAGAGAGAAAGGTTGTCATTGCAATTGCAATAGCTACCCAAGGAGAGAAGAAGGCACAGGCCTAAATCAGTTTCCATTTTATTTCTCAAAAGCATTGCAAGTCTGTTTGGGAAAAAAAAGCAACGGTCAATGTGGTGAGCCTGATTATGCTGATTTGGATTTGTTAAGCAGCTACATGGTTCAGAGTAGAAATTTGAACTAAGTAAATCTCCACTCCTTTACTCAAAAGTACATCAAATTCACTCAAAAAACCCTCCACTCCTGGACTCAACCTTATACCAAATTGAGTTTTACCATTTTTTTACCAAAATCGAGTAAACTCAAATGTTTACTCAAAATTTTATATACCATCTTATGGTTTTCAAATTTACAACTCTGCCGTTACTGGAACGTTTACTCAAATTTATGCTTAGATTTGAGTTTGTCCATTGGAATGTTTTGTTATGCAATAATGTGGTTTCAATCACACAATAAAACAATAACAAAAGAACAAGCACACACAGAAAACACAGGATATACATCGATAGGCGAGATGCCTACTTCCATGGTGGAGAAACAATCAAAATCTACTATTCGCAATAAATATTACTAGAAACAACTCCGCAAATCTCTTTTCTCTGTTACAATCTAAAACCCTACCCAAAAATAACAATATATACCATCAAATCTTCAGCCCCCATATACCATTTTGACTGTATAGTAAAATACAAGACACCTCACAACAACATGCTTCATATCTAATAAAGCTTTTAATTGAATTTTTACTCAAATTGTATAGCACTTCTCATTTAAAAAGAGCCTAATGGTGATTTTAATTAATAAATAATATCCAATCCATAAACAAGATAATAATAACCCATAACAATAAAATTGATCACTAGCTCATGAAAAAACATACCTGCAAGACAAAAGGGCCAGCAAGATCGACAAGATTCATATTATGCACATTTTCAGGAAGAACTCCTCCACCAGAATAATTCATATCAGATAACAAGAATTGCTTGAAACAGAGCTTCGCCTTGGCCGCCAAATCGAAGCTTGCGAAACCCGGGACCGATCTCTCTAGGCCCTGAATACAAGAATCCAACCATTCCCTTCGCAGTCTCAGCCCAAGCCTGTGAAGAAACGCACTGATGGGACAATCAGAGGATTCCGAAGAACTAGCACTGCTAATTCTGGACTCGGCCGATGATTGAAAGAACTGGTCGTTAACTGGAGGGCGTGGCGGCGGAGGAGAGAGGCTTTCGTGAACGTCGACGAAGTCGTCATCGGAGATTTCGAGATGAGCAGGGAGAGAAATGTTGGAATTAGGGTTAGGGTTTAGGGTTACGGTTTCGAGATTGAGTGTTGGATCTTGTAGTTCTAGTTCGATATGTTCATCTTCATGATCTTCTTGGATTTGTTGGTGGTGTGGTTGATAACGATATTGTTGTTGTTGTTCGTCTTCGGAGGAAGAGGAACAGTGCAGTGTGAGTCGCCTTCTCGGCATTTTTCTCTCTATTTCTCTCTCACGCTGCTGCTGATTTTCCCTCCATTTTTCTTCTTTTCATGCTTTTCGAACATGAAGGGAGCCTATTTTACTTTTTTTTTAAAAAAATTGTATAAAAAATTAGAAAAGGGATTTGATTAGTCCAAAGAGTGATATAGGCTGGGAGGTCGGTAAAAAGTGATTTTTTTTATTTTTAATGTTTTTTTGTTTTTTCAAAAAGTCATTTGGGAATGTAATAAAAAGTGATTTTTTTAACTTTTTTTAGTTAATAATTTTTAATATTGTCATATCATCATGGCATAATGTAAACAGTGACGATACAGACCCCCTCAGATTCCCACCCCCACCACCCCCACACACACGTGAGGGTTGGTGAGTGGGACAGAAGGAAAAAAAAAAAAAAAAAAAAACATTTTGGACCAATGAAAGGCAGAGGGGGTCGTGGGGGTTGCTTCCAAAAAGGGGTCTAAGTCTTTTTTGAATGTAAAATGACCAAAATATCTCATTTCCATTTGCAATTTATAGAATTTCGCCTACTCTTTGCAATGCTTCTTAACTGAATAAAATGACTTGTGCATGGCATTCTTGTAAATTGCAATTCTGTGTTTATCCAACTTCCCAAATGGGTTTTAGGAGCAAAAAAACCACGTTTGACTTTTTTATCAAACTCTTAAACGCGGCTACAAACCACGTTGCCAAAACGAGCCATAGTCTAATTAATGGGTGAAAAAAAAAAAAAAAACGTTCACTCCATAATTAGACTCTTGAGAGATCTTGGAAGTATTATAGTCACAAAATCCATATTCCATTTACTATGTTGGACTTTTAGTTTCATAGGATTTAGACTTTCTGACTCTTTGAATTTTTGTATCTTTTTTTATTAGCCTTGAAGATTCACTCCATCATCCAAGTATCCATATGTCTACATCAAGATACTCAGGAAAAAAAAGACAAAATCTGTAGAAGATAAAGCCTCTCTTCAACTATCAGCAAAATTCACGCCAAAAAATGATAACGGCTACTGTAATTATTTGTCTATAACTATTTGCGTCTATCAGTAGTAAGACGTCTCCTTCACTTACTACTTTAATAGAGCATATGACCCCTACCCTACTCCATTAAAGAAAAACTGTGAGAATCCTTACACATGTTTTGTAACAAATTATGGTGTTGAAATTTTATTAAGATGGGAGGATTGAATGATGTGCGATATGGCTCAAAACAATACCCAACATCATTATTCTAACCCTTTATTGATATAAATTTTAATTGTTTGTGTCTAGAGTAATAGAAAGTTGGTCATAAAATGTGTCAAAGTCCTTGCACTTATTATGTATAAATTTTGTCATGCCTATAACTAGGCTTTTGGACTTTTTATTCAAAAATTAGACGTAAGGATAAGTCTTTGGTTTTTGTTTGTATCCGTCAAATGTATTGTATAAATTGGCATTCATGCCAACGGATGAAACAATGAAAATTCTCTCCACTCTTCCTCGCAAAAAAAATTCAAAGTTCTCAAACCTCTATCTAAAATTTTCTAAGTGTTCAAGTCTTTCAGAATCTCGAAGTCTGTAACATAATCTTTGTAAGTATATTACATATTAATATGAAGAGTGAGTAGTCTCTCTTTTTCCTTAGATATTTCAAAATGGTAACTTTTATGTTCTAAAATTTATTTTCTTTTTGGAAAAACTAAATTTATGGAATGCTTGCTTGCTCATTAATATTGCATGCTTTGAACTTATATAGTATCTATTGCTTTCTATTTCATTATTAAGTAATCTTAGCTAAAGAACCCGAGTGAGCCATGGTTAGGCATTGAGGGTAAATTGTAGGTAGGAAGGGAAAGGTAAGAAATAGAAAATAAAAATATACTATGTTAAACGAGGCTTAGCTTTAAGGTGGGAGTACATGTAATGAAAGCAAACATTACTTAAAAATAATTTTACTAAATAATAAAAAGAATTTAGAATATAAGGAGAGCTACCTGAGTAGAAATATCAAGAAAATATTTTTCATATAAGAATTTTAAAATCAAAATTTTATGCTTTTAGAAGAAAAACTTAGAATTAAAATCAGATCCAGTACTGAACTTATACAATAATTAGAAGATCAAAAACTAAGATATCAACTTTTGTTATCATTAGCCTTCGGTAAATCTCTAGTACATTATAGTTTGAAAATTACACAAATAAATAGACAGATAAATATAAAACAAGAAGCCTTACGACTAGCCATACAGCAGCTTTATGATTTATTAGCATAACTGTAGAATTAATTAGATAATTCTCAGACTAACTTCAAAATAGTGGTAAACCTCTAACTCACCCCAAAAATTTGGTATCAGAGTAGCGTTCAGTTTTAGGATAGTTTAAGTCAGTTTATGCATTTTGCTTACGGAAATATAGTAGTTTTTATTTTCAGACAATTTAGTTATAAGTTTCATATTATAGTAGCGTTTAATAATTTTAAAACAGAATTAATTTTGTATATGAAAAGAGTAGAATACTTAGATTTAGAACTCAAAATTATAACTATCACCTAATATAAATAAAAATAAATTTCATTGTAATTTTGAAAGTACTTTTACACATCAACTCCATAGCAAACATAATTCTCAACTAAATAGTATTATAAAACATCAGATTAATTTTATGGATGCAGTACCAATAAATCTTAATTAGTAATCTTATGAACTATTTAATTCTCTATTCTTTTCTTATATACTCAAAAGTCTTATTTTAGTGTAAATTACATAAAGAGACGAGTATAAACACGCATGTGTAATGTGTTGAGAGATAAATATGGATTTTCTCATAATGTTAAAATTACTAATCGTAATACTTTGAAAAATTTATTTGTGTACTTTTTCCAAATGTAACCCTCCAAAACTATAACATTCCAATCAATGTAACACACAAAAACTCTTTAATATATTTTTTACAAACGTAACACTTTAATGTAACATACTAAAAAACTATTTACTGTACTTTTCTCAAACGTAACAACATAATATTCTAAAAAAAACGTGTGTTAAACATATATAAATTATATTTCATTCATATTTTATTTATTCTTTTCATTTTTATTTTTAGATTTCTCTAAATTTATAAATCAAATATAGTCTTGATAAATAATCCAATTTTCCCAATGGGCTTACTCCATTTTGGGCTTCGAATTTTTTATTTTTTCATTCTTTATGGGAAAGTGTTTGGAGGGAAAATTTGGGCTTATGTTTGGAGGGAAGGTGTTTTGGTGAAAAACTCAATTCCCCTACTTGTTTAGACTAGCAATGGCTACATGTCAGGTTTAGGGTAGATGTGGGTTAGAATGAGATAAAGAAAGCAAAATTTATCTTCGCCTTATTTGTAACATCTCAAAATAATTACTATAACTCATACTCAACATCAAAAAGTGATTACAATGACAAACTAATTATCTTTCATTGATTTACAATTAAGTTTTAAGAAAGAGTGATATACTAAAAAGACAAGATAAAAGTTAGAAAAATAAGAAATGTTACAAAGGCTTACATATTTCCAAGACAATGCTTAGTTACAACAAAAGTGGACTTAAGTCTAATACAGTTAAAGCCCTTAACTTGTATAAAAGTAAATACACAAAAAAAACTCTAGCTTGTATAAAAGTAAATACACAAAATAAACTCTCACTCCAAGTCCTCCCGAGCTATTGTCTTAGCGGAGGCATATCGTCAGCACCTGAAATGTTTTTCCCACATGAGTGAGCCAAAACCCAGTAGAAATAATCCATCACAATGTATGAATCTTAATAAAGATATAAGGTGAATGCATATACAATGCCCATGCCAAAACATTTTTATATTTCTTTCCTAAACTACGCAATGCCATAATAATATTATAAATCACTTCATTTGGAATAAAGAGATAGGGCAGTGAATCACACTCTGCGAATTTCAAAAAAATACAACCTTCCTCAGAAATTTCGTCCGGAGAAAATCGTAAACCGAGACCCATGTAAACATAGGCTATATAAGCACTACTATTGTCATTTCACGAAAATTTCGTCCATGGGATCGGCACCCATGTATACACGCGGTTTTTAGGACTTTCACTATGGATACTCAGGCCAACTTATTTCAACATTACAATCCATGTTTCTCAAATTCACCCTTGTTTCTTAAAACAATAAACATTTCCAATGTCTAAGCGCGAGATAATGCTCCATGCAAATGAATGAGGAAATAGTTTCAATTCTCCTAATTCATGTGCAATTTCTACAACACTCATAATTATCCTCAACCGATAGCCCAAAACAGATATTTATAAATAAATAAACAATTATCAATAAAGATAAACTCTCCAAATTTTCAGGAGTTGAGTGATAATACATATTTAACTCCACCATCCTCATCAACCTCAATCCAATTTCACAATTTCAATATCAATCTCATAATTTATATAAAATCAACATTTGAGGCATTTAGGGTCAAATCTATTTTCTCTCCAAAATCAATCCCAAATATCAAAATCAACCATTTATTTCCAACTCAACATTATTTTTCATATCAAAATCATTTTTAAGGATCCATTTGAAAAACTGCTCTTTTGGTTTTTACCTAAAACCCTAGATTTGTTCCAAATCTTCAAAAATCGCAATATGGTTTAGAAATAATAAATAACTAAGTTAAAACTTATAAAAAGTATGGAAAGTATCCTTACCTCACGCTAAAACACGAGAGAGAAAGTGTGAGGGAAACCCAAAGACACCAAAAACCAACTTTGCTCCGGTTAGAACGAAGCCCTTGTCGAGCTTTATCTTTTTAACAAAGGCACACGGGTGGAAAGATCAATGGATCTAGGTGTATTTGAGGGAAATATGTGAGTTTTAGAGAGAAAGAGTGAAAGAAAATAGGGTTTTGAAATGTTGAGAGAGAGAGAGAGAGAGATGTGAAAAAATGACTCAGAAAAGTGATTTTACGAACTGATAAATGCACGGTTTGCCCAAGTGCAAGATGTGTCGTTCGAGCGACCAGACACAATAAGTTGCACCGCTCGAGTGCAAGAAACCTAGTTCGAGCGCATAATACGAACTCCTAGTAGTTTTACAGGCAGAATATTGTTGCTTGAGCGCAGGAAGTTTCGCTCAAGCGAAGAATACAAACTTCTAATATTTCTGCAGACCTACAAAAGTGCTAGAGGTTCATAAAGTACGCTCAAGTGCAAGAACTATCACTCAAGCATAGGAACAAAATTTTGGGCAACAACCGTTTGAAAAACAAGCTACCAACTTGTTCCAAATACAACTAACATAACTCAAAAGCCAAACTCAAAGAAAAAAGGGAAAACAAGACCAGAATGGCAATATACAACAATAAACCTGGATCCAAAATATCAAATGGGTCGTGTCTAAATCAAAATCGCTATATTATTTCTTCATTGGGGTGGTAAAAACTCATGTGGACTGGAACAAGGAATGCGGGTAGAGTGAAGCGAGAGAAAATGACTATCCATACAATTGTCACTATTTTGGCCTTGTATTTTGGTTCTCACCATTTTGGTCTTATCTTTGGTTCAAAAATACTAATTTTTAGTGAAATCTCGATAAATTTGAATTTTTAATTTTAGCTAATTTAATAAATGAGAAAGATGGATTAAATTTTAAAAATTATTTAATTGTTAATTACTAAAATCTTAGCGACTAGCATTTTTATGGACATTTTTTTAAGACAAAGAAGCATGACAAAATATCAAGTTTTAAGAGCATCTATAATTTTTAAATTCTTTTCATCCAAATTTTTAATGAAAAAATACTTTAAAATTTTCTCAACTCCTATTATTAGATGTTTATCAAACCAATAGATAAATATTTTTTACACCAAATTAAAAATTCATCAAATCTTTTATTCATTGGAATTTGATGAATTTTTCAAAATATAAAGCACAACACAAAATTCAGCCACAACATAAAATAAAAAAATAAAGGAATGGTAAATTGCATCAAAAAAGAAATAAATCCCAATTAAATAAAGGTGGAACATGAAACTCTCTCTAAATCATGGTACCACATAGGATTGTGTAAAATACTATCCAGTTTGTTAAAATGCATCAATTTGTATTAATCTATATTGTTCTATTTGTTAACCATGAATTGAATTTTAAATTTTTTAATCCTCCTTCGAAACAGTTCTATTTTGATATAGTTAATACATATATATTCTTTAATCTCTAATGAAATATGAAAATAAAAACGAGTGTGAGAGAGATTTAAAATGTGAAATTTGTTACGAATTAGTAGTTATATATATGAAAAATATTATGTAAAGTTAGTTTGTGTTTTATATATGAAAAATATTATACAAATTAGAATTATATATTATGTAAATGCTTGATAATTGATTGGAATATTTTTCAACCCACTAATTTGTCAAAAACCACCAAAACCGCAATTTATTCGATTTATAATTTTACTTTCAAACCGTGCAAACCGCACTACGCACATCTCTAGTTACTCATCTTAAACAATGCAATTACTGGTACAGATTAATCAAGAGTGAGGTTATCAGATCAAACTCAAATTAAATTTAATTTGTAATTTAAGATGATGATGAAATTGTGTGGTTGAATAGTGCAGCGAGTTTTATCAATTTTCCAACAAGTTTTGATCAATGTCGCTAGTGTTAGTGTTGATATTAAGTGGTGTTTTGAGAAGATGGTAAAAATCTAGGTTTTTTCGTTTTTTGGCTTTATTTGTTTTTGTATAAAAAAGTAAAGAGATGATGTGATCCAAAAAAGCCAAAAAACTAAAAAAAAAACTTAAAAAATCTAAAAAACTAATCTTCCCAAATTGCCCCTAACTAATGAAATATTTAGTCTTCTTATGAAATGATGAAAAAGCGAGTTTATTAACTTATTTAGGTCATATTACTTCCTTATTTTTTGCATATTTTTTTTATAATAAGCCAATAAATAGGTTTGTAGGGTTGGATTGTTTAGTTAATGAGTAGCTATCTTGTTCACTGTGCATACACTTATTAAATGAGTGCCGCTATTAACACCTATCTTTTTACTTTGGTCCTCCGATTTCTTTGAACTCTCACCCAGCAAAATGAGTCATCTTCATTTTGTCTTTGAACCACCACCTTAATACCAACTATACCCTTAACTCCAAACCTAGCCTCCACTCTCAACCACCACCTCCGATAGCCAATCCATAACCCACTCACTAGCAACCTCCTTCCTTCCATATCTGACCAATGTGACCTATTACCCAAAAAACAACCTAAGAGGGGGGTGAATTAAGTTTTTACAATTAAAAATTAATAATACCCTAATAAAAATTATGACTAGCACAATAGATAAATATAGTTAATGAAATAAAAATAATTAAAACAAATGTTCTAACAACTATGTCAGTTAATGATTTTAGCACTGTGAAAATGTGAAATATAGCTGCAGCAATTTAAATAAAATAAAGAGATAAGGGAGAGAGAGGAAAACAAATTTACAGTGGTTCGGCTTCAACTTGGCCTACGTCCACTCCTCAAGTTTCACTTGAGATTTTCCATTATGCTCTAGTTTCACGGGAGTGCTAACAACCTTTTTACAAATAAAGCAATCCTCCACGAATTTTACATAGACTTCACAGGCCCAAACCCTTGCAAATCTTAGGTGATTCGCAATCATTCTTAAGATTTCAAGAACACAGTGTTTGCAACACTTTTACAAGATGAAATGGTATTTTTGCTTTCAAAGAAAGGTTACAATAAATATCTCTCAGAGATAGATATATAAAATGAAACTTTGATTTTTCTGTAAATCTCACACAGGAAAGATAGGTTTAAAGCTATAAGGCTCAGTGTATAATTTATGAGAAAAGATGTGAATGATTATAGATCAAAGAATATTTTCAAGTTTTTTTGTAACTTGTTGACATTAGAGGTTTTGGTATATATAATAAAAATTATAGCCGTTTATAACCGTTGTATTCATTTGAATTTATAGCCATTTATAGCCGTTGTACTTCTATCATTACCAATTTGAATATCTTCCACTCCATTATTACAAATTTGAATATCTTCCACTTGAACCTTTTGGCTTTTTGAACCTTTATAGTCGTTTATAGCCGTTGTACTTCCATCATTACTAATTTGAATATCTTCCACTTAAACCTTTTGAACCTTTTAGCCTGCTGTTGTGCTAGGCTGTTTAAACCTTTGTTTTGAGCTGTTTGAACTCCTGATTTAATCAAATATTAAATACATTCTAACAATATTTAGGATAAAGGTTTAGGCAAGAAATAATGAGATAAAATAAATTTTGATTTTATTAAAACATGAAATCATCAAAATAAATGTTAATTCTATTTTTCTCTTTCAAATAAATTTTCAAAATAAATTTTGATTATATTTTTCTCTTCCAAATAAATTAAAAAATAATTAAATAAATCATCAAAATAAATAAATCTAACAATCTCCCCATTTTTTATGATGATACACAATGATGTTTTGATTTGATTTTGGAGTAAGAAAAGCTCTCCCTCAAGTCATGCTCCCTGAATTTATTTCTAAATACATAGGTTAGCACATGTGTAATAAATAAGTTTTAATCAACAACATGATATAAGATTAAGATATCAAACTATAAATACATAACATCAGATTAGTTTGAAAATAATACCATAATACATAACATCGTATAATTTTTACCCCTGTGACATTATCAAAAGGAAATCATGGGTCAGAATCTGAAGGAGGAGGAGGAAAATGATAGTGATAAATGACATCAAAAATATATAGATAGCAAAAATATATATATATCAATCAACGGTCAATCAACAAATATATATACATATATATATATATATTACATGTACAACTCTCTCGCGTCGCTCTCGTTTTTTGCAAAACACGGTTGTCACGTAGCCTGGCTTTTGCTTCATTGGCCGACAAAAGCAGCTCTCCTCGATTGCCGCTCGCCTCGGCGATCTCGCCCTTCTTGTCTTCTTCTCTTCAACCTCTTCTCTTCAGTCTTCTTCTAAATCACACACTCTTCCATTTTCTTTTTCACCATTCTCTTCTATCTCTTCTTCACCACTCTCGTCTGTTTCTTCTTCCTCATCGAAAGACAAAAAAAAAACTGAACGGAGAAGGCCAAACCTCAGTCTATTCTCTTCTATTTCTCTGCAACTCATTTCGTTTACAGCTTTCACTTCTAAACCATGGCTTCCTCATCCCGTCTCCTCACTCTATTTCCGAACCTGAACGATCCCATAAGCTCTGCTGGACCGAGTGCCCCTACTCCTACTCTTCCTGTCAATCCTCTTCCTAACCTTTCTATGATGTCGATTGAGCAAATCATGACAGCTCAATCTGACATAGAAGCCAATCATTTCACATTGATGTCCTGTATGGAGACGGTGACGCACTGAAGGCCGAAAATAAAGAGCTTAAACAGAAGACCACCTCAATGGCCCGATTTGGAGCAACGTCGTTCTTGGCCTTTGATAGTCAGCAGGGAGTCGTCGCTCTTGACGAAAGCACGGAGGTAGGGGCGTCAAGGGTCGCCCAAGATGATAAAAAAAATAAGAAACGATGGAAGATGCGAGTAAGTAAGATCGGCGTATGGCCGGAAAAAAATGAAAGGTTTTTTTTTTTTTTTTAATGTTTATTTTGATCGTCGTGTGGCCGTAAAAAAATGAAGGGAGTTTTTTTTTATGTTTATTTTGATCGGCATGTGGTTGTAAAAAAATGAAGGGTGATTTTTTTTTTATGTAAATATTTGTATTTTGATTTGTTTTTGTTTTTATGTTTAAGTACTGAAAAATGAAATTTAAAAGTAAAAAAAGAAAAGAAAATTAAGCCCAAACAAAAAATAATAATGAGAACAAAATAAAATAAAAGAAATTAAGCCTAATAGTAAAATAAAAATAAAATAATACTAGTAGAAATTAAACTTAATGGGACGTTGGTATTGCTGGAATGATAATGTAAAAAAAAATACCACGAGGGTTTAAAAAAATCAAAGTATGCAAAGTTAATTTTACCTCAAAATGCAGAACCCAAAGAAAAATTACACAGTTGAGAATAGCAAACTGTTAAGGAGAATAAATGTATGAAGGACTTGAGAGCATGTAACTGATATAAATGTTTCCATATCAATGTAGCAATACACATATATCATTTTAACAAAAATTCAAGTTTCACAGTCATAACAAAACTTTTTAAGTAGAAATCGACATTCCAAGCTCGCCGCGAATAAAATTGAAGCGATTATCGCTTAGGGGTTTTGTGAAAATATCCGCCAATTGCTTGTCGGTGTTTACAAATTAAAGTACAATATCCCCTTTTTGAACATGATCTCTTAAAAAATGATGTCAAATTTCAATATATTTTGTTCGTGAGTGTTGAACCAGATTTTTGCTTAAATTGATGGCACTAGTATTATCACTTTTAATAGGGATATAATCATAATGCAAATCAAAGTCCTCCAATTGTTGTTTCATCCAAAGTATTTGAGCACAACAACTTCCGAAAGCTATATATTCAGCTTCGGCCATTGATAAAGCAACATAATTTTATTTTTTGCTAAACCAAGATACTAATGAGCTACCAAGAAAGTAACAAGTGCCACTGGTACTTTTTCTATCAAGTTTGCAACCGGCAAAGTCAGCATCCGAGTAACTAATTAAACCAAATACAACACTTCTAGGATATAACAGTCCCAAATTTTGAGTGTCAACAAGATATCTAAAAATTCTTTTAACAGCACTGCGATGTGATTTCTCAGGATTTGATTGATATCTAGCACATATACAAACACTAAACATAATATCGGGTCTACTTGCAGTTAAATAAAGAAGTGAGTCGATCATACCTCGATATTTTGTTTGATCAATGGACTTACCTTTTTCATCATTGTCTAGCTTAATGGATGTGCTCATAGGCGTTCCAGCTATTTTTGAGTCATACATACCAAACTTTTTGAGTAGTTCTTTTGTGTACTTAGCTTGGTTGATAAAAATTCCTTCCTTACATTGTTTGATTTGAAACCCAATGAAATAATTTAGCTCCCCTATCATGCTCATCTCAAAACAATTCAAATTTCTCATTTTCAAGTTCTCTACCATGGTCAATTCGAATATTAGTAATAAGACAGCCTTTTCTATTTTGAATTCTACGACAGAGTTTTGTGAAAGAATAAAATGTTTCATCTTTGTGTGCTAAAAACATAACCCATGTAAATTTTGAATAATCATTAACTATAACAAGACAATAATATTTACCACCTAGACTAGATATCCTTAAGGGACCAAATAAATCTATATGCAATAGTTGTAAAGGTCTAGTTGTGAAAATATGAGATTTTGATTTAAACGATGTTTTAGTTTGTTTTCCTTGTTGACAAGCACTACAAAGATAATCTTTTTCAAATTTAATTTTTTTGGAAGTTCAATGACCAAATCCTTTCTCAAAAGTTTAGCAATTAAATCCATATGAGTATAACCAAGTCTTCTATGCCATAACCAATTATTTTCATTATTAACATATAAATATTTAACATCACTAGCATAGAGATCATTAAGATGAAAAATATAAACATTATCATGGCGATTAACAACGAATAAAGCTTTATGATCATTTGTACTTTCAATTGTACAATGTGATTTATCAAAAATAACTCGATTACCTTTATCACATAATTGACTAATACTAAGTAGGTTATGCTTAAGTCCATCAACAAGTAAAACATTTTCAATAGAAGGGTTAGGAGAAATACCGATACTACTAATACCGATGATTTTTCCTTTATTGTTGTCTCTAAAAATAACAAGGCCTCCATCTTCGGATGACAGTGTAGTAAAGAATGATTTATCTCCGGTCATGTGTCTGGAACATCCACTATTAAGGTATCACTTCCCTTCTTTAGCTTTGGACTTAAGGCAAACCCACAAGATGACAATCAAGTGTTGGTTTTTGGTACCCAAAGTTTCTTGGGTCCTTATTGATTAGTTTTGTTAGATCCCTTAATAATCCAAATCTTTTTAATTCCCATGTTCATATTCTTTTTGAATGGACAATAAGATATATAATGGCATTTCTTTCTACAATAATGACAAGTAATATGAGGGTGTGTCATGAGAGGTGCCTTTTTAGAAATTGTATTGAGATTCTTTTGTTTCTTAATAGGGTCATATCTAATGCCCACTTTATCAAAAACACATCTTTGATTTCCAAAAAGCATGTTGAGATTATTTCTACCTTTTACAAAATTTCCAAGTGTTTTTGTTAAATCATCAACATTGTTTTTTAAAGGAGTTTTCTTATTAGAGATGGTGTCAAAATTATTTTTCAAAACAATTTTTTCTTTCTTTAATTCTTCTACATTACTAGATAAAGATGCAACAAATTTTTTTAACACATTATTTTTGGCACAAACTTTTCTAAATTCATCTTTTAGTTCATGGAATGCACTTTCAAGTTCTTCATAAAGAGTAGTTATCTCATCTTGAGTAGAGTCTTCATCTTTAAGAGCCATAAGACACAAGTTGGCTACTTCATTTTCAATTTCACCACTTGAACTTTCATCTTCACTTTCTCTCTAAACTGCTACCATGGCCTTCTTGTTTCTTTTGTAGTCTTTTCCATGATTTTTCAATTTTGGACAATTCATCTTCATATATCTAGGATTTTTGCACTCATAGCAAATAATAGGTTCCTTCTTGTTATCTTTGTTGTACTCTTTCTTGAAAGGTCTTCTTCCTCCATAATTATTTTTCTTGAAGTACTTTTTGAGATTTCTACTAAACATGGCATAGCTTTCATCCTCACTGGAGTTTTCATGTTCTTCTTCATTTGATGAGGCTTTGAATGCAATTCCACTTCTTTTTTTTTTTTTGTTTTCAACATCCTCATGTCTTTTTATGGTGATCTCATAAGTCATAAGGGAACCCAAAAGCTCATCCAATCCAAGTGTGGAGAGATTTTTGGCTTCTATACTGGTCGTGACCTTTGCTTCCCAATTCTTTGGTAAACACCTAAGAATTTTTCTTGCCAACTCACTGTTAGTATAAGTTTTGCCAGGAGATTTCAAAGAGTTTACAATTTCAGTAAATCTGGTAAACATACTTGAAATAGATTCATCAGAGTTCATTTTAAACAATTCATAGCTATAAACAAGCATATCAATACAAGATTCTTTTACTTGGTTTGTACCTTCATACGTTACCTCAAGTTTGTCCCAAATTTCTTTTGCCGAATCACAACTTGAAATTCTATTATACTCCTTAGAGTCTAATCCACAAACAAGGGTGAGTTTGGCTTTAGTATTGGCTTGTAATAATTTATGATCTCTTTTATCACATTCATCTTCAATTTTAGGTACACTAATATTGTCTACTAATTTGGTAGGAATTTTTGTACCGTTGGTGACAATAATCCACACAGCATAATCAGTAGCTTGTAGGTATAGGGTCATCTTATCTTTCTAATGACTATAGTTGTTTCCGTCAAACAATGGTGGCCTATTTGTGGCTTGTCCTTCAGCTAAGGTTGCCATGGATCGAAACTCCTAGATGGTTAAATCTAAAACAAGAGTCTAGGCTCTGATACTAATTGTTACCTAAAAGACAACCTAAGAGGGGGTGAATTAGGTTTTTACAATTAAAAATTAATAATACCCTAATAAAAATTATAACTAGCACAATAAATAAATATAGTTAATGAAATAAAAATAATTAAAACAAGTGTTCTAACAACTATGTCAGTTAATGATTTTAGCACAGTGAAAATGTGAAATATAGTTACAACAATTTAAATAAAATAAAGAAATAAGGGAGAGAGAGGAAAACAAATTTATAGTGGTTCGGCTTCAACTTGGCCTACGTCCACTCCTCAAGCTTCACTTAATATTTTCCACTATACTCTAGCTTTACGGGGGTGTTAGTAACCTCTTTACAAATTGAGCAATCCTCCACGGATTTTACACAGACTTTATAAACCCAAACCCTAACCCTTGCAAATCTTAGGTGATTCACAATCATTCTTAAGATTTCAAGAACACAGTGTTTGCAACACTTTTACAAGATGAAATGGTATTTTTACTTTTAAAGAAAGCTTAAAATAAATATATCTCAAAGATAGACATATAAAATGAAACTTTGATTTTTCTGTAAATCTCACACATGAAAGATAGGCTTAAAGTTATAAGGCTCAGTGTATAATTTCTGAGAAAATATATGAGTGATTATAGATCAAAGAATATTTTCAGGTTTTTTATAACTTATTTACATTAGAGGCTTTTGTATATATAATGAAAATTATAGCCGTTTATAGCCGTTGTATTCATTTGAATTTATAGCCGTTGTACTTCCATCATTATCAATTTGAATATCTTCCACTCCATCATTACAAATTTGAATATCTTCCACTTGAACCTTTTGGCCTTTTGAACATTTATAGCCGTTTATAGCCGTTGTATTTCCATCATTACTAATTTGAACATCTTCTACTTGAACCTTTTGGCCTGTTGCTGTGCTAGGCTGTTTGAACCTTTGTTTTGTGCTGTTTGAACTCTTGATTTAATCACATATTAAATACATTCTAACAACATTTAGGATAAATGTTTATGTAAGAAATAATGGGATAAAATAAATTTTGATTTTATTAAAACATAAAATCATCAAAATAAATGTTAATTCTATTTTTCTCTTTCAAATAAATCATCAAAATAAATTTGATTATATTTTTCTCTTTCAAGTAAATCATCAAAATAAATTTTGATTATATTTTCTCTTTCAAATAAATCATCAAAATAAATTTTGATTCTATTTTTCTTTTCCAAATAAATTAAAACATAATTAAATAAATCATCAAAATAAATAAGTCTAACATGACCTTTATTCTTCTTTGTTTTTTTCTTATTCCACTTGTCGCCGCAAGAGAACCTACTCGTTTACGTAGTTTTTGAGATCAAGAAGAATGTCAGGATTGTAAAGATTGATGGTGAAGAGTTGCTCCACCGTGAACGACGTTGCCAATTGTTGCTGCTTTTGAGCCACCCCTCTCTCTTTCTCTTCCCATTGTATAGATATAGATTGATATATATACATGGATATATAGCTAACCTTTGTATATATAGAAACCCCTTGTTAATGGAGACATATAAAGCGTAACTGTAAGAGAGAGAGAGAGAGACATATTCTTGATTCTGACCTTCTTAGATATAGATTGATATATATATATATATATATATGTATCTATATAGCTAACCTTTGTATATAGAAATCCCTTATCAATTGAGACACAAAGAGAGTATAACTGTAAGATTAAGAAAGAGAGAGAGAGAGAGATTCTTGATTTTGACCTTCTTAAAGTTGGTTCTTCGGGTGAGAAAGGAGGAGAGAGTGCTACCAGAGGTGATATAATGGCTCGGGTTAAGGTTTGGGAAGTTAGGATTAGATTGTTAGGGATGGGGTAAAAATGGAATTTCATGTTTGGGAAAAGATATGAAGGGTCCAAAGAATAAATATAGGTGTTAATAACAGCCCTCTTACTAAATTTAGTTAGACATTTACAATTTTAATAGGACCCACTTTTAACATTTGTATACTTTAATGGAAAATTTTATTATACACTATTTAAAAGGGGTGTACCATATGCACCCATAGTTATATCATTTTATTATTTAGTTATGATAATATTTTAATTATGATTCATGAGATTTTTTATTATATGGCACGTGGCGTTGGATTATATATATATTTTTAATTATGACTCAGAAAGTATAAAATTATACCATTTTATTATTTAGTTATAAGATACCTATAGTTTTTTCTACTTTAAACACACATTTTTTTAGCTATTCTACTGGGGATGCTCTACTGTCAACATTACACAAAAATAACCATGTTTGGTTTGTTGTTCATAAATTTTATTCATTTTTTTAACTGAAAACTAATTTTATGAAAATAAATATTATTTTTTTTAAAATAAAAAAATTATTTATGACCTATGAAAGGATAAAATTACATAAAAATAATAAATATTCTGAAAATTATTTATGATCACTACTACAAAAATAGTTAAAGATCACACTTTGACAAAAAAAAAGATCACACTTTTATTAGAAGTGTGATAAAAAAAATTAGATTGATATTTTAATCACACTTAATTTGATTGAGTGTGATAATATTTATTTTTTATGTCACTTTTCAATTAAGTGTGATTATATATATATTTTTTAATCACACTTTCTAATTAAAGTGTGATTATATATACACTACTACTTTTTAATCACACTTTTTAAATAAGTGTGATTATATATATATTTTTTAATCACACATTCTAATCAAAGTGTGATTATTTATATACTTTTTAATCACACCTTTTAATTAAAGTGTGATTATATATACACTACTACTTTTTAATCACACTTTTTAAGCAATGTGATTATATATATATATTTTTTAATTACACATTCTAATTAAAGTGTGATTATTTATATACTTTTTAATCACACCTTTTAATTAAAGTGTGATTATATATACACTACTACTTTTTAATCACACTTTTTAAGTAAGTGTGATTATATATATATTTTTTAGTCACACATTATAATTAAAATGTGATTATTTATATATTTTTTAATCACACTTTCTAATTAAAGTGTGATTATATCACTATTACAAAATATCACACTTTGATAAATGAAAATATCTCACTTTTATTAGAAGTGTGATAAAAAAAAATTAAATTAATATTTTAATCACACTTAATTTAATTGAGTGTGATAATATTTATTTTTTATGTCACTTTTTAATTAAGTGTTTTAACCACACTTTTTAATTAAATGTGATTATATATATATATATATTTAATTAAGTGTGATTATATTTAGTATTTATTTATATATATATATATCACTATTATAAAAATAGTTAAAAATCACAATTTAACAAATAAAAATGTCTCACTTTTATTAAAAGTGTGATAAAAAAAAATTAGATTTATATTTTAATCACATTTGATTTAATTAAGTGTGATAATATTTATTTTTATGTTACTTTTTATTTAAGTGTGATTATATATATATATATATTTAATCACACATTCTAATTAACATGGGATTAAAGATCACATAAGAAGAATTAAAAATATCTCCTTTTTATTAAAAGTGTGATTAAAAAATTAAATAATTTTTTAATCACACTTAATTTAATGAGTAAAATAATATTTTTTTTAATCACATATTTTAAATAAGTGTGATTATATATATTTATTTTCATCAGGTGTGATTGTATATAATTTTTCAATTTAATTTTTATATAAAATAATTATTCCCATATTGTATATAAGCTCATGAAATTGCTTTGGTACACTACAAGAAAAGTGGGTATATGAGACGGGACTATTTGCGACAGCACACTTGCCGTCTCAAAAAAGCAGAGCATTTGCGACGGCACCATTTGCCGTATCAAAAAATGAGAGCATTTGCGACGGTATTTTCTGCCGTCGCAAATACTCTGCTTTTTTGAGACGGCAAGTTGTGCCGTCGCAAATGCTCTGTTTTTTTGAGACGGCAAATGGTGCCGTCGCAAATACTCTGCTTTTTTGAGACGACATTTTCTATCGTCGCAAAAAAGTGACTTTCGTGTTTTTTTTAAATTTTTAGTGAATATTTTTTTAAATGCACCTTACTTAAATGTATCTAAAAAAAATTATGAAAAAATATTTTTAAAAATTAATAAATACATAAAAATACAAAAAAAATGTATTGAATTATTATATTTTGGGTATTTAGTGAATTTTTAAAAGATTTTTTTTTACAATTTTAAAAATTTTTAGGTGTATTTATATTAGGTGTGTCTAAAAATTTAAAAAAAAATACTTAAAATATTAAAAAAAACATTCAGTAAAAACAATATAACACAGAAAACAAGAAAGTATAATTTTCTCAAAATAGTTTTTGGAAAACTCTAACCTAGCATAGTGATTGTGGTTTTGAGACAGCTTCGTATATATACAGTCACAAAATGGTTTGAATAAATTCTAGTACTTTTTCTGTCGCAAAAAAAAAAATAAAAAAACAATGTCTTCTAACTCTTTTGATATAACATTTCTCTTTTCATTCATTTTTTCATCTTCATGTCTCTCTGTCTCTATCTCTCTCTCTTCTCTTTATCTCTTTCACTCAACACTCTTCTTTCTCTGTCTGTTTGTTTCTCTCTCTCATTTTCTCTCTGTGTCTCTCGCCTATCTCTCTTCTCTCTATCTCTCTCATCTGTTTTCTCTCTCTGTCTCTCTCGCTCATTTCTCTTCTCTCTATCTCTCTCATTTCTTTTCTCTCTCTCTCTTATCTTTCTATCTCTCTCGTCCATTTCTCTTCTCTCTCTGTCTCACTCTTTTTTTGTGTCTCTCTCTCGCTCATATCTTTTCGCTTTATTTCTCTCTCTTTTTGTCTATCTCTCGCTCATCTCTTATTTCTCTCTCTTTTTCTATCTTTCCCTCTATCTCTATATCTCTCTCTCTCTTTCTCTCTCTATCTCTTTTTCTGTCTACCTCTCTCTCCCTGTCTCTCTCTCACTCATCACTCTTCTCTCTCTCTGCTTGTCTATTTGTCTATTTCTCCCTCACTATGTTCGCTTTGCTTACTCTCTTACTCCCATCTTCTCTATTTATCGAGCTCTTTCTCGATTTATCGATCCACTATTAACGACGTCGTCTTACTCTTTTGAACATTTCTCTTTTCACCTATTTTTTCATCTTACTATCTCTATGTCTCTGTCTCTCTTCTCTTTCTCTCACTTACTCATCACTCTTCTCTGTCTGTCTGTCTCTCTCTCACTCATCACTCTTCTCTGTCTGTCCGTCTCTCTCTTTCTCTCTGTGTCTTTGTCTCTCTTCTCTTTCTCTTTCTCTCTTTCACTCATCACTCTTTTCTGTCTGTCTGTCTGTCTGTCTGTCTCTCTTTTTCTCTGTGTCTCTCGTCCATCTCTCTTCTCTCTATCTCTTTTATCTATCTTCTCTATCTTTTTTTTTTTCTCTCTCGCTTTCTCGCTCATCTCTTTCTGTCTCTCTCTCATTTATCTCTTTTCGTTTTTTTCTCTCCCCGTCTCTCTCTTTGTCTATATCTTTTCACCCATTTTTTCATCTTTTTCTCTCTATTTTCTTTCTCTCTCTCATTCATCACTCTTCTCTCTCTGTTTGTCTATTTGTCTCTCTCTGTGTGTCTCTCTCTCTCTGTGTCTCTCATTCATTTATCTCTTCTCTCATCTCTTTTCTCTTTCTCTCTCTGTCCTCTCACTCATCTCTCTCTCTCACCACTCATCTCCTCTACCACCTTCACCACTACTGCAAACGCCATTTCACTACCACCACTACTACCACGGTCGCCATTTCACCTCTACGACTACCATTACTACTACCATCGCCACCACTCCACTACCACCACTACCACTATTGCCACTACTACTACCATTACCTCTCTTTCACCCCTGCTACTCCATCTACTCTACTACTACCATAACTTCACCACTAATCTCCTTCGTCATCACCACCACCACCACCACCACCACCACCACCACCATCATCTCTTATCCACCACCTTCACCACTACTGTCGGTTCCTCTTCTCTACCACAAAATATTACCTCTCTTTTCTCTTTCACTCATCACTCTTCTCTCTCTCTGTGTCTGTTTGTCTGTTTCTCGCTCTTCTCTATCTCTCTTTCTCTCTATGTGTCTGTCTGTCTGCTTGTCTCTCTCCCCCATTGTGCTTACCTTGCTCACTCTCTCTCTCATCTCTTCTCTATTTACCGAGCTCTCCACTACAAGAAAATGCACTTTTAGCGACCACTTTGTCTCTCTCTCGCTCATCACTTTGTCTTTGTTTGTCTGTCTCTCTCTCTATCTGTCTCTCACTCATCTCTCTCTGACCACCCATCTTCTCTACCATATTCACCACTACTGCAAATGCCATTCCATTATTACCACTACTACCACTGCAAATGCCACATTGACCACAAAAAATTAACTTTATTTTAATGGAAAATATTATCCCCACTTCTACCAAATAAAAAAAAAATAATAATTTTTTATTCATTAAAATAAATATGAAACAAATAAATTTTCAAAGTTAATGTTATTGCTTGAATTATGAAAAAATTAATGTTTTCCTTTCCCTGGCGCAAAGCGATTACGATGCCACCTCCAGGAAGCCAAACGTTTCATCTTGGGTTCCTTCTTCCTCTTCTTCTGGTGCAAAACCCACCACCAAAGACTATTACTTCGAATCCCGCGGCGATCGCGACAATCTGGCCTTTGGATGCCTTTACAGGTACCTACTTTCTTCTTTATTTCTTCATTTCTACTTGTCCAATTCATGATATGATTCATACACTTCACGTATTTCAGAACCTTTACCCTCCCCTTCCCCTTATTTGTTCACTAATTTTTTTCTTTTTTACATGGATGTCTCTATATACACACACACATGTATTTATGCATCAATTTGTTGTGCTTTGGTTTTTATGGAAGAAATGGAAAACCCTAGGTTACCAAACATAGTGTTAACGGTGTTTCTTTTAAATTTCTAACCACCCATTGAGGGCTTTGGTGAGAGAAGAAAAGAAATGAAATGTAGTAGAGAGATTTCTTTTATTTATTGTTTGAATTACTATTTGAGAAGGTGAGAAATGGTGTGGAAGGGAGAGCAATGAAAGAGGCAGAGTAGTCTCTTATAACTCATGTTCTATTTCTCACACCAAAATTAATGAAATTTGGTGACAATGAAAGCTGCTGAATAGAATAAAAAATTGCTTGAATTATATTTTCCTATTATTTGTGCACTTATAATTTTTTCATATTTATTTGAAAATTTATTTGTTTCATATTACGATGCCACCTCTAGGAAGCCAAAAGTTAATGTTAAGCTGCTGAATAGAATAAAATTTTCAAAGCTGCTGAGTAGAATACTTTTCCTTTCCCTGTTATTGCTTGAATTATGTTTTCCTATTATTTGTGCACTTATAATTTTTTGTTGTTCATGTGTGTGCACATGGCCTTGTGTTACATCATACTTGATTGATACTGTATCAATATTGATACAAGTTTTCTTAGAATCTTGACCAAGCCAAATCTAAAAACCATGGTCTTCATTAATGTTTTATAATTTCCTTGGGTAAGCTGCTTGAATTGTTCTATTTACTTTGGATTGTTTTGGCAGGTTGCATTCAGGACAAAGGTTTTTCACCCTAACATCAACAGCAATGGCAGCATTTGTCTTGATATTTTCAAGGAACAGTGGAGTCCTGCACTTACTATTTCCAAGGTGATTGTTCTGTTACTCACAATATGCTTTTTGTTGTTTAAGATCATGGATATATATTCATGATCTTTTTGAAGTCTTGACTTACTACTTTCTATATGTTTTTACCATGCTAAGCATTGTGATCTTCACTTACCCAATTATTGGGTTTTGGGTTATGGTGCTATGAACAAGAGAACTCCACTCATACACACTGAACTTTAGGTGGGTTTGTTTTGTGTTTATCGAGATGAAGAGTTTACCATGCAAAATGATTTTTTAATGTCTTCAACAAAATGGAAGGGTTGATCTTGGGTATTTTGTGACTTTGTTAGATAGATTCTGTGGCCTCCAACGTTCACTTGTTGACATGACATGGGGAAGGGTATGGTATGGGGTATGTTTTTGATACTAGTACTCAAATATGATACCCTGATCCTCTAAATGTAAAGATGCAAGATCAGTGGCAGCTCAGATTTTGTGCAAGAGGTCTTTTTTGCTTCTACATTGAGGGGTGCATCTAAAATACACTGCCAAAAATTCTCTTCACAACCATCTTCGTGAAGCCCATTTCCTCATTCATAGAGAGAATGCTTGGTGTGAAGAGAAATTGTGTGGGTATACTTAGAAGCACTCTACATGGATAGAGTGAAGGTATTTTCATTGTTTGGGTTCAGTGCTATCTGTATTCTTTGCTTTGGTTATTGTATACCTTATTTTTTTCCTTCTAATATTTTATGTTGTGCATTACTTTTATTTTTCCTGCAGTGGACGAGGAAATTGTTTCTTCTCAAATACCACTAAGACAATCTCTATGGCCTAGGTAGAACAGGTATTTATATATTTAATGTAGTTTTTTATTGTTCCTTCCATCCTCCCCCTCCCCCCCCCAAAAAAAAAAAATTATATATCTGATGCTGCTCAAGATGTCTGAATTGTGCTTCTTCTATTTCACTTTTTATATGGCATGAAATTTCTTTGTGATTGTTAATTCTTTTTATATGGCAAGGTTGCAGGGTCTAAGATTGTTAAAACATAGCAAGATAATTGTTAATTCTTGACATTGGTATACTTCCAAAGTTGGTTTCACAAATGGGCCTAAGTTGTATTTGAGGTGCATGGTGCAAAATCTAAGATATGATATCGTTGATGAGATCCTTATGAGCTACTTTTTCTGCCTAAAAAAATATGATTTCAACAAATAATGTCATGGTCCAACAGAAAATTGGGTTCATATAAGAGTTAAGATATACTAATTGAATGAATTGATAATTACAAGTCTCCTACTTCAATTTTTTGCGAATTGCTTTTATATGTTGTATGTGATAGATTTCATTGACATGCACAGAGAAGTGCTGGATAGTGAGGACCTGTTATTGTTTGTCACTTACATGGACAGACTTTAATTGTGGAGAATTTGCTATTTCAATAGAGTATTTTGTCATGGTTGAAAATCATATAATTCTCGTATTTTTGACAGTTACAATCTTTAAAGTATCTATCTGTGGCTGATCCTATTCCTATAAAGATGTGCTTCATCTCAAGTTATTAAATTAGGGAGCTGAAGGTTTAGATAAGGGGGTTGTATGCAAGTTGTTTCTTTTTAATTTAGTGTGCTGGCCTCTTATTATTTCCTCTACGTGGATTGCTCCCATACCAATTTGTAATTATTCAGGCTATGTGGTTTCTGCTTTTATGACCAATAAGCTTTATTAATCCTTATTTGTTTTATAGTTTTTAGTGGGTTATATGTTGATATCATATGATTTTGATTGTCCATATAATATTCCATTTTATCATTTATGTGATCCTTACTGCATTGTTGTATATTGTCTTCTTTTGTGGTGTTGTTTTACTGATATTTGTGTGGAAAATCAAAATAATTATGTCATTTTTGGTGGCTGTGGGGAAAGGATTGGGGGCAGTTTAACAACTGGATAAATTACATTATTTTTGGTGTGATCTAAATGTAAGTTTATAAATTAATTAGTAAGTTTGTTCCTATGTTTCTAGCGGTTTTTAAATTAATTTGTCTTTTTATTTTTCAGGTCAAAAATTTCTTGGAGAGATGCAAAATATGGTCAAAGAATTCAAGAATTTAGTTTTTTCAAGTTTTTTTATTTTATTTTTTAATATATGTAATCACAGTTAAATTTTTTTTATTAATTTCTTTGTATATACTTTTAAAATTTAATTTTTATTTATGAAATATATGACGTTATTTTATTCAATATATGGTTGTGATTTAAAATATAGTATATAGTGTGTATTACATTTTTCAAATGCGCATATAAAAATAATATTGATTATTCTTCAAATATGTCAATTTTTTTTTTTATCACATGTTTTATTAGTTATTAATCACATTTAAAAGGTGTGATCTAAAGTTTTTAATCACACTTAAAAGGTGTGATCTAAAAGTTTTTAACCACACTTAAAATGTGTGATCTAAAGTTTTTAATCACAATTAAAAGGTGTGATCTAAAGTTTTTAATCACATTTAAAACGTGTGATCTAAAGTTTTTAATCACACTTAAAAGGTGTGATCTAAAGTTTTTAACTACACTTAAAAGGTGTGATTTAAAGTTTTTAATCACACTTAAAAAGTGTGATCTAAATGTTTTTAATCACACTTAAAAAGTGTGATGAAAACATTTTTTAATGACACTTAAAAAGTGTGATTAAAAATGGCCATTTTTAATCACACTCCTAAAGACCACACTTTAATAAAATTTAAAAGGTGTGATTAAAAAACATACATCACACCAAAAAAGTGTGATCTTTATCTATATTTGTAGTAGTGGATATCCCAATATACATTATATAGATATAATACTAATAATAATATTCAGTGTGTTTGGTTTCAGTTTTCTGAAAATTGAATTTTTTTGTTTCAGTGGTGATATAAACTACTAAAATTGTAGCACTAGTGCCAGCTCAAATGAGCTGGCAGTGCAAAAAAAAGAAAAAAGAAAAAAACCTAAACTATCATATCAGTGGTAGGGTTTACATGGTGCCACCTTATTAGTGGTGTTGAATTAGTGGTCTAAAGTATTTTTCTTTTTGTTTTTTGTGTTTTTTTTTTAATATTTTTAAAATTTTAAGTAATTTTTTTTTTACTTTTTTAGATGCACCTTATTTAAATATATCTAAATAGTAAAATATTTGTGAAAAAATATTTTAAAAAATTAATAAATATACAAAAATACAAAAAATGTACTGAATTTTTATATTTTTTCAATATTTTTTGGCATTTAGTGAATTTTGTAAAAAAAAAATTTTCACAAATATTATAGTTTTTAAGTGTATTTATATTAAGTGTGTCTAAAAATTTTCAAAATTTCTTAAAATATTAAAAAAATCCATTAAAAACATTAAGGGGTGATTTGAGATGTTCTAAATAAATGTACTTTTTGAATTTTTATAAAAAAATGTGTAAAAAAGTGAAGAAAGTGGAAAAAAAATTTGAGAAGAGATGTTGATAGACGTTGATGGATCTTAGGGGTGGTATGGAATGATTTAAATAAGTACACTTTTTGACTTTTTATGAAATATGAGTTGGGTATGGGTTGGGTTTGAAGTAATGTGTTAGAGAGATGATGTGACTTAAATAAAAGAGGGATTTGGTGATAGCCCTCTCACTATCTAATTTGTTTTTCAAAATGACAAGAATTATATAAGTACTTTCAAAACCCCCTAATATTTTAAAACTTGTTTCTTTTACTATATTACTCTCATATCTATCAGCTCTCCTATTAAGCCATCTTCACTGTGTATTTCAAAGTAAAATGTTACACTCTGAAACTAAAAGTAAAATTTTACTCTGAAAAACTAGTAAATGTTAGACTCTACACAAAAGTAAAATTTTACTCTATATAAAAGTAAAATTTTACTCTAAAAAACGAGTAAACTGTGAGACTCTGAAGCTAAAAGTAAAATTTTACTCTGTATAAAAGTAAAATTTTACTCTGAAAAACGAGTAAACTGTGAGACTCTGAAACTAAAAGTAAAATGTTACTCTGCACAAAAGTAAAAAAAGCAAAGGCAGTGTTTGTGGCGGCTGAAGTGTTTGGCAATGACCACCTCTTGACAGTAAAATTTTACTGTCATTCTAACACCAGAGTAAAATTTTACTCTAATTCTCTCAAACAAAAAACAGAGCAATAGAATCAGAGTAAAATTTTACTTTCATTATCTGAAACAAAAAATAGAGCAATAGAACCAGAGTAAAATTTTACTCTGGTTCTATCAAATGAAATTAGATCCAAAAAAAAAAAAAAAAAAAAAAAAAAAAAAAAAACAAACAAACAAACAAACAAAAAAAACAAATTAATCAATAAATCAACATATCTAATTGAGAAGAAAAACTTCTAAAACTCGATCAACAATCACAAATCTCAATGAAAAGAATACATGTGTTTAACAACACTCATACACACAAATATGTATATACATATATTTTCTTGTTCTTCTTACAGCCGTAGAGAGATCCAGAGACTATGCGGACTTTGTGTTGCGGATTGGGATAGAACTTTCGTCACAAGTTTAGTTGTCGTTTTCTTCACTTTTTCACCATATCAAACTCCAAACCTTTCACCACATTAGCATCGTAACTGTATTCAAACTCCGGTCTCACCTCCACCGAAGCATTCTTTACGTCGACACCGCCGTACGCAACAGCATAACCTCGAGAAGCCGACGGCAATTGAAACTGCTGTCAACGAGGTCGTCGTCTTCAACGTTGCCTTTGCTGCTGAATCGAAAATCCAGATCTGTCGTTGCTTCTGCTCAACTGTGAGATCTAAATCTGTTGGTTCTAGATCTAGATCCACCACCACTACCGGCGCGTGAAATCTATGATGTCCGTCGCTGATCTTGGTAGAGCGGATGAGGAAAGAGACGGAGAATGTGGGAAGATCTAGTTGAGGGGTATAAGAGTCTGATAAAATATTTAAATAATACATTTGGTCATTTATGCAAGACTTTATAATTATGAGGGGGTTTTAGAAAATATAATTTTTTTCTTAGTCTTTTTAACAATGAAAGCAAGGTAAATGGGGTTTATAGCTAAATTTCCCTAAATAAAATGATGTAACTTAAAGAAGATGATGTGACTTTTTGACTTTTTTAAGGGATGACAAATAAGGCCTTAGTTGATGTGATTCAAATAAATGTATGTGTATAAAAAATATACTTTTTTAGTACATGCTAAACAAGTAGTAAAAAAAAAAAAAAGAATTTTTTAAAAACTATTTTCTGAAAATAAAAATAAACAAATTGATTAGTATTTTTTTAATTAAGGAGTGGTTTGAGATGATCTAAATAAATGTACTTTTTGACTTTTTATGAAATATAGATTGAGTATGGGTTGAGTTTGACGTGATGTATTAGAGGGGTGATGTGACTTAAATAAAATGATGTGACTTAAATATGATAGTGACTTTTTGACTTTGGCCTATTTTGAGAAGATGGTAAAAAGTGACTTTTTGACTTTTAACCAAGCTTTTGGTTTTTTAAGACAAATGATTTGAGAAGTTGGTAAAAAACGACTTTTGATTTTTTTGATTAATATTTGTTTATGATGTCAAATTATAATAAAATGACCAAATTATCTCAATTTAGTTTAAAATATTTACAATTTCACCCATGTAACACATTTTAACCCATGAGGAATAAAATTATAATTTCACCATTGGCTAAAAACTAACTTCTCAAATGAAAAAAATTCAAAAAAGCCAACTTTTGACTTTTGCTACAAACTAAAAAACTGATTAAAAGCCAACTTTCCAAAATAAACATTTTTTAATCATGCCAAACAAGGCCTAAATTTAATTTATTTGGAGAGCAATGCTATAGATCACTAATTTGTTATCACTAATCCCACCACTATTGATTTGACAATTAAAAAAAGAAAGAAAAAAAAAGATACAAATACACTGTAACAGTGGGTCTCACCCACCATCACATCATTAAAGTTAATTAGTGGTGTAAAGTATTTTTGTTTATTTGGAGGGCAGAATAGCAAAGCCAACTAATGATTTGGGCATGAAATTTTGAAACACTAATCAGCCGCTTTGAGCAATTTTACCTAAATTTTAGAGCCCCCCGATCTTGCTGCAAAACCACCCCCCATTTGCTCTCTCTCTTTTCTCTGGCGACACCCACAAACCCTCACAGATTTTACCACTACTGCTATTTTAAAAACCAAAACCCCCCTTTACCAACGAGATCTCTCTCTCTCTCTAACTACAACTGTCATCACGGCCAACCAATCCATGTACCCATTCCCCCTCCGCTCACCCTCACTCCTCGATCCCTAGGGTTTTACTCTCTCTCTCTCTCTCTCTCCCTCTCTCTCTCTCTCTCTACATATACATACACAAGCTGTATCTATACATCACTCTGTTCTTCAAGTTTCCTTTCGATGGCTTCTGAAACCCTAGAGGAGGCCAAACAAGACGATATAGCTAATGTCGAAGACAAAGAGGAAGCGAAGGAAGAAGAAGATGAAGAAGAGATAGAAGCTGAAGTGAAAGAATCAGGGGATACGGAAATGGCGGCGGAGGAAGAGGAAGAACCTGAAGAGAGTAAGGAGAAGGAAGAAGAGGAGGAGGTTAGCAAGGAGGTAAAGAGAGGCAGAAAAGGAGGTTCGAAGAAAGCTGCGAAGGTGAAGAAGAGATTGAAAGAGCCTGTTACGCCGATCGATAGGCCGTCCAGGGAGAGGAAGACGGTAGAGCGGTACTCGGAGCCCTCAACTGGGAGAAGTGCGAGCAAGGGTTTGTCAATTGAAAAGGTACTAAGCAGTTTAAAACAATGCGTTTTGCTTCGTATTTTTGTTTGTTTTCGGTGATTTTGTTTTATTTCAGTTTCTATATATATATATATATTATTATCTTATATAAGATTTTGTGAAAATACAGGGTCGAGGCACGCAGCTTAAAGATATTGCGAATGGTATGTATTTGATCATTTCTACTTTGGATTTCGTTCACTTAGATTCATTAATTTTTTCATCAAATTTAAATTTGATTGAAAAAATAAAGTGGCTAAAAGTATGTTCTAAGGAATTGCTTCACCAAATCAATAATGAACCAAATTCAACCCCAAGGGTTCGGCTCGGTGGTCAGTCACTTGGCCTTTCATGAAGCATTAGGTCTAAGGTTCGACTCCCATTGAGTGCTAGCAATCCCTTTGGGGCCATGCTAGCAGGCATAGGCCGAGATTTGTCCAACTCGCGTGGAGGGGCACTTTATGTGGGTCTCGGGACTAGTCAGGGTATACCCAGATACCTATTTTTTATTAAAAAAATGCTTGTTATCATGCTAAGCATGACTTTAAACAAGAATTCAAGATGGAATGGATGATTAGCATGTATACTCGTTCCTCTATTAATCTTTTGCTGTACTTTTGGTGCTGTCACTGTTCTGTCTAGCTAGAAATTCTTGGTTTTGCATCTATCTTTGAAGTTAACCTCAGAGTGACTTTCCAAAGGAGCTATTGTTTTTAGTGCATAAATAGTACAGTTAAATACAGTGATTTTTTAGTTTCTAACATCATACTTCACTTATAAATTTTGGGTGTCTTATTTTATTTTATTTTATTTTTGATCAGCAAAAGTCAGTGGTTAGTTGTTAGATTATCACATTGGGAGAGTTGAAATTCACATCCATACACCTCGCAAGAAAATCTTGCCCTCCTATTCCACTCCTAAGATTGGAACCCAAAACCTCCCCCCATTAGGAGAGACTCGGTGGGCAAAGGGCTAGCCAACTGGGCTAAAGCCCCTTGGTTAAATTTTAGGTGTCTTATAAGTTATATACTATTTTTACCTTGAATTACAAGAATGCAACTGAATCTGGAATGCTTTATCTTGCACAATTTGGCCTGCCTAGTCATTTCAGATGATATGTCATATTGGAGGATATGCTTAATGAAGTTTATTTTAACATGATCACTACCTATTTGCTTGAGTGGCCTCTTTCACCATATTTGATTGTTGAACACAGGGTTCAACATCCAGTTGTACTGTTGGTGTGTTTTGTTGGATTGGACTTGAGGTTAATTTCTGTATACACATTTTACACATTTTTGTTCTTTTATCATTGACAAGAAATTCTTCATCATCCATAAGCTATTAGTTTCATTAAGACAAAGGGCCAGAGAATTGAAAAAAAATGTAGAACTGCAACTGATCACTGTCAAAGACAGCTTGATACCACGATAAGCATGACTTTAAACAACAGTTCAAAATGCAATGGATGATTAGCACATACACTCTCTAATAGAAGATTGTAGTTCCTCAATCAATAATTTGTTTTGTTATACTTTTGTTGCTGTTATTGTTCTATCTAGTTTGGAAGGTTGGTTTTTTATTGATCTTTGAAGTTCATATCAGAATGACTTTTAAATGCAGTGATTCTTTAGTTTCCCAGGTCATTGCTCTGGCCTCTGGATTTGTTAGACGTGCAATGCTTCATTTAGAAATTGTGTTTGGTGTATTATAAGTTATTGTGTTATACAATTTTTACCTTTAATTATAGCAATGCAATCGAATCTGGAATCGTTTTATCTTGCAAAATTTGGGCTGACTGACCATTTCAGAAGATATGTTGTGTATTGGAAGATAAGCTTAATAAGTTTATGTAAGCATGACTCATGAGCACCACCTATTTGTTTGAGTGGTCTATTCCATGATATTTGGTGGTTGGACCCAGGGTTGTGTTGTGGGTGTGTTTTGTAGGACTTAATGTCAATTTTAAGATACACATCTGTATCTTTCATGCGTCAGCATCCATGAGCTATTCTTTTATAATTGAAGTTTTGGTGCAATACTTGATTATGTATTGCTCCTAAATATAACAAACAAGTCAGATAGGTGTTCTTTTTTCATTCACTTTGTTTCTCCTCTTTCAGTGTGCTTCATAAAGTTACTTTATGGGATCAAAAAAATGTACAAGTGAGTTACATGTGAACAAGGAGTTCGGGGCAGTTATTTAGTTTGAAGGTTTTATTCTGTGGTGTGTTTGCTCGTAGGAAATTCTTTGAAGTGTTATTCTTCACATGATTTTTATGATGTGAGTATAATTTGAGGCAGTAATTTGCAGCTGTCTTACATATTGTTATTAATTGCTGGTGTTCTTTTCTTATTGTTAAACTTTATTGGCACAGCAGCTTTGCCTTATATTTTATCTGATCTTATGAACTCTCAGTGGCTTTCAAGTTGTCCAAGCGAAAACCTGATGCTAACTTGCAGATACTTCACACAATTCTTTTTGGAAAGAAAACAAAGGTGGTTTGTCAGTCTTTTTCATACTTCTGTCCTGCTTTCATTTGGTTGATTTGACTGTTTTTGCTTTACAATTCCTGTGTTTTTTTTTTCCTTCCTTCATTCAATTACATTATTTTGAACGGAGTAGTAACCTACGATTTTCTTCTATGATGTTGATTGTGTGTTTTTTGGTTTTGTTGGCAGGCACACAGTTTGAAGAGAAACATAGGGCAGTTTTCTGGTTATGTATGGGTTGAAAATGAGGTACTTTATTATATAAATGTGTGTGTATATATTTTATAAATAAATTTGTTTCATTATTTATCTGTTCTTGTATACCTTCTTTTCTTTATTTTTTGTACCTGCTGACATGCATGCCTAAACATTTCTGCTACGTAAATGATACTAAGGAGTTGTTTGGGATGACCTAAATAAGTGTACTTTTTGTCTTTTTATGAAAAGAGGTGCAGAAAAGTAAAGAGGTGATGTGATGAAAAAAATATAAAAAGATAAAAAGATGGATTATTTTGGGGTTGCCAAACTTGGCCTAAATGTTAATGTTCGTCCAAAGCTTATATTTATTGTTTGTTTTTATATCTCTGCAACAGGAAAAACAGAGGGCAAGGGTTAAGGAGAAAATTGATAAATGTGTTAAGGAAAAATTGTTGGATTTCTGTGATGTCCTCAATATTCCAATTAACAGGGGCAATGTGAAGAAGGTAAGTGTTCATGAATGATCCAATTCCACTGTGTATTCTGAATATTTAATTGATTGATTAGTTTCTCTCTGAATTATACTTTCAGGAGGAACTTTCAACAAAGTTATTGGAGTTTTTGGAATCTCCACATCCTACCACAGATACTTTGCTTGCTGATAAGGAACAGGTCATAGAATGTTCTTGTATATTCAATTACACTAAAGTGTCCATATAGTTCCCTAGGTGAGAGTTATTACTGAATTTTTTTTGTTACTTCTCAATCCCAGAAAGGTAAAAAGCGAAAGGGAAAGGCCACAACAAGCAGAATTGCAAGTTCTGGGGAGGCATCCGAAGAGGCATCAGTTAAGGTTTGCCCAAAATTGCTTGAACTGGTCATGTTGATGTAGAGAAATGATTCCTTGTGAATATTGTAATTGCATTTGCATCACTTTTCACTTAAGTTTGCAATGGTGTACAGTAAACATGACATACTGCTATGATTTTGACCATATCCATCTTAATTCCTTTGCAGTGATTCAAAAATCTGTTTTTGATAGACATTATTGTGGTTTGTTTACATATCTATTAATTAAGTGATGTGCTTGAATGGTGCACTTGTTGTTCAATGGGAAATATAGCTTTATATGACGGGGACTGTTCCTTTCCTTGAATATTTTCGATCTGAATATGACTGGTTTTTTATTATTAGTTATTATTTTTATTTTTATTTTTTAAGATCTCTAGTCAGTATGACAATTCTGAGGATCATAAATGAATTATGTCTTGGAGATTTTGGACATGGGCAACAATTTTGGTGCCTTTTACATGATTTATGATTGCCATGCCTTCTGTTTTTTCTTCAAATCTTTGAGGTGAATAAAGGGCTTCAGTTTTGCTAAAGTATTCATGTTGACATGACACTGGTATGGTTATGGTTATGGGTATGTGAATGGGAATGGGAATGGGATATGGATATGATCCTTCTATTTTGAAGCGGACACTTCTTAGTTTTTTCTTTTATAAAATTTGGAGTAAAATCATTGTATTCTATGTTTTGCATTGCCAATATATTAAAATTATAGTATATATATAATACATCATGAATAAATTTTATTTTTACATATATAAAATTATTATGTTTCCAATTAGACTAAATATCCCCAAACCTATATTTAATTTTTGGATCCCTTTTTGCCAAGTCTGTGTATCCTAAAATTTGGAGTTTGATGTGTCCGCCTAGGTTTGCACCCGCATCAAGAGTCCACGTACATAGGGTTTCTTGAACAATTATGTTTGTGTTAAAGATTGAGGTATTGTAGGTTTCCTTGCCTTTGGTTTTCCCTTTTTTTCCCCCTAGTGCGATTGTTCCCTTACTAGTCATTGGTAAAACAGTGCCTTTAGTGATGCCTTGACTCTATTTTTGTTGGAAAGTGTTGGGAATGGACCTCTCCGTGGTAATAATTTTAATAGCCAAAAAAATGGTAGCCTGTGTTTCATGTCTTGTTGGGTTCCAAGGACCCACTATTCCAGCTTGCATTAGCTTGGTGGTAAAGAATTGGATTTACTAGAGCACAAATGAGACCTTTGCTCTAAACTCATTGCCATTGCAATGTTCTTTAAACAGACTATGACACCTAATAGTTGTACTAACCTTAGTTTCACTACCTATTGAAACTAGGTTAGTAGTTAATGCTGTTACCTTTCTCTTGAAGTTTATTTTTACGTCTTGCTATTTGTACTGTGCTTCCCTGTTACTAAACTGTTGAGGTTCACACTCTGTGGTCTATCAATTATGCTTCTTTTTCTGGTATCCTTTTCGGTTCTTTCACATTACCTTCTGTTACATTTTATAGATTCTCTACTATCCATTTCTAGGTCAATATTAGCATGTAATGTGTTTCTCATAGTTCTTTTTTCGATCTCTGTATTATACTGAGGGGTTTCTCCTTTCATCTCAAATTATTGTACATTTTTAGTTTATTTCTGGGGAATTGCCCATTTTTCCAGAGTTACTGAGCAATTTTTGAGGTTCAAATTTATGTTTTGTTTCCTTTTTTATTTTTTTTTTTGTTTTTACTTATCTTTTATGTTAGCAGCTCTGGCAAGTGGTTCTAAACTAGTGTTTACACACTATGGATAGCCTGTAGCACTTACAACTGAGTCCTCTTTGTTTTTGTCACAATTTTATTTGGAATGGATTTTTGAATTAAGCTTCTGGGCACACTATGCTTAACATTAATAAAGTGGAAAAACTGCTTTATTAAGAATTCTCCCAATGGCTTTGGTTTTCGAAAAGCAGCAGTACCCTGTCCCTTTAGCTGTCTTTTCCTCCCTCTTTCTCAAGCTCAATTTATGTCTTTCACCTTCTTCCGCTGTTCTTTTACTGCTGCAGCAGCCTAAGACATACTAATTGTTGTCTCTTCTTCATTACTTTTAAGAAGGGTTGTTCATTTTAGCGTCCTCTTCTTTGATGCTTGCTTTTATGCTTTCCTGCAAATAGTCCAAGACAAAAAATATGTTTTCTATTGTGCAGTCAATTATCCCTTTTAGTTTCTTTTGTTGTTTAATAGCAACACCACTTATTTGTTACAGCTTTTTTCACTATGGAAAGTGTTATGGTATGCATTTTATGTATTGTGAAGCCTAAGCCAACTTTGGGTTTCCATTGTTCTATTAAAAGTTCAGTTAGGTTGGGTTCATCAGGTTCTTCATTTTGGGAAATTGTATAATTCACCTTTTCCAATGTACCTAGTTTTTGGTCTGTTAATAAAGATAAATCATGAATCTACCAAATGTTTAGCATAAATAAATGGGCATGGTTCTGTTTCATCCAATATAGGTATAACTATAATAATTTTGTTAGTTTGGGTTTGGATTTAGTTGTTTTCTGCAAGGCCTCAACTGGAGCCCATCTCAATTTTTAGGCTGGTTTTTGAGTCCAATGCGCAACTCTAAATTCACAAACTTGCCATATTTTGTTCACTGCTTAAGTTGGTCCACGTTGAATCTGCTAAAGTTGTAGGCCATGTTGAACATTTCAGATTTGTTTAGAAGCAAAATCGTCTGTTGAAGACCTAGCATTTTTTCATTGATGTTAATAGTACTGTGATGGTACAATCATAATCACTAAAAAATTGAGAGATCTGAAAATACAAATATGAAGATAGACTTGGTGGCATTTAAAGTCCTGCAAAAATTGAATTAGTTTGCTTTGGTTTTGTAATGTGGAACCTATAAGCTAGATAGGTAATTATTGAATTTCTGAAAGCAACTCAGGAAACATAAATAACTTATAGCATGCTAGGGCTAACATGTAACTTCTCAAAACCTGTTTAGAACAAAACAAACTCAATTTTTATGGCACATCCAATTACCAAATTCTTGTAATGGGCTTTGCAATTGCCTATTCAGTGAATCTATAATAAAATTTGTAAATTTCTGATTTATCCAAAAAAAAAAAATGTAAATTTGTGAATCCTTGTTTTGCTTTACACCACCCTCTGTTTTGCAAAATAAAGTTACACAAAAACTAACAAAAAGAAACACATGCACACTCATTCATTTGTTACTTCCAGCGATATTGTAACTTTTCCTGTATTCAAGACCACTATTTTGCCTTCTCACTTCTTCTCTATTATTTTTCTATTCATAACGGGGGAGATAAATTTTCTGGGAAAGCTTTGTCGTTTGTTGAAATTCTCTATGATCAACTATCTCTCTCTCTCTCTCTCTCTTTGTGTCTGTGTTAGTAATTTTTTTTTCTCCTTTTGATTTTATTTAATTATTCTCTTTTTCATCTAGAAGCGGAAGCAAACCCCTCAAGTTGGGGTAAAGCGCAAGCGTTCTTCCAAAACTGAGGAAGAAGAAGTGGATGATAAAGTTGAACCTTCAGACACAAAAAATGAATCTCAAGATGATGATGACAATGATACAATTCCTAATGAAGAGAGTGAGCACGAGGAGAGTAAATCTGAAGAAGTGGAAGAAGAAGATGAGCCAAAGGAGCAGATGCCAATTGAAAAAAAATCTTCCAAAAAGAATGTGAAGAAGGATTCTGGGGCTAAAACTAGTGGGAAATCTATATCTGCCAAGAAGGGAACCCCTGAAAAATCTGTCAAAAGCCCTTCAAAATCTACTAAAAAATCTTCCAGTTCAACTTCGAAGAAAGGTACTACTGATGCTGATGGAACTTCTGGACCATCTTCTAAACCCAAGGTCTCTGCAACTAAAAGGCAAATGGTTGAAAAGAAAAGTGGGGACCAAAGTGCCTCTGCCAAGGAGAAAGTAAAAGCCAAGAAACAACCAAGCAAGTCTTCTTCAAATGTGTCAGCAAAGGATCAAGGTGCACAACTTTCTGTTTATTCTTTGATGATGTTATTTCCTGAATTTTGATACTAAAGTTTGCATTTAAATGTTTTTCGCATTTTCTAACAGTTCGTACAATGAAAAACAAAAGAACGGAAAACATTTTTCGTGGTCAATGAAAAACAAGCTTGTTTGGGCGGAGAAAAAATGTTTTCCACTTTTGAAAGGTGAAAAATGTTTCCTGGATTAAAGTCTTACCAAAGCCACCATGCTATCACCTCCAACACCCTACCACCGCCACTGCCACTGCCACCAAATCTACTCCTACCAACCCACCACCTCCACTACCATCTCCATGCCCGTAATCCGAACGGTATGATGAACATGAACAAATGTGGTCAAGAGCCTCACAGTTTGAGCTGCATTCAATATCCCATGGCCTGCATTGCTGTCTTGACTCTCAGATTATCAGCACACTCCACCAGCTCCTCCATCGCCCATCTCAGCCGCCCAATCTCCAATTCTACGTGATTAGCTTCTCCGCCACTGCCACCACCACCACCACCGCCATCACAGCAACCACCACGACTGCTGTCGCAGCCATACCACCACCACCGCTATTGCAGCCATAGCCACCATCACCATCACCATCCCCACCACCACCACCACCACCTCCATCCCCTTGCTGCCACAACCACCACCACACCACCACCACTAATACAACTATGAGTATATTATTTCCAAGGATGCAACCAAACAAACATAGGAAAATGTTTTCTATGGAAAACATTGTTTTGGAAACTGTAGAAAATGTTTTCAGCTGAAATAAACTGAGTGCAAGTTTTTTTTTCTTCTTCTTTTCCCTTACATGTTTTTCCTGCACTTCCTATTTGTAAACTTTAAGCCTTCGCAGATAACATCTTGTAAAATTTGTATCTGATGTTTAGTTATTCCAGAAATTGAGAACTAGTCAAATACTGGTCTCTACTGTCATTGGTTTGATTTAGTCACAGGCAGCAGATGTGGGATATTTAAATCTTAGAAGTACTGCGATAATTTTTACATTAATTGATAAACTGTTCTGAATCTCTGTGGGGATAGGAAAAGGAAAAGCTAGCAAGAAGAGCAAGCCAGAACCCAGCAAAGAAGAGATGCATGCTGTCGTTGTGGATATTCTGAAGGAAGTCGACTTCAATACTGTAAGTAGTGCTTGCTTTCTGGCCCTGCATACGTTTAATGGTTTCAAGTTTTATTTATTTATCTATTTGTTATGTCATTCAAAAAGTTCCTATACTGGTCATTATGCAGGCAACTTTATCTGATATTCTCAGGCAACTAGGTAAGCCTCACGTCCTTTTTAGGTTACAAATTATGATATTAAATTCAACTTTATTGTGTCAACATATCATTGTTCGAAACTGGTTATGCCAGGGACCCACTTTGGCGTGGATCTAATGCACAGAAAAGCAGAAGTGAAGGCTATAATTACGGATGTTATAAATAGCATGTCTGATGAGGAAGATGATGGGGATGAAGCTGACAGTGGAGATGATGACGAGAAAGATGAGGACAATGACAACAATGCTTAACCCATTCAAGTGGGTTCTGAAGCCTCATAATGACCCTTGTAGTACAGTTGAAAGTAATGCAAATTCACTCACCATGGCCTATCTTCTTGTAGAACGGTTCGCTCTTAACTTTTCCAAATGTATGTCCTAAGTTAGGTTTGTCTGTACCATATACATTAACCCCTTAGGTGCTTTACCCGAGATCCAAGTTCTTTTCTCTTTAATTATAACTTTTCTTGTAATTGTGCTTAGTTGGAATTTTTTTGTTTTTTTTTCTAAAATTATGTTGCAACTCCTCAAAAATTTTCTGGGGTGATACAATTGGTGTAAATGAGTAGTATATTTCTTCTTTGGTACTGAATGAAATGAAATGATTGGAAGTCCTTAAGTGAATTGGTTTGAGTAAGTTTTAGCATTTTGATATGTAAGTTTGTTTTGGCAGTTGAGTGAACTGAGCTGTGACTCGAGTACGTTTGCTGTTTTGTTATATCTTTGTGATCAAATATTCTTCCTCTTGAATAATCTATATGGCCTCTCCTACTTGCACGGAAATCAGTCATAGAACTAGACACAATTTTCTCATGAGTGTAGGATTTACAAAAAAAGGTGGGACTTGTCTCAATATGAGAAGATTATGTCCGGTTTTGTGACTAGTTTTAGATTTTTTAATTTTCTATATATTTGTTTTAGTTAGTAGGATTTTGTATTTTGTGCGAAGGGTACATTATTAGTTTTTGAGTTTTTTGATTTTTTAATATTCTATATGTATGTTTTAGGTAGTAGGATTTTGTATTTTGTGCGAAGGGTACATTACGATGGTATAACTCTCTTCACTTGCATGTGTGTTACACTAGCGTGGGCTTCACATATGTGTGAGAGAGAAGAGCACACCCCCGGAGTGGCAAAATATCATCTTGTCTGTGCATGAAGGAGTAGCTCTTGTAGACCTCTCTTAGGTTGTGTTTGGTTCTTTTTTTAAAGGGGGTTGCTATTTGCTTCCACTTTTTTACTTTGGTCCCTTCACACTTTTTGAACCCACACCCAGAAAAATGAGTTCCCTCAATTTTCTCTTTGATCCCCTACCTTAATACCGACTATACTTCTAATTCCAAACCAAACACAAACCCTAGCCCTTAAGCCTAATCCCATCTTCATCAACTTCGGCTGGCAGTACCATCTCTGCGGTGACCTCCGAGTACCTCCCCTATCAGCAGCTACCCTTCTATAACCTTTGACTACCTCAACTCAACCTCCTCCTCTTCTTTTTTTTTTTTCTTCCAGATCTGCTGCGGAGATCAGGCGGCGGCTCTCTATTTGCTGAATCAATTTGGGAAAAACAAGAAGACTAGACCCACACGGTGGCTAGGGTTTGGCGCTCGATCTCTCTCCCTCTCGTTCGATCTCTCTCCCTTGCGGTGGCTAGGGTTTGACGGCTAGGGTTTGGTGAAGATGTGGTTGACGGTGGTGGTAGGCGTTGATGGTGAGGATGAAGATGAGACGATGAGGAAGAAAAGGAGGGTTGCTGATGAGGAAGAAAAGGAGGGTTGCTGGTGAGGGTGGAGATTGAAGGGCCAGGATGGAGGGTGGTCGTATTTGTTGAAGAAGAATAAGAAGAAAGAAAGAGAGGAGGCTACCGGTTGTAGCAGAATGGAGTGGAGGTGGAGGGTTAGGGTTAGGGTTGGAAGCATACGGATGGGTAAAAATGGAAGTTGGTGGTAGGGCAAAATTATAATAATAAAAGAAATTAGAAGAGGTGAGAGTTTAAAGGAAAAAAGTAGGTGTTAATAACAAATACTTTTTTTAAAATAATTTTTTTTTCTCCATAAATTTAATATTCAAATATAGCCTTAATGGACTTTTGGTGTGATATATGTAAATTAACTTTTCTTTTTGTAGTATTGCGTTGCCCCTAATAGTTGACCACTGGAGGTTTGGGTTTGGTATTTATTGTCAAACAGGGAAAGCACTTTTCCCCTTGTGGTTAACAACTGTCTGCTGGTTCAATGAGTTTGTTCTGTAAGTTGCTTATGTTATGTTTGAATTTTTAATTTAGGGAGAAATCATAGTGAGAGAAAAAAAAAAATTTGAAAGCAAAAAATGTATGAAATAGAAGCAAAATCCCTACGAATTTAAGATTTAGGGTCGTAACTTGTTGAGTATGTCTTGTAATTAATCGAAGTTATTTGAGTTAGTCAGATTATCTCTTTCAGACAACCACCTTCGGTATATCAAAAAATAAGGCTAGAAAATTGCAATTAACCATCTAACAAGCCATGGCAATTGGTAAAATTGTTGATGTTGGGCTATTGAGGACTATTTTAGGAAGATGATTAAAAGTTATCTTCCAACTTTTAATCCATTTTGAATTATATTATCTTTTATATTTTTTACATGTTTTTTCTAAAAAAATAAAAAAAAATCAATTCTTAATCATCTTTCCAAAATAACCATGAAGGTTACAAAAATTAATTTTGGCTTTAGTGCCAACTAGTTTGATTAATCTAACCATGGGTTTTGCCAAAAGGGTGGAGAAAGATAATCTATTGTGAAAAACTGAGATCACTTTTTATGGGTCCACCAAAAGCATTGAATAATTTAATCATAATCTTCAACTGCATCTTATTATAGATTAAAAGAAACATATCAGACGGAAAGAACCCAAAGTAGTAGTTAGTTACGCAAATTACCTAATCTTGACATGGGGTGATAGTAACCATAAAAAACAATATTAGGGCTGTTTGACATTGCCTGTGGGTTGTCGAAACTTGGCTAATGGCGGTGCCTTGCCGAGTTGTCCCTTCGATGATTGTCAACAAGTGATAAATTAAGTTGTAATAAGCGTTTTTGAAAATATAAGTTATAAATTCAAATTTTATGAACCACTTGATTTCTTTGGAGTCGCTCTTAAAATTTGTATCCAATAATTACTTGATATATACTGACTATATATACTTGAAGGATTAATTAAAAAAAATTTCGAGTATATAAGAGAAACAAATTAGAATAAAAGGATTAATTAATAGATAAGTTAAATTGTGACAAGTGTTTTGAGAAGTTTATCTCACTAGTTCAAATCTCATAAATTGTTTGACTCTCTTGGTATCACTCCTAAAGCCTGCGCCTGATAATTACTATACAATAAGAGTAAGAGGGTGGAATATGATTTTGTTAATGCATTATCAATTTTTTTGATTGATTTAAAATAATATAATTTTGCAATTTTAAGTGAATTAATACACTTTTTAAACAAATTTATTTTTTAAAATGAAAATTGTATATATTCAAAAAATTAGTCAGGACAACATCCTAATAATACCCCTCCTTATACCACCTCCCAAAAACTAAAAAATAAAATAAAAAACCGAAAGTGGAGGAGGAGGGGCTATTCTCATTATCCATGAAAATGTTATTAAAATTGTATTATTTAAATGATTTTTTTTTTTGTTTTTTTTTGAGCCCAAATATTATTTAAAAGAGTTGATGAAGTAAAACCCAAAAATTTGGATGCCAACCCCACCCACCAAAACCCCACAAAACAGAGATTCATCTCTCTATCCTCTCTGTTCATCATCCACGCAAGACCTTCTCTGACTGGTAATGTTTTGGTACCATGGCAAGTAGCCTACTTCCATCTACATGACCACATCAGATTAGATCAGAATCTTCTTCCCCCCCAAAACCAACCCATGTTCAAATCAAGACTCTCTCTCTCTCTCTCTCTCTCTCTCATTAAAAAACTGACGTGTATTAGTATGCTCCAACGAAGTGTCATAACTTGTCTCTTTCATGACTCTTACTTTGGTTAACCAAACCCAACATATTTGTCAATCTTCTTCACCCTGCTTCTCCTATATAACATCTTCAATACCATTTGCCAGGAAGAATAGAAAGAGAGACTATTCTTGAGTACCCCCAAAACATTAATTGAAATACCACCTCTCTGCATCATCACAGGTTTGTTTTTAATTTTATTTCTTTGATTTGTGAATTTGAATAGAGATTTAAAAAAATGTGCTTGAAGTGGAGTTATATTTTATTTACATTTTACTTATCTTTCCCCTTCTTCTTTTTAAATCTTTAACCAAACACTTATTTCCAACTTTTTTTTAAAGGTAAATTATACAGTAGTCCTATACTTCATTTTTTGTGTTATTTTACTTTTTATATTTTCAATTGGATCGATCTTGACTCTGAATTTATAATTTTATTTCAATTTAGTCAAATTGATTATAACTTTTAACATTTTTTATGAAAAATACACACATAAATGTTACGTGTCATATATTTAAGGGCAAAATAATAAACTTATTCAACTCAAGTAGTTAATCTCAACTAATTTAGTGATAATTTTCTTCTAAAAACACTAATAATATTATTAATTAGATTAAATTAAAATAAAATCTAAAATTATGAGTCAAAATTAAGCGAATTAAAATATTAGGAACCAAAATAACGAAAGGGGTGAAATATAAGGGTTAGTGATATAATTTGTCCTTTATTCTGTCACTTGTAACTATTGTTGTGTCTACGGAGTCTAATTAGTACTGTATATCAAATCACTGTATCTAGATTCAGACTTTACTTTTTAGTACTAAGGGTGTTATTGTATTACAGTAATCTGTTAATATAAATCTTAACATATATGCGTGTTTTTTTTTTGAAAAATGCTTGGGAGCACTAATTAGTGCTCCCACTAATTAGGTGGCAGTGGGTCCCGCCAGTAATGATGTGATGTTTTGGTCTTGAAGTTGTATTTTTTTTTTTTTTTTTTTTTACTTTTTTAATGCATTAGTGCTATTAGTGGTGGTGTTTTTAGTGGGATGAATCATTGTTGTTTTTTTTTTTGATAGCGTCAAACTGGTGTGAGTTGTGGCCGGTAATCTTGCCGAATCACATATTTTTGCGTGTCATGCCAAATCACATATTTTTGTGGATCTTTTTAGTTGTGTTCTCGTTTTTTTTTTTTTTCCTTTTTTTTTTATCCTTCTAATATTTTGAAAATAAAATAATGAAAAAGTTCAAAAATAACCACCATATTCATATGTTTTGTCTGTTTGGTTTAATTTTTAGAATTAGTCTTTTGAAAATTAAAAATTTAAATTAAAACTAGTTTTTGGAAAAAAAAAAAAAAAAGACTTTCATCGTTTTCACATGGTTTTATCTTTTTTTGACCTTTAAAAATTTTAAAAATATTGTTTAAGAAACTAATTTAGATTTTTTCAAAAAAGATAAAATTCAAAAAAGAGATTTTGAAAATGTGTCGTGTAAGGCATAGGCAATTTTGTTGAATCATGTAAATCTATGTGTCGTGCCTTTCTGATTTCTGATCGATTCTTGCTATTATGTGTGTGGGGTTTATGATGTAACAGTAACTCATAAATATTTCTATTTATTTCTACATTTTGAGGTTTTTGCATGCACCAAACACATACTGATTTCTTCTCCTGCATTCCACTTACTTTCTCATTAACCAAACTAATCTTTTTTCTGTTTCTCAGACTCCAGGAAAATTTTCAACATTTTCTTTCTCCCAATGGAAAATGATGGCATCAATACATTTCAACTCATTGTGAATCAAGGAGAGCCAACTCTGGTCCCTCCTGCAGATGAAACAGAGAAGGGCTTCTACTTCCTCTCCAACCTCGATCAAAACATTGCTGTCATCGTTCGCACCATTTACTGCTTCAAATCGGACAAAAAAGGAAACGAAAAAGCCGCTGATGTCATCAAAGCCGCGTTGTCGCGTGTTCTCGTTCACTATTACCCGCTCGCTGGGCGCCTCGCAATTAGCCCCGAGGGGAAGCTCATAGTGGATTGTAATGGCGAAGGAGCGGTTTTTGTGGAGGCAGAGGCGAATTGTGATATAGAAGAGATAGGCGATAACACGAAACCTGACCCAGTGACTCTCGGGAAGTTGGTTTATGATATTCCTGGTGCTAAGAACATACTTGAAATGCCTCCTCTTGTCGCTCAGGTTTGTCATTTTATTTGGATTGTCATTTATTTTATTTTATCCGTATAGGGGTGTAAACTGTTCGATTTGATCAGTTTTTGTGGAGAATTGGTTATTGAGACGAATTAATCGGTTTGCAAATGCCATGAACCAAAAGAGACCAAACCATTGATGGTTGGACCGGTTTGGTTTGGCGCAGTTTAATTGGATTGGGCCTTTTAAGTTGAGTTTGCTTTTAATGGTGAGAAAAAAAAAAAAATTGAAATTTGGGTTATGTTTTTAACAAAATCACTAGTAAATAAAAAACATACCATCAACAAAATGAGAAAATGAAGACCTATAAGGAACTACAAAGGAATCAAAACAAAATATGAACTGAGAAAAAAGAGAACAAAGACCTGGTGGTAATTAAACAATTGATGAATAATTTAAGCCACCAAATTGCAGAGAGTATTATCATTTTCATCGCATGTATAATTTTTTTTTTTTTTTTTTTTTTGGAAATCTCAGATACGTTTTGATCGGTCTGTTTTGATGGGTGTGGTTGTTAGATGTTGAAAATGAAACCGAACTAGAAATCCTGTTATTTTAAGAAACCAAAACCAAACATAGAATGTAATAAGAGTAATATTTAACTGATACTTTGTTGTAGTTGCTTTTCTTTTTTTATTTTTTTTAAAGATTGAGTGATGTTTTTTCTTGTTATAAATTGGATTTTGTTATATTATAAAACAAGAAGACTATATTTTTATATATAAAAACGGAATTTGGGTGGATATTAGTAAATGTTTTTAAAAAAATGCAAGTACTTGCTTCCCTTTTTACCCACAATTATTTTTAAATAAAAATTAAATATAAAACCATTCTATTTCAAGAGTTCGCCTGGGGCCCAAATAGTAAATGTATAGAAATTGCAAAATATGATTTGTAATTTAGTTTCCACTGTTTTCAGGGAGGGAAATAATGGAAGCTGAACTTCGATATGAAAATAATCAAATCCCCTGTTTTTTATACTTGCTCAATTTTGCTCAATTTATCTTTCCAGGTGACAAAGTTCAAATGTGGAGGATTTGTTCTTGGGCTATGCATGAACCATTGTATGTTTGATGGGCTTGGTGCCATGGAATTTGTCAATTCATGGGGCGAGACCGCCAGAGGTTTGCCTCTAATGGTCCCACCATTCCTCGACAGAAGCATACTCAAGGCGCGAAACCCGCCAAAGATCGAGTTCCCCCATCATGAATTTGCTGAGATTGAAGATAAATCTGACACCGCTACTCTCTACAAAGAAGAAATGCTTTACCGGTCCTTCTGTTTTGACTCTGAAAAGCTCGAAACACTCAAATTGAAAGCAACAGAAGACGGGTTTTTAGATAAGTGCACAACATTTGAAGCCCTCTCTGCATTTGTTTGGAGGGCTCGAACCCGTGCACTGAAGCTGAAACCCGATCAACAGACAAAGTTACTTTTTGCTGTTGATGGACGGTCTAGATTCAACCCGCCAATCCCCAAGGGTTATTGTGGAAATGGGATTGTGTTAACAAATGCGCTTTGTAATGCAGGTGAACAAGTATACAATCCATTATCATTCACTGTAAAACTAGTCCAAGAGGCGGTTAAGTTAGTTACAGACGATTATATGAGATCAGCGATAGACTATTTTGAAGTCACAAGGGCTAGGCCTTCCTTGACTGCAACACTTCTAATCACTACTTGGTCTAGACTGTCTTTTCATACTACAGATTTTGGATGGGGAGAGCCCATCTTGTCAGGCCCGGTGGCGCTGCCAGAGCGAGAAGTGATTTTGTTTCTCTCTCATGGGAAAGAGAGGAAAAACATCAATGTGCTTTTGGGCTTGCCCGCTCCAGCAATGAAAATCTTTCAAGAGCTTATGCAGACCTTGTTTTACTAAGAGTCTTGTGGACTAGGTCATCTTGGTTTATTTATTTAATGATGTCATGACTGTGATATGTTATTTTGTTACAATACACAATTTATTTTACCGTGGCGTAAGTGCATTTTGTAAAAAAGAAAAAAAAATATATACGTGGAACAAATTTACTTCAATTGTGGGAATGGATGGACTCTGTTCGGAACAACAGGGAAGAACAGAAGTGCAAATTTATGTCCAGTTTGTTAATTTTTAATAAGTAATTATTTTTCTTTAAATGTATTTGGAGCTATTTTGTTGGGTATATGAAGTTCAATATTATTGAACATCACAAGGGCAGTTAGCATTCGTATTACAATTTATTTTATTTTTTGTTGCCATTTTCAAGTTGAATAATATGGTTTAGAAAAGTGTTTTATTATCATACGACAATTTTGGTACTGAGAGAAAAGAAAAAAAAATTGCATGACCTTCCCTATTTGAAGGCTACCAGATTAATTTATTTTTTGTTGGGTAAAAAAAAGGGTGATAAGTGCATGATAACTTTTACTAGAAGTGTGTAGGGAAGTTGTCTCAAACTTCTCTCCCTCAATTTCACCGTGAAGAAAGAAGAAGAAAAGAGAAGCTTGGCTTCTCTTGTGAAGACCAAGCCAGGAGACTCCAGAAGGAGTCAGAAGAACAAGTTCAACTTGGATTGAAGCTTCTTGATGGTCAACAATGGAGGCACCTTGAAGCTTCTGGAACGAGTTTGAAACGCACTGCTTGCGTATCTCATCTTGAAGGAACTCTATAAATAGAGAGGTAAGGTATTGTATTTGGGTATGCAAACATCGAATTGAAGAAGAAGAGAGTTGTGAGGAACTAAGAGTGAAAATTATCTCTCTCCAAATATATTGAATTTCCACTGCCTGTGGACGTAGACTATTGCTGAACTACATAAACTTTGTGTTTCTCTCTTGTGTGGGTTTGTTTGCATCAATTTGGGCTCCTCCTAACCCAACAAGTGGTATCAGAGCTTCGTTAGGCGACTTTTCAGTGAAACAGGGGCATCTTTCAGAACTGCCCAAATTTCAAAGTTGTTGAAATCAACTTCTAAATACATTAGGAGGTCTGTCTTGTCGAGAGGAGTCCAACGGTGTAAAGAACAAGTCCAAAAGACCTTACATGCACCTAGAAGCTCAGCGCGTGAGTCCCACTCTCACCATACGCCGCGCGTGCGAACCAAAGGTAGAAGATGAGCTAATGTCATCTTGTCGCTGACCGTTGACGTTACGCTGCTGGCCACTGACGTTATTACCCTAAAATCGAGCCTTGCCACCACATCGTTGAGCCTCGTCATTGCGATGCCGCCTACCTGCCACATGTTAGCGCCACATTGCGCCATGTCAGCTACCACGCCATCATCACCGGTCCGGTCAACGTGCCACGTCAGCAAGTTTGACCTCTATGTCAGCGTTGACTCGCCATGTTAGCAGCCCAATTAAGCAACAGAATATTCCCTCCGTGACATAATATTCTAACAGAATATTCTCTTGAATAGCAAAATATTCCTTGAAAGGTTTTGGTCAGTTTTGGGAGCACTTTGGGCCAATTTTTGACGTAGGAAGAGTAGCCCCTAGCTAAATTAACCATTTCGAATGCAATTGTGCTATCCATATCTTTAGATTTGGATCCAAGTTTTGCGAGGTTGTCAAGGGTGTTGTATTCCAAACTATCTTAGCTGTCCTCGAAGAAAGGCTTTTTTGGTGGTTGAGGAAATAGTTTCATCAAGTAACCAAAGAAGAAGGAGTTCAATCTCTAATGCCAAGTTCAAGGTTGAAAAGTTCGATGGAAGAAACAATTTCGGCATGTGGTGTTAATCATATTGTTTAATTTTAATGATGTCTAAAATATTATTTGAAAAAATTGAATTTTTTAATATACATATTCTATATTATTTGACACAAATATTATCTGTTTAAAATATATATTGTATGATATATTTGTTATAAATATTATTTAAAAGGAAATATTTTAAAAATATTACTATTCACGTTTTTGAAAAGTTCGGCTGGTCACTATTCACTTTTTGACAAAATTAATATTGATTAATTGTAGTATTTTGACGAATGTGATATTAGTGAGTTGTCATCTTTTGACAAATTTAATATACTCACATGGAATGGTTGGTATATAGCAAAAATATTTGATTTATATTTTGCATGCAAAGTGAAACATACTCAAGTGATGTTTGAAAGCAAATCATATATTTTTTTAAATATAAATATATAAATATATATATTATTCTAAAAAGAAAAAGATGAGCTTGACGGTGGATTTTGCATCCTTGACATATATATATAGAAAAAGTTAGTGCAAAAGTTTGACAAAATCCTTATATATATATGATATTATATTCAAAAGTGTGAATTGAACATCTTGGTGACTTGCCTGCAAAAGTTTGTCAAAGAAATGATGAACAAAGAAAAAATGTGTAAAGATTGACAAAGAAAAAATGTGCCACATGCTGTATTCATTGAAAACTAAAAATAGATGCCTTTTGTCTGTCAAGGAATGTGCCCATGTAATCCATGACGTCAACAAAGAGCGTCCTACCTCCAATGGGTATATTTTTAGGTATAAATAGAAGTGTTGTATGTGGAGAAAAATCAAGATCTTGAAGAGAAAAATTCTGCGTGTTCCAAAATTTTGTGTGTATTATATTCTGATCTTTCACATTCAGATCTAAGTGTAGTCTTTGTTCTTACACTTTCATATCTACTATTTGTGAGAGAATTATTGTAAAAGAGCGTTGAGTACTTCCTATCCTTATTTATTATTTTGTGAAGGAATTTTGTAAGAGTGAGGAATTTATTGTTGAGTGAGGTTCAACAGATAAAAATAAGACCTGTGCAAAATCCATAGTCTTGGTAGTGTATTGATTCCTTTTGAAAGTAAAGAAATTCTCAAGGAGGTTCCTTGGGAAGTGGACGTAGGCTCGGCGTGTCGAACCACTATAAATCGCAGTGTTTGATTTTCTCTTCCTATCTCTCTTACTTTTATATTGATAATTATTGTTTTGCTTTTTATTTGTTAAAATTCTGAATATTGTGTGTATTAGTTTTTAATATTGTAAAATTTTTTAGTAACCCAATTCACCCCCTCTTGGGTTATCTACCTGGGATAACAACCGGTATCAGAGCCTAGACTCTGTTTGTGTGATTTAATCGTCTTAAAGTAGATCATGGCAACCCCTAGTTATTTCTTACTTGAGGGACAAGCATCCAATAGGCCACCATTACTTAGCAGCACAGATTTTAGCTATTGAAAAACTCGGATGACCATACATGTTCAATCTAATGATTATGAATGTTGGAAAATTATTTGTAATGGTCCAAAAATGCCAAAACCGTAGATGGCCTTAAGGTACCAAAACCTGAAGATAAGTGGAATGAATCAGATACTAGAATAGCCTAAATTAATGTCAAAGCTACAAATATGTTGTACTGTGCCTTAGATGCCAACGAGTTCAACATGATCTCTACATGTAAAACCGCAAAAGAAATTTGAGATAAACTTATAGTGACTCATGAGGGAACCAAACAAGTTAAAGAATCTAGAGTCAGTGTACTAGTTCATAATTATGAACTCTTTAAAATGAAACCTGATGAAACTATTTTTCAAATGTTTAGAGAAAAGTCATTGCCATTACCGAAGTTGTCTAGATGAGTTAATGGGATCACTCTTAACTCATGAGCTCACAATGCAAGAGGAGGAAGACAACAACAAGAAGAAAGGAATATCTTTCAAATCCACCTCGAAACATCAAGAGGATGAAAAAGATAATTCGGATGATGATGAGGAAATGACATTCATCACTAGGAAGTTCAAAAGGTTTGTGAAAAAGAAACAAGGTGTGTGAAATTTTTTCAGAAAAGACTTCAACAATAGGGATTTTCAAAGAGGAGAAAATCACAAAAAATTTGAAGTTACCTGCTACGAATGCAACAAACCTGGACACTATAAATCAGAATGTTCGGAACTTAAGAAACAATTCAAGACAAACAAAAAAAAAGCCATGATTGCCGCATGGGGAGAAGATATCGATGAAAGCGACTCAGAAACCGAAATTTGCAAAAATGAGGTTACTAACCTATGCTTAATGGCACTTGGAAACGAAAATGAGGTAAATGACGAATCTTTTATATTTGATGAATTACATGCTGAATTTAAGAAATTTAGTTTGAAAAGTAACTATAAAAAAAAAAGTGATTTCAAGTTTATCAAAAGAAAATGAATCCTTAACTTTTAAGATAAATGCTTTAGAAAATGAAGCCATGAAAATAAAAAAGGAAAATGAGATTTTAACTCAAAAGAGTCTTCAATTTTTAGAAAAAAATTAGTTGTATTGCAAAAAGAAAATGAGTTTTTAAAAAATGAGCAAATTGTTTTGAAAGAAAATATTGAAGACTCGAAAAATGCTCTTTCAAAATTCATTCAAGGTAGAGAAACTTTAGATAAAATTCTTAAAAATCAAAATCGTACTTTTGGTAGAACTGGAATTGGATATAAATCTTTTTCAAAAGTAAAAACTGTCAAAAATGGTTTTGTGTATATATCTTCTAGTCACTCTCATCTCACATGTCATTTTTGTGGTACAAAATGTCATATTTCACCTTTATGTCCTGTTAAAAGAAATCCTTTTGTTAAAACAAAAAAGATGTGGGTCCCTAAGGACATTTTAAGAGTGTCAAATTCTAACTTTTATGGACCAAAGAAAATATGGATACCAATAGAAAAATCAAATTTTTGTAGGTATGTTTCAAGACAAAATCCAGTAATGATAGATGGTATCTCGACAGTGCATGTTCGAGGCACATGACCAGAAATAAAGCTATGGTCGCCACACTCCAACCAAAGGATGGTGGATATGTGACTTTCGGCGACAATAGTAAGGGTAAAATCATTGATGTAGGGAGTATTGGTAAAAATCTTTCTCCTATTATTGAAAATGTTTTACTTATTGAAGGTTTAAAATATAACTTGCTTATCATTAGTCAATTATGTGATAAAGGGTATAGAGTTATTTTTGAGAAAACTCATTGCACTATTGAGAATACCCTAGAAAACAAAAGTTTATTTTTAAGTTATAGACATGAGAATGTATATGTGTTTGATTTACATAATTTGTCTTCTCATTTTAATATTAAATGTTTATCTGCTATAAATGATAATGGTTGGTTTTGGCATATAAGATTAGAACATGCTCATTTTGATTTAATTTTTAAAATTTCAAAAAATGAGTTAGTCATTGATTTACTAAAAATTATTTTTGAAAAAGACAAACTTTGTGATGCATGTCAATTTGAAAAACAAACTATAATTTCTTTTAAATCCAAAAATATCGTTTTAACTATTAAACCGCTTCAACTCTTGCATATTGATTTATTCGGACCATCTAAAACATTAAGTTTAGGAGGAAAATCGTATGTTTTTGTTTGTGTTGATGATTATACTACATATACATGGGTATTATTTTTAGCACACAAAAATAAAGCTTTTTATAATTTCTCAAGACTTTGTAAAAGAATTCAAAATGAAAAAAATCTTAATATAGTATTAGAAGTGATCATGGTAGAAAATTTGAAAATGATGATTTTATTACGTTTTGTGATGATTTTGGAATTGATCATAATTTTTCTGTCCCTAGAACTCCTCAACAAAATGGTGTAGTTGAAAGAAAAAATAGAACTCTTGAGGAAATGGCCCGTACTATGCTTTGTGAAAATAATTTGCCTAAATATTTTTGGGTGGAAGTCGTTAACATTGCATGCTATGTTGTAAACCGAGCTATGATGTAAACCGAGCTATGATTAGACCTATTCTTAAGAAAACCCTTTATAAAATTTGGAAAGGTAGAAAACCTAATATTAGTCACTTGCGTGCATTTAGTTGTAAATGCTTTGTATTGAATAACAATAAAGATAACTTAGAAAAATTTGATACTAAATTGGATGAAGTTATATTTCTTGGTTATTCAATTTCCAGTAAAGCTTAGTATTCAATAAAAGAACTCTACTTGTTGAAGAATCTGTGTATGTTGTTTTTAATGAATCTAACAACATTATTTCTAAGAATCTTGTAAGAAATGATATTGTAAAACATCAACCAAGCATGGAGAGCATTTACATAAAAGAAAATGAAGAAAATCCATTACGCGAACATGAAGAAGAAATGACAATGGAGAAACTTCAAGAAATATGTGCTTTTCCAGAAAACGACTCAAATCTACCAAAAGAATGGAAGTATGCTCATGGCCATCCCAAAGACCTCATCATAGGTGATGCGACGGAAGGTATAAAAACTCGTTTTTCTGTTAAAAATGTTTGTGGTAACTTAGCGTTTGTTTCACAAATTGAACCAAAATCGTTTTTAGAAGCTGAAAATAATGAAAACTGGATTTTAGCAATGCAAGAAGAATTAAATCAATTTGAAAGGAATAAAGTTTGGTTTTTAACTCCTCCACCTAAGGGTTATCCCGTTATTGGTACAAAATGGGTTTTCTCGAAATAAAATGGATAAATCCGGAGTTGTTACTAAAAATAAAGCTGGATTAGTAGCTCAAGGAGAGGGCATTGATTTTGATGAAACTTTTGCACTAGTTGCTAGACTTGAAACTATTAGAATGTTACTTGCTTTTGCATATTTTAAAGATTTTAAATTATATCAAATGGATGTTAAAAGTACTTTTTTAAATGGGTACATTTCGGAAGAAGTTTATGTTGAACAACCTCCTGGTTTTGAAAATCATAAATACCTGGATCATGTTTTCAAACTTTCAAAAGCCTTATACAGCTTAAAATAAGCTCCTAGAGTTTGGTATGAAAGATTGAGTAATTTTTTACTTGACAAAGATTCTTCTAGAGGAAAAATTGATACAACACTTTTTATAAAAATAAAAAAAGGAATATATGCTAATTGTTCAAATTTATGTTAATGATAGCATTTTTGGTGCTACTAATGAAAATTTGTGCAAAGAGTTTGTTAAAGATATGCAGGGTGAATTTGAAATGAGTATGATGGGGGAGTTAAATTACTTCCTTGGTCTATAAATTAAACAAACTAATGATGGAATCCATTTAAATCAAACAAAATATATCGATGATCTACTCAAAAGATTGAAATGAAATCATCAAAGCTTGCAACAACTTCAATGAGCACATCAATAAAAATCGACAAAGATGAGCAAGGTAAACCTATAGATGAAAAGAAATATTCAGGTATGATTGGTTCCTTACTCTATCTTATTGCAAGTAGATCTGATATAATGTTTAGTATTTGTATGTGTGCATGTTTTCAATCCGCACAGAAAGAGTCATACATCATCGCAGTCAAACGTATTTTCAGATATCTTGTTGGCACTCCAAATTTGGGATTATGGTATCCTAAGAGAACCACTTTTGAACTTTTTAGTTACTCAGATGCCGACTTTGCGGGATGTAGACTTGACCGAAAAAGTACTAGTAACACTTGTCTTTATCTTGGACACTCTCTCACTTCTTGGTTTTGCAAAAAACAAAACTCAATGGCTCTGTCAACTCCTGAAGCAGAATACATTGCCGCCGCTGGGTGTTGTGCACAATTGCTTTAGATGAAACAACAACTTCAAGATTTTGGACTTCACTATGATCATATTCTTATAAAATGTGACAACGTAAGTGCCATTAATTTTTCAAAAAATCCTATTCAATACTTACGCACTAAACACATTGAAATAAGATATCATTTTCTAAGAGATCATGTACTCAAAGGTGACATTGAACTTGAATTTGTGCCTACAAATCGTCAATTAGCTGACATATTTACCAAACCTCTAATTGAAGAACAATTTTGTTATATTAGAACTGAATTTGGTATAATGAATACTCCAATATAATGTTTATATTAAAAATAAATTTTTATAAAAAAAAAAAAATAATAATTAATAAAATAATAATAATAACAACTATTATAAAAAAATATTATATACATATATATATTCTCTCTCTCTCTCTCTCTCTCTCTCTCTCTCTCACACACTCGCTCTCTTCTTCACTTTTTGTTTTCTCTTTCTCTCATTCTCATACGACACAATCTTCATTCTCACCATCGTCCACAACCAGCTCCAGCATCCACAACATCATCCATCACCTTTATCACTACCATCATCCACTCAAATTCCTTATTGACTTACCAAAATTCATCACGGCTCTACTTCCATAACCGATCTTCAACATCATTTCTGATTCATCAAGATCAATTACCGATCCGTCAAGATGAATTACTGATCCACCAAGATCTATCACCGATCTACAAAAATTCATCATCGATCTACATGATCTTCTCCACTCTTTCCGATCATCAAGGTCATCACCAGTCAACATGTTAAAATTATTTTTGCACTGTGTTATATTTTTTTTATCTTGTTGTATGTGCTCTAAACTCCCTTGGATTTAATAATGATTGCTTCTACCTTGTCTGAAGAAATTATTTTTATTTGTATTTTCTCTTTTTATACTAGTACACTTGGTATAGTTGTTTATGACCGGATCTTAATGGCCCTTGGTATTATAGATTGGTAATTTGTTTCTTCCAATTTATGTAATTTTTAGTGCATTAATTTAGGGGGAGACTCATATATTTTGAGATTAAAACAATTATTATAAAAAATAAAAATTAAAAAAGGGGGCGTTTGTATATTCTGTGCATAATTTTAGGGGAAGTATATATACTCTTTTTTACTCTTTATCTGCACCAACAATTTTTTTTTTTGCAAAGACAGAATTTTTAAAAATAAAAAAAGGGTAGAGAAATACTTGCAATTTTATTTCAGAAGGAGAAAATATTACTCGATTATATGTAAGTTTTCAGAAGACTTCATAGATTGTTTTCGTTTCACTTCTCTCAACAACTTTTCATGAGGCTCCTTTACATGTCTCTCTCTATTTTCAACTTCTGTGAGTCTTGACATTATAACCGTTGCATAATATTGCACCGCACTCTCCAACTGCTCTTTTTTCCTTTCTAGCTCTCTCTTCTCTTTACAAATATTAGCCAGTTGTTGTTTTAACAAGCACACCTCATCTCTTCATTGCTGATTTTTTTGTATTCTTGCTTGTAATCGTCGAGCCATATTGGAAACTGCAGTCATTGCCTGTGTACTAAGAGCCATAGTGCTATTAATAGCATCGATATCATTCCGATTACCAACAACACTAGGACTTTCATTTACAGGCATAGCGTGTGACTGCACCATTGGTAACCTCTCACTTGCCTGCAATACAGGCACCTCGTGCATGTCCAAACCATTGATGGCTAAGGTAATGAATGACATGATTACACAAGAAGGTAAAACAATTTTTTCTCTCCCAACACTTGACACTTTGGTATCTCTGCCTATCATCCTTGTCACTTTTTATACATTTCACCGATCCAATACTCGATGCATATCTACTCAAATATTTTGTTTGTCAACATTTTGTGCGCCCAAGATGCTCCAAAATCCCCACAATGATTCCGACAAGACAGAAGGACCATTATTATATTTTTGGCTTTTCAGATTATTTTATCAAATGTGTTTGCTTCTTCTCTTCATATTTTATTTTGATGAAAAAATATGATTTTGAAAATTATATGTTGCAGAGTTATTAAATATTTTGTTGATTTTAATTTTGTGTGAAAGTTATCAAATATTTTGTTGATTTTAATTTCATGTGAAAATTATATGTTGTAGAGTTATCAAATATTTTGTTAATTTTTTTTGGGGTCAAATCTATATAAATATTGCCATTATAAAAAAAGGAGAGATTGTTAATCATATTGTTTAATTTTGATGATGTCTAAAATATTATTTGAAAAAATTAGATTTTTTAATATACATATTCTATATTATTTGACACAAAATATTATCTGTTTAAAATATATATTGTATGATATATTTGTTATATATATTATCTAAATGGAAATATTTTGAAAATATTACTATTCACGATTTTGAAAAGTTCGGCTGGTCACTATTCACTTTTTGATGAAATTAATATTGATTAATTATAGTATTTTGACAAATGTGATATTAGTGAGTTGTCATCTTTTGACAAATTCAATATACTCGCATGGAATGGTTAGTATATAGTAAAAATATTTGATTTATATTTTGCATGTAAAGTGAAACATACTCAAGTGATATTTGAAAGCAAATCATATATATATTTTTAAATATAAATATATAAATATATATATATATATATATTATTGTAAAAAGAAAAAGATGGGCTTGACGGTGGATTTTGCATCATTGACATATATATATATATATATTACTATAATTAATAGAAAAAGTTAGTGCAAAAGTTTGACAAAATCCTTGTATATATATATATATATGTGTGATATTATGTTCAAAAGTGTGAACTGAACATCTTGGTGACTTGTCTACAAAAGTTTGTTAAAGAAATGATGAACAAAGAAAAAATGTGTAAAGATTGACAAAGAAAAAATGTGCCACATGGTGTATTCATTGAAAACTAAAAATAGATGCCTTTTGTCTATCAAGGAGCGTGCCCATGTAATCCATGATGTCAGCAAGGAGCATCCTACCTCCAACGGGTATATTTTTGAGTATAAATAGAAGTGTTGTGTGTGGAGAAAAATCAAGAACTTGAAGAGAAAAATTCTGTGTGCTCCAAAATTTGAGTGTATTGTATTATGATATTTCACATTCAGATCTAAGTGTAATATTTGTTCTTACACTTTCATATTTACTCTTTGTGAGAGAATTATTGTAAAAGAGCGTTGAGCACCTCTTATCCTTATTTATTATTTTGTGAAGAAATTTTGTAAGAGTGAGGAATTTATTGTTGAGTGAGATTCAATAGATAAAAATAAGATTTGTGCAAAATCCATAGGCTTGGTGAAGCCTTGGTGGTGTATTGATTCATTTTGATAGTAAAGAAATTCTCAAGGAAGTTTCTTGGGGAGTGGACGTAGGCCCGGCTTGTCGAACCATTATAAATCTCAGTGTTTGATTTTCTCTTCCTATCGCTCTTACTTTTATATTGATAATTATTGTTTTGCTTTTTATTTGTTAAAATTCTGAATATTGTGTTTATTATTTTTTAATATTGTAAAATTTTTTAATAACCCAATACACCCCCTTCTTGGGTTGTCTACCTGGAATAACATGTGGCAATGCGAAGCTTTAGACATGCTTATCCAACACAAATTGGATATCACTTTGGAGGACAAACTTGCAGAAATGTTCGACAAAGATTGGATAAAGATCATTCGGCTAGCTTGTGGTACCACTCGGTTATGTCTTGCAAAAGATTAGAAATATTCCGTCATGAAAGAGACGAATGCCAAAGATCTATGGAAGAAGTTAGAAGACAAGCACATGACAAAAAGCATAGAGAATCGGTTATACTTGAAGAAAAAGTTTTTGTGATTTTTAGTATAAAGATAGAAGTTTGATGTTCGAACACTTGAATGACTTTAACAAGATTCTTGCTGATCTACTTAATCAGAATGTTGAAGTTGAAGATGAAGACAAGGCTTTATTGCCGCTGAATTCCTTACCAGATGAATATGAGCACTTGATTACCACACTGCTTTATGGGAAGGAAGAAATCAAGTTTGAAGATGTGTCTAACACATTAGTTAATAATGAGTACTGAAAGAAGGATAAGAAGGCCCATCATCAAGACACATCTGGTGGAGCCTTAGTTGTATAAGGAAGATAAAAAAAGAAGCAATCTGGGAGGGGATCATACAGAAGCAACAAAAATAGATCCCACTCTATGCCTAAAGAACCGTCAACCAGAAGAATACTCGTTATAGATGAATGTGCCCTTTGTCGAAAGAAAGGACACTGGAAAACTGATTGTTCGAAGAGTAGTGACAATGAGACATCTATAGTCAGCCTTACTCAGGAGAATGAAATTATTGTTCCATTATTTCAGTGCCATTCTGATGAATGGATTATGGATTCTGGATGTACGTTCCACATGTGTCCTAATTGGGATTGGTTTTCTAACTTTGAGAAGTTAGATAGTGGAATAATTCTTATGGGTAACGACGTCGTCTGTAAGATAATGGGAATTAGAAGCATCCAATTGAAGCTGCATGATGGAATAGTTTAAGCCTTGAAAAAAGTACGATATGTACCAGAATTGAAGAAGAATCTCATTTCACTGAGTACTTTAGTATTCAAAGATTTCAAGATTACCTTGGAAGGTGGAGCTCTCGAAGTAGTATCGAGAACTTGGGTAGTAATGAAAGGAAACAAAAAGAAGAATTTGTACTTCTTGCAAGGGAGTACAGTTATAGGTGGAACAGCCACAAATAGTAGAAAAAATGAAGAAGTTGATAAAGTTGATACAAATTGTACGAAACCTAAAGTCAAGTTCGAGAACAGAACATTGTATAGAAGAAAAGATGGACTATGTGCATACCAATGCATAGGGGCCTTCCAGAGTTGTATCAAAAAAAGGTAAGCATTGTTTTGTCGCATCTATTGAAGAATATTCTCATTGTGTTTGGGTGTACATTATGAAGAATCAGAATGAAGTTGTGAATATCTTCACAACATGGAAGAAGATGATAGAAAACCAGACTGGCAGAAAATTGAAGACCTTAAGATCAGATAATAGTGGAGAGAACATTACCGATCTGCTAAAGAAACTCTGTCAAAAAGAAGGTAGAGTACATCACATCACTAAAAGACGAACTCCACAATAGTACGGAATGGCAAAACGGATGAACATTACTCAGTTGGAAAAGGTGCGCTACATGCTTGCTCAATCCGGTTTAGGCAAACAATTTTGGACAATTTTGGACTGAAGCTGTGATATATGCCTGCCGCCTTATCAACCGTCTGTCAACTACTACAAATGAAGGAAGAACATCATTGGAGGTATGGTTCGGTACTCATGCCAACGACTATGATCAATTGCATATATTTGGTAGTCTGGCTTATTATCATGTATAGAGAAGTAAGATTGATCCTAGAGCCAAGAAAGGATTATTCTTGGGCTTTAGTCGTGAAGTAAAAGTGTATAGGCTTTGGTGCCCTGAATCAAAGAAGGTCATAGTTAGTCGAGATGTCACATTTAATGAGTCTAAAATGCTTAAGCAACTCAAGCCTGAAGACTCTAGTAAACAGAACAAAGCCATTGGTACGCAACAGGTAGAGTTAAATGCACCAGTAGACTTTGAAGAATGAATTAAAAAAGGTACAACTGAAGAAGAACTAGCCACAATAATATTGCAGTAATCAAAGTCTATTGCTACGAGGAAGTTGAATAAAGAGACTAGAAAACCAGTAAAATATGCGAATATCGTATCTTATGCATTTCTAGCAATTGGGAATGATATCTCAACAACTGAAGTAGCCAAGAAGAACCTCGAGTAAGCTTTTTTGAAGAAGAAGAAGTACAAAATTTACACGAGAACAAGACTTGGGATTTGGTACGACTACCAAATAGAAAGAAGGTAATCAGTTATAAATGGAAATTCACCAAGAAGAATGGTGATTTGAATGAAGAAATTTTCTTATCTTAACCTGGAAGGTTGCGAGTAACTAGAAAGGAAAATTTCATTAGAAAAAAGAAATCTTTCTACAGAATGAAGCAATCACCACGGTCGTGGTATGATCAGTTTGATCATTTTACGGTTGCACAGAAGAAGACTCTTGGAACGGAGAATCTCCAAGAGAGGGTTAGGGTCAGAAGCATAGAGCATTTTTCCCAACAGAAGAAGACCAAGCAGAAGAAGAACATAATTGGAGTTAAGTTCAAACAGTGTTTGGACTTAATCCATTTGGAGCAAATGTACGCACCTTTTGGTGCATAGCAACGTTGATTGCTCACTATATAGTTTGAATGGAGAATTTTCGCTAAGGTGGAGAATTGTGGAGAAGTTGTCTCAAACTTTTCTTCCTCTGCTTCACCATGAAGAAAGAAGAAGAAAAGAGAAGCTTGGCTTCTCTTGAGAAGACCAAACCCGATGACTCCAGAAGAAGGAGTTCAACTTGGATTGAAGCTTCTTGATGGTCAACAATGGAGGCACCTTGAAGCTTCCAAAACGCGGTGACATTTTTGTCACCGTTTGCGTATCTCACCTTGAAGGAACTCTATAAATGGAGAGGTAAGGTATTGTATTTGGGTATGCAAACATCGAATTGAAAAATAAGAGAATGGTGAGGAACCAAAAGTGAAAATTATTTCTCTCCAAATATATTGAATTTTCGCTGCCTATGGACTTAGGATCATGTAAATTCTCTGTTTCTCTCTTATGTGTATTTATTTGCAGCAATCCAGGCTCCCCTAACCCAACAAAGTGAGCAAAAGAGTCCCACCAATTGGGGAGTTGCTGCTTGTGAATCAATATCACTACTCTTCTTCACATTATTTATTAAAAGAGTGATCTCATTATTGCTTTCATATACGGGGAGTCATTGGTTAAAATCTAATAATAGGTAGAACTTTATTAGATATTAGAGTCAACTATATTCAATAAATTTTTCTATCCACATTCTTTTATTTTATGATTTTTTGTTATATTAAAATTTGAGCAAGAAGGATTTAGATAAGTGTTGAAATAGGGGACTGCAACATGGCCGCAAGTGCTCCTTCTTTAAGCTTGTGGAGTACATGTGATTGCCCACTAACCTCACATATCGAGTGATGTAGGTAATCAGGACTCCTACTGTAGACCATCTAAAAGTGTGCGTGGTTGACTTTTTTTAGGGCTGGTTTGGCATAGCCTAAAAAAGGTAAAAAGTCAAAAAGTTACTCAAAAAATTAAAAAGGTATTACTATTCACCCAAAAAAATAAAAAAATAAAAAAATTAATTTTCTACAAAAAGTACAACTTTGAATTGATGTATGTGCAGCTGCTGTGCTTCGGCTGTGGACAAAAATGAAATGATTGGGTGTGATTTTCACACACTATTGTTCGGCCCGTGGGGGCCATCACAAGTCCCATTTTGATAATCTGAACCGTTGAATATGTAGAACTCGTCGAGTACTATATGTCTGTAAAAAATCACATTGATTGAATATCGATAACTATATGATCAAATCAGTTATGTACAACAAATGGATGGGGTTATAATTAATGATTGAGAAAAAATAAATCTGATCAGATAGCTATCGATATCCGATCAATGTGATTTTTTATAGACATATAGTACTTGACGAGTTATACACATTGAACGGTTTAGATTATCAAAATGGGACCCGTGATGACTCCCACGGGCCGAACAAAACTATCCAGTGTAATGCCGAAAAGTAGCCAATAATTTCCTCCTCCCATTCCACTTGTGCAGGTTGTACGGCTGTGGCCTACACCTCTCTAATTTTCTCCTATACACTTTTTTATACAATTTTTTAATATACATTTTTTCATAAAAAGTCAAAAAATTAACCCAAACATCCATATTTTTTTTCTCAACTTTTTAGTCCAAAAAGACAAAAAGTGTACTTATTTAGGACACCCCAAACAATTCCTTAGTAATTTTTTTGTTGATTCTTTTTTTTTTTCATCTTTAATGATTTTTTTTTTAAAAAAAAACTTTATACTTTTAGATTTTACTTTTCTAAATGAACCGAAAAAGTAAATTTTTTAAAAGAAGTCCAGAAAGAATAAAAAAATAAGAAAATAAAAATAAATAAAATAATTAGCGACAATTATTAGCACTTTGGGATAACATTTTTTTGGATATTTACTCATAAATGTTGCTTTATCTACTTATATTTTATTTCATCCAAATTATTGTTTTATATTCTAATAAATCATATGGATGACATAATTATCAAAATACTCATAATAATAATAGGATGAATTATGCATTAATATTCCCATTGACAGTATAAATATTTTATATGTGAACATTCACACTATCTGTGTGAGTGATTTTCTGACCACACTGCCCCTCTTAGTAATCAGTTGGTGAACACCGGCAGAATGGATGGCTTCTAGATAACCTGCAACAGAAAGAGAAGAATCCCACGGTGGTTCGCCACCCGGGGGTACTCCGACGATCAAGTCAGTACTCAATATCTCTCAAAGATAAATCAATTTATTCAACTCACAAGCTTGAGTATAAAAACATACCTTAGACCCATGGGGGTGCCTCTCTTTTATAGCCAATACAATCCTAGTCCCAATAGGAGCCTGGCCCTAATGGACTTAGGATTATTGCTAATCTGGGACTCCCAGTGGGATTAGGATAAACTCTCTAAGAGTTCTATCTTTACCCAAACTGAAGTCTTCTCCCAATCTAGGACTCTTATCCATATCTAGGTTGAGTTCCCTCTTCATTCTAGGACTCTTGCCCCTCATCCGCTTATCTCGGATTCCGATATCTTCGGAGGTAACCTCGGCCTATCCGAGATGACCTCGGCATAACAACCAGGACACGTGGCACCTCGGCTGACACGTCGGCGTCACCTTATCACGTGTTGATACTCAGAAAATATATCCCCACAACTGCCCCCTAGGTTCTATTACCTCGGCATTCTGAGGTGATGGAACCTACATTGTTCGTTCATCTGTACCCCTCTGTCCGAGATCAAACTCGCCAACCTCAAAGTTTCCTGGACTTTACTGTCCACTTCTGTCAAGTATCAAGCTTCATGCTTTCCAAGCTACTTGGGATCGTACCTCCTAACCGAGGTTCTGGTTCCATTAATTCGTAAACTCCAAGAGCTTTATAACTGCTCCATTCACACTCTCTGGTGGATTCCTAATTTCCAGTCATCTATTTGACTCCGGCGATTTTCATATCGGTGTTCATTCCACTTGGTAGGTTCATAAACTCTTTACTTGCTATTGAGCTCAATCTTTTATAACTCTTCCGAATCTGTTTACTTGCCATTTGTTGCCTTGTATTTTCGTCTGTCTTCAAGTTTTGATTTGTTTGAATGCCTGGCATTGTTCTTGTCTTATCCGCTTTCTGTTGCTAGCATCATGTCTGAGTCATTACTTTCTTGTTCTTCACATACTTTACTTAGTGCCTGTGCACTTGGTTTTATTCTTGAACTTCGTCGTTTTCTTGACTCTGATTTTTCTCTTTTTTCATTCAATCCTCTGGTTTTTTCTCTTTCTAGCTATTTTGCTTAAATCCGTCATTGTTCTAAGCTTTCAAGCTTCTGCAACTGTCTTTGTTCTTCTCCTCCGGTGAAGCTTACGTCATTCTGTCATTGTCGTCAGATTTCGGCAATTCTCATTCCGGCTTTCCTCTTTCTGGTAAGCCACTGTTCCTCCTGGTTTTATTTCTTGTTGCTTTCCAAGAAGCTCTGCTTCATTGTTAATCACCACTGCTGTTTTACCCGGTGTTTCCAAATCATCTTCTTGAATATACATTGTTTACACATCTGTTGATTTCTGCCATTGTTCTTGGCTTGACACACTTGTGCAATCTTTTTGTCTTGATTTCCTGATAGCTTCATCACCATTCTTGATTACGAATTACATTCTTGTTTCTGTTTTCTGTGTCTTTTTCCAAATTCTTGCTTTCAATCCTTGCCTTCAAACTCTGAGGTGCCAATCGCCGAGAAGAGCTTTGATCAAACTCTTCGGGAGATCGATGCTGAGCTCGAGGCCGAGAAGGCTGCTGAGAAGTTCTTTCCAACTGTCTTCTGGGGGTGAGACAGAATCTGCCGCTGATGCCGAGTAGTTTGCTTCCTTCTTGAAATTGATGCCAAGATAACGGTAAAGAAGCTCCTCCAATTGACTGCCGAGGCTGAACCATCGTCGTTCGTCGAAACAGATCAGTCCGACGTTCTTGCTTTTCATCATCTCAGTTCTTTAAGGTCCTCATTTTTGTACTTGCCTTCTTTTATACATGTTTCATATTTCCCAACTTTCTCAGCTCTTAACAAGCTAATTGTTTAATCGAAGTCGATCTTGTAAATTGCTCAAAAATTTCAACAAGTATTAATATTCCTTGCTCCTTGATTATCATTCATTCCCCCTGCACCTTCTCCCTGCCTCCTAATGTGAACATAAATTACACTTAGGATCATATTAGGGAAGTTGGCTTTGTGCCGTAGTCACAGACCCGATGTGCTCTTCTTTCGCCGATGTATTAAAACTTCTGGTATTTAATTCACCCCCTTTAGACCCTCTTTCTCTTGGCCTTTGCAAACTGTCATCGCTATTTCTTGAAGCATTTATTCCTTTTACAATTCTGGTCACCACTTCCGGTGTGTACTTCAGTGGTTCTTGTTCTAATCAAAACGACGTTTGACTCCGCCAAATCTTTTGCCGATATTTATCTTGTGCACTCTTTAACTTTGTAAATTCTCTCAGAATTTCAACAAGTGTTAAACATCATTTTGTTTTAACTTCGGTTAAAACATCATCTCGGCTTAACTTCGGTTAAGCATCATCTCCGTTTAATTTCGGTTAAACATCATATCGGCTTAACTTCGGTTAAGCATCATCTCCGTTTAACTTCGGTTAAGCATCATCTCGGCTTAACTTCGGTTAAGCATCATCTCGGCTTAACTTCGGTTAGGCATCATCGCGGTTGTACTCTTGTACCTTGTTGCTTCTTTGGACAGTATAAGTTTCTTTTCATGGCCGATGTGCCTCTTGTTTCTGTTGAATGCTTTATCTTTTTTTGAATGCTTGTACTTTTGTCTTCTCTATATGATTCTATACTTAGAATATTTTGCATATACTCTTCATATTTCTTTCTTCTTTATGCAATCTTCTCGAGATTATATACCTCGGGTAAAATAACTGTAAACTTTACTTCGGCAAGATACTGACCTGCAATCTTTTCATCAATTTCAACAAGTATAAAACATATACTATTCAATGTTAACTTTGCAAACTTTTCTCAAGTTTCAACGAGTGTTCAAACAATAATCTCAGTCTGACCTACTTGTAAATTGCTACAAATTTCAACAAGGATTAACATAAACAGTAAACTTTACTCAAGTTAGAACAAGTGTTAAACAATGATCTACTTGTAAATTGCTACAAATTTCAACAAGGGTTTAATATACTTAGCTTTACCTCAACCTGTAAATTGCTGCAAATTTCAACAGATGGTCATATGTCGGCCTAATTTCAACTTGTAAATTGCTACAAATTTCAACAAGTGTTAAGCAATGATCTTTGGCTCAACCACCTCGTGGATTTCTATAAGTCTGTAAGCAATAGCATCGGCTTCACCTCGACTTGTAAATTGCTACAAATTTCAACAAGCGAGGAGAATAGTAATCTCGGCTTAACTTCCACTTGTAAATTGCTACAAATTTCAACAAGCGAAGCTAATGAACCATCTCGGCTTAACTTCAACTTGTAAATTGCTACAAATTTCAACAAGCAAAGCCAAGCTTTGTATCGGTTTGACCAACTTGTAAATTGCTACAAATTTCAACAAGTGGTAAACTTTGTATTCGGTCTGACCAACTTGTAAATTGCTACAAATTTCAACAAGTAGTAGACTTTGTATTCGGTCTGACCAACTTGTAAATTGCTACAACTTTCAACAAGTGGTAGACTTTGTATAACCTCGGCTTAACTTCGGTTAAGCATCTTCTCGGTTTAACTTCGGTTAAACATCTTCTCGGATTCAAGCCGAGGTTTTCAACCCAGCCAACTTCAGTCTGATCTTGTGTGTTTTCTTTTTATCCTCTGGGATCTTAGATCTGCTCGCTGTGCTCTTCTCTTCTCGGACTTAAGCGTCGAGATCTTATCTTCTTAGATCTGCTCACTCGGTTTGAGCTCTTCTTTTCTCGGGCCTACTCATCTAGGCCGAGATCATGTCTTCTAAGATCCGGGATCTGGAGTCTGGGATCTGCTCACTTAGGCTGAGCTCTCGTCTTCTCGGGCCTACTCATCTAGGCCGAGGTGATGTCTTCTCGGATCTGGGATTTGGAATCCAGGATCTGCTCACTTAGGCTGAGCTCTTCTATACTTGAATGTCATCTCCTTGGGAGTGCTCATGCCCCCTGTCTTTGCATCCTTTCTGGAAGGGTCTTCGTTCATTCGCAGGTATTTATCCTTCCATACCTGGAGGTCATCTTTGTTGTAGTATCCGCTTCGATCTGTTGTCTTTGATGCGTCACCTTCCTGGCTGGCGTCTTTCACTCCGTGACTCTGGTCACGAGTTTCTGTGTTGCGGTTGTCCCCTTCAGCGTCGAGGTCGATAGGTCTCCCACTCCCAGCAGAAGTGTTTGTCTTCAATCTGATCCTTCTGTCCATCACTGGCCATCTATTCTTCTTTCTTTCCCACAGACGGCGCCAAATTGTGTGGGTGATTTTCTGACCACACTGCCCCTCTTAGTAATCAGTTGGTGAACACCGGCAGAATAGATGGCTTCTAGATAACCTGCAACAGAAAGAGAAGAATCCCACGGTGGTTCGCCACCCGGGGGTACTCCGACGATCAAGTCAGTACTCAATATCTCTCAAAGATAAATCAATTTATTCAACTCACAAGCTTGAGTATAAAAACATACCTTAGACCCATGGGGGTGCCTCTCTTTTATAGCCAATACAATCCTAGTCCCAATAGGAGCCTGGCCCTAATGGACTTAGGATTATTGCTAATCTGGGACTCCCAGTGGGATTAGGATAAACTCTCTAAGAGTTCTATCTTTACCCAAACTGAAGTCTTCTCCCAATCTAGGACTCTTGTCCATATCTAGGTTGAGTTCCCTCTTCATTCTAGGACTCTTGTCCCTCATCCGCTTATCTCGGATTTCGATATCTTCGGAGGTAACCTCGGCCTATCCGAGATGATCTCGGCATAACAACCAGGACACGTGGCACCTCGGCTGACACGTCGGCGTCACCTTGCCACGTGTTGATACTCAGAAAATATATCCCCACACTATCAGATTTACTTAATGTGAATATTCATATCACCAAGTTAGTAAGGGTTCAAAAATATATTTGTAAGGGTAAAATTATCCATAAAATATCTTAAATATGAGAATTCGGATTTAATGGATCAAATATTCAAAATAATAGGACTTATTGAAATAAAAAAAATATCTTATGAACTAATTGGAACAAAAGTACTTAAAAGAGGATAGTAAGTAATCTGTAAGTGTGTAATTTTCATCGATAAAAATACAACAATAATACTTTTGACAACGAATATATTTTGTTTCTAAATTTTTGTATGGCTTTGTTTGGTTCCAATTTAAAAAAAAATATTTTTAGATAAATTTTCGTTTGTTTTTACTAAACTTTTCTTTTTCATATATATATATATATATTTAGATACATCAAGATTAGATGTATTTAAAAGTAGAAAAGTTTAATCAAAATATGAAAACAAAATTCACTAAAAACAAACGAAAACTCTAACAAAAATATGTATGAATTTTTGTTTAAATTTTCATTTGTTTTTATTGATTTATTTTTAATATTAAGATAATTTTTTTAGATATATATTGATTAAGTACATTTAAAAAGTACAAAAAATTAACTAATATATATATATATAATCATAAAAAATAGACGAAAACTCATCTACTTTTTTTAAAAAAATAAATAAATAAAACAAAACAGACGCTTGTTACAGTGCGAAAATCAACTCACATTTCAAAGACACCCAACACCATATACAAACACACTTACACACAAAAGTATATATGTGCCCCTGCATTTTCCCATTCCATTCCCCATTAATGGACTGGACCTGAGTCATGTTCCATATTAATATGACGTATAAATTACAACATAATTTCTGATCCATTTTTCAACAACAATAAAAAAATGGGTTCAATTTGATCATATAATACCTCAATAACAATTTAATTTTAGCAACATTACACCCCCCCCCCCCCCCCCCCAAAAAAAAATTTAGCATATTATCAATAATTATAAATCAATTTCAACACATTATCAATCATTTCAATTAAATTTGAGCAAATAATCTATAGTTGTAATAGAGAATGTTTTTTTTTTTTTAAAAAAAGGGGAGTTTTTTTTAATTATAAATATTCTAAAAAATCAAACTATTTATCAAAGTAACCCCTGTTCAAATTATTTATCAACCTAATATATTTTTTTAAAAATGTAAATTCAAAATGTGAGTTCATCGTGAAATCGCATGTTCAAAATGCAATTTTATGGTGAAATAGAATATTGAAGATGCGATTTCATATTAACTTGGCTTACTGATATATAGATGTGAGCTATGTAAATATAAAATTGTATGTTCAAAATGCGATTTTAAAAAATGAGTTAGTTTGATATATAGTTTGAAAAGTTGATTATTTACATAAATAGTTTAATTTTTTAGAATATTCAAAAAAAAAAAAAAAAAAAAAAATGGCCCATAGATAGTTGAATGGTCAATAAAAACGGTGGGTGGCAAGAAAACAACAGGTGATCTTTAGTCATAATCTAACGTGTGTGTTCAACCATCATGGTCAAGCATATCACAACTGCCAAACATTAGGGTTGTCAATACAAAAGCTAATGGAGAAATTTGTATAAAAATGCATATATCTATTGAGCTATATCTGAGAGTTGAGGGGTGCCAACAAATTCAGCAAAGAATCAATAATTACAAATCAATTTCAACATATTATCAATAATTTTAATTAAATTTGAGCAAATAATCTATAGTTATAAGACAATAGGTCAAAAATTTATAAAAAAAACCCCACATTACTTAGACAATAAAGAATAATACTTGGGATCCTCAAAATTTACACCCTCACAATCCCCAATTAATTTACGACCACTTATTATTTATTTATTTATTTATTTATTGCTCTCTCTCACAAATGTGTGTGAGGGTGTGGGTCCTGGGTCTAGTGGCGGAGCCAGAAAATTAAATTAGAGGGGACACTTATTAATTACAATAATAAAAATTTTTATGAAAATATTTCACGCAAATTTTTACGATTGTTTTCGAGAAATATCAAAAAAATAATGTTATTTATAACTAGTGTATCATGGACAATATAAAAAAAGTATAGATATAAGTCTTAAAATAAATTATAGGGTAAATTACATATACACCCCTAAGGTTTGATTAAAATACGAATTGTCCCTTGTGATTTTGGAAATTACAGTCCACTCCCAGAGGTTTCTAATTTCATAATAAATCGCTCATTTTATTAATAAATCATCAAGTCAATTAACAGTTTTTAATGATATTAGAAATATGTTTCAATTAGTAATTTAGGTAATTTTATTATTGTATAGAAGAGCAATTATGAATTTCATTTTTTTAGTTAATTTTGTTAAATAAAAAAATACTAACAAAGAGGTATTTGTAATTTTCCAAACCACACGGGGCAATTTATAATTTAAGCAAACCTCATGAGGTGTATTTATAATTTATCCTAAATTATATAATGATAAATTATTTTTTTATACAAAATTTGATTAAAAATTTAATATAATGGTAATACCACATCATCATTAGTATATGATATCACCAACTAATAGTAAGTAAACACATAGAGAGTGAATTTCACATATCAAATGTAATTAACAATCTAATAAATTTCATATTTTTATAGTGAGATTACTTATAATTGCATGTCAATAATAATGACATCACCGTTATATTCAAAATTTTTCATAAATTTTTTTATAGATAATATGGTTTGTAATAGTCTCTTTATTTTCAATCAAAACAATCATTATTATTCTCATAATTTTTAAAATATCATTGATATTTCACTCTAATAATATTTTTATAATTTTTTTTATTTAAAATAGTTTCTTTATATTTGTAAAAAAGAAAAAAAAAAATTTCCAAAATTTTTCCCAAAATTTTTCCACTGCCTGGGTCCCTATCACAGCTGGACAATAAAATAGTCAATAAAACTTAAAAGGGATGGGTGGTTCAGTCTTAAAAAAAAAAGAAAAAAAAGAAAAAGAAAAAAAAAGATGGGTGGCAAGAGAAAAGAATGTGTAATCTTTAGTCAATAATTTCTGTGTGTTCAATTGGTGCTAACAAAGCTAATCTCTCATATTACACCAGACGAGATCAAATAATGATCAAATTCCCTGTATAGTCTACTTCATTTACTTCTTGTTAGTCTCAAGAAAACCAAACAGCAATTTGTTTTAATGGGTTTGTTCTTCTTTTTCAACTAACATGGTCAAGCACACTTATTTTATTTTATTATTTTATTTTATTTTTATCAGTAAAAGAATTTTTATTGATGAGCATAAAAAGTATCATAAAGTGATACATCAATAAAGAACAAAGCTTCATCTTCCTGTATCTTTAATTTCATGCTGTTAATGAAATTTTTCTTTGCTGATCAAAAAAAATAAAATAAAAATAAAGAAGAAAGCTGGTGCTCAAGCATCACAACCCAATGTGACCATCCCAATTAAGTTGGCACCCACACACGAGTCCAATCATTTACTAGCACAACACTGAGGTTAGTAAGATATACTTGATCAGGCATACTTGATCACAATTATCTAACATTAGGGTTGCCAATACAAAAACAAATGGAGATTTTTTTATATTTATAAATCATATTGTTGACACCGCATTTTATTTTTCTGTCGATTGTGCCCTATTGATTATGGCCAAATTCAATTATGGTCTGTCGATTGAAACCATAGACTATTTTTAAAGAATAATTTTAGTCACATTTGTTATTATTATTATCCCAGTTAACAGGCATGTTGATGTAGTATAACGTGGTATGATAACATGTTAAATTAATGGAGAGCCAAAAAGTTAGCCATTGCAATAATTTGAAAGTTAGTTACTTGAATCAATGAATCAAGATTAAGTTAAAGCACAAAATTTGCAAATTGATTCATATCAAACATGGGTTATGAATGATGTTGAGGAAATTATGGCCTGTTGAGAAAATCATGACATGTTGAGGAAATCACGAGTTTGATTACCCCTCCCCTTCTCTCTCTCTCTCTCATGTAGTTGAACCTATAAATAAGTTAAGAGAAATACAAAGAAAGACATCCAACACAACTCACACATTGTGATTAATAGGAATAGCATCTATATAGAAGTAGCAACTTAGTATTTTAGGAGTATTTTAACTATAGCTAGTTACTTTTTCTCTATCAATTATTATGTTTCTCAAGTTTCTGTTCTTATTTGAAGTTAATGTAATTTGTATCAAGTGACATTAACTTTGATTAATACAAATTTAGTTATCTTTTTCTCCTATTCTTCTTTATTTTTTTTTGAACGGCAAATAAGAAACTTTATTGATGAATGGAAAGAGTAGAAGGTATCAAACAAACATCAATAAAGAGAGGGAAATGCAAAAGTATTATAATGGGCTAAATGATCCCAACTAGGTTGGCACCAAAGAACCCATCCTATCATTTGCTAACACCTCTAAAGTTGGTGAGAAACCAACCAACGAAACAAAACAAACACCTCAACAACACTCCAACAACTAGCATAATAGCAGAAACACAGCCCACATAACAGCATAACAAAACAGAAACCAAGTCTCCACCAGCATAACCAGCAAACTTAGCCACACTCCAATAACTAGCACAACAGACCCAAAATAAAGCTCACAGAACAGCATCACAAAACGAAAACCAACTCTCCATCAGACTTAGCCACCAGACCCACATAGCTGCAAACAGAACAGAGACAGACCTGCAAACAGAGCAGATATAGGACTAGATCAACTCTAACTGCATAGCAGGAGAAATGGTTAACATTGTAAATTACAAGCACCCCACAAGTCTTCATCAAAACGGATTTTTTAAGTCTTTCCACCTAAATAGAATCTGATTTGTGAAATGTTATGAAGGAAGTCATCAATCGAGAATGAAATCCCCTTGGTTGCAGCTTTATACCAGATAACAATTCTTGTGATGATGAGCTCCTGTAATTCCTGTAACTTTGGTTGAGAGCCTTGAAAGAGGCACTCATTTCTGTACTTCCAAATTGACTAAAGAGTCACCGGAGGAATTGCACTCCAAATTCTTCTTTATTTAATTACCTTTAAAGAAATTCTTAATCTATTTGAGGCACAAAATTTAATCACAAATCTGATATATTTTTGTTTTGCAAAAGCTAAGTTTTGTTTGTCGATTGGCTTTTGTCAATTAACCTTAACCAAATTTTTGCTAACACACACATATATCTATAGAGTTATATTGCAAACCCTATACACAGTTTTGCCATTGTTGGTGGGTGCCGGGAGATGGTGGGGGTGGCAAGGTGGTGGTTGGATAGGGAGGGTAGTGGTGGCGACTGAGTCTACAATGTTGGATGTTGTGTTTTGAATTGCACTCGATGTGTCACCATAGGACTGGTATTGTGTAAGCATGAGTGTGCTTCTATGGGTAAATTACACCAATGAAGATGATGAGTAAACATAAACAAAATTATCTATCATTTGTTAGTGGCTATAAGTAGAAATAGACAAATGTTTGGAATACACAGCAATTTAAGGTTTAATTTGTTAAAAAGGCTAAAAACCCTATTTTTGTTTATGTAATTTTCTCTGACAATTATTTTGTATAGGAATAAGCTAAGTACATAGATTTTATATCACCAAATGAATTTTATACTACTTACATAAATGCAAATAATAACAGTGAAATTCATATTGATGATATATAAAAACCTCTTTATACCCATATACCTAAAAAATGATTCATCTTAAGCATTCACGGCGGAGTCAAAACCCCATAGGAACCACAACCCTTCTTCCCCACCATGTTGCCATTGCCCACACGACGACGACATAGATTGAAAGGACTGTATGATCCACATGCAACTCCACAACTAGGTTGTTCAATCTCTTTACTCTCTTTCATCTCTGCTAAAACCTTGTAAAAATGATCAACCTCACATGGAAGCAAAAGAGGTCCTTCACTGTTGAACCCATATTCCATTTCAGCATCTTCAAGAAGCATTTTGAACAATGGTTGATTTGCATACTGAATCCTCACCACAAACCTTTGCCTCTCTGGTCCGACATAGACTGGGAAGCAACCTTGTGGAGCTATTACTTGGTGGTTCTTGGTGTTGGGCTTGTCATCGTCGTCTTTGGATGATTTTGTGGTGTAGTGCCATGAATTGCTCCTTGAAAAAATACTTGAAGGCTTCGGTGGAGATTTTCTGTTCTCACGGACTCCACAGATTGATCGACATCGCTCCCATGTCTTAACGAACAAACTCTTTTTCTTTTTTCCCTTAACAACATCCATTTTACCCTCAAAACAGTCTACAAGTTTTTTCGAAGAAAGAAAAGAAAAGAAAAAACTTAGCACATGAGACTTGTGCTGAAGCACTGTCTGAGAAGGAGAAGATTTACATAGCTTTGTCTCCATTTTTATAGTGCGTCACCAGAAATGCTAATAACAAGCTTTACTGTTGTTTGGTCTTCAAAAAAATAGAAAAAAAGAAAAAAGAGAGATAGAAAAAAAAAATAATTCTTGGGTTGTTGTTTGAGGGTTGTATCATGCTGTATCATGAGCCAAATTGAACATAGACCTCATTCTTGGCCTTGTTGTATTTACTCATCATGCCTCAATGAGCTTAGCTTGAAAAACAGAAACTTTGAATCATTCAAGGAAGATAGGTTTTGCTAAGTGTAAAAGAAGAAAGAAATCAAAAAAGAAGAGTTACTGAGAAAACAAAAGCATTTCAGAGAAGTGGTTTAAGAAAACATACCCATAAAAGAGATGGAAACAAAAGATCGGGACAAGAGAGAGAGAGAGAGTGCTTCGTTCTGGGTAATCGCTGTGTAGGAGAGGCCTCACTTATATATAGATATGCAATGCTCCTCACTGTTTGGAATTTGTCAACTCTACAATAAAAGTTTGAATAATATGCTATACTTCACGAATTTTTCTTTTCCATCCCTAGCAAAACAATGGCCACATTTGTTTGATGATGATATTAGATAAGGTTATGCTTATAATGAGAGATTAGTTATTAAGTTAGAAATATAAGATAAAGTGTGTTTATTTGTGTAATAGTGTGGTGATATTAATTGATTGAGATTAAACATATAAAATTTCATAATTACTCTTCTTCGATTATTCTAGTCATACACGGGATGAGTGGGTCCACCTCACTCATACTCTAATATCCCTCCCCAAACTTTTAATCAAGCATGATCTAAATGTGAACAGAATTCATGCACAGAAAAATATTCAGTAAAATAATAAATAATTCAAATCAAACTCATATTTTATAAGGGCTCACATTTATAATGAATGTGAAACACAAAATGATTTTCTTGATATATTTATGTGCACGAATTCTGTTTGCGCATCATTGCTCACATTTCTTTCTAAGTAATGGTATATAAATAAAAAAATATAAAAAATTTATACAAAATGATGTGACACTATTATAAACCCATCAATTTCAAACAAACAATCTATCAAGTTAACTATTAATTACATAAATATATGCCACTGCCATAAAATTCTTTGTGACAAATTAATTCTTTACTAATATTTAGTAAAAATATCTTTTTCTTTTCATATATTCCCTTACATATATAAAATGGGAAGGATTGAATTCTCATATTATACTTTGTTTAAGAGAATTTTATAATACACTTGCACTTTCACTTTACCAAACGCTCAGTAATACCTTTAGTGATTTTTAATTATAAATTTAAAACATTTCTAATGGTAAATACTATAACAGTATATTATTATAATTTGACAATGAATAGTAAAAAATGATAGAATTATAACAATAGTGCTCCAATGGTCAATGTTATTTTGGCAAAACCAAACACAGAAATAGAAATTGGTGTGTTCAAGACAACCGTCAATTTCTGTGTTTGGTTTTGCCAAAATAACAGTTTTGCAAAAATTTATTTGTTTTGCTAAGAGGAAAGGAAGGAGGGAGAGATGAAAATAGTTGGTTTTGACTAAGTTGATGAATATTGCAGTTACTAAAGCTTGTGTCAAATTTGGCATAAGCTTTGACATTTGTCATTTTTGACAGCTTTCATATTTACCATTGGAGCACTACTGCTGTTATATTATAGTAATGACAGTTTCAATGGCAAACCATTGGAGACGCTCTTAGTAGTGTTTTGTTATGCCGCGTCGATATGGTGTAAAGTGGTTGTAGGGCTACCTATATATAATTGAAAAAGAATTATAAATTTAGTAGTGTTTGGTCATGATTTATAGTGTATGATCTATAATAATTGTTTTTTTTTTTAATTTTAAATATAGTGGTATTTGATTTTTTTTTTTTTTTGATCGGCAAATGTTAGTTGTTAATTATTAGATTAGCACTTATGAGAGAAAATCTCCCCACCCTAGTCATAAATTAAATTAACAACTCAGATTAATTAATTTAAATTTGAAAAATGCTTGGTCCATCGATATAGAGGGAGTCCAACTCCGCCCAAATGATGTGGCTAGACGACCAGCCGGACAATCTCCCGGACAACCGCCCGGATAACTAGTGTCACCTTTGTCAACTGCGACTGTCATCCTTATTAACTGATGTATCAATTGGTATTGGCCTGAATGATCGGCATCCTACCAAGCAACCTCCTAAATGATTGGTGTATCAACCAATATATATAAATTTAGACAATTCCAATGAATCTAAATTCAGTAGAGGTAGCATTAGTGTTTAAATTTTAACACTTGAAAGTGAGTGAATAATATTTGCACTTTTACAAAACTGTGTGTACAGTAGTCTAACTTTTTATCGCATGATGTGTAATTATTATCACATATATGAGTTGTGTTACTCATTAAATCAATACAATAATAAATGCATCAGATGATAAATAATTTTTTTTTGGAGATATGAATATAACTATCATAACATTATTGTAATATTATTGTACTGGATAAAATTTACTATTTCGTAATTTATAACAAGAATTCACACAATAAATGTGTGTATTGATTAAAAATTAATTGTAAATCTGTAACAATGCTCTAAAATGATGACATAAACATTAATGATTATCATTAGGGAAAATTATAAAGGGAATCAATGTAATGATCTTTTGTATTCAATGAATTAATATTTATAGTAAGAAGATATATTTATACAAACGAAATCTTGAACCTAACCATAACTACTTAACTTGAATCTAACTACTTAACCAAACTATAGTTAACGTCTAACAAATTAACAACTCAATTACAGCTGTAAATTACACACGTGTGACATTGGTTGCAACTGCTGTAGTTGTAGTTGTGACTGCTGTGGCTTTAGCTGAAGACTCTGGTAGTTGCTGTGGCTCTGGTAGTGACTCTGGTAACTGCTTATCATGCCCTCTCAAACTTAGGGGACTGAAAAAGACATTGAGTTGGCCTTCAAGATATTGAAATCTAGCCACAGACAAGGGCTTAGTAAACACATCAGCAATCTGATCAGTAATGGGAATATGACAAATATGAAGCTTCTTGGAGGCAACTCGTTTGCGAACAAAGTGATAATCGACTTCAATGTGCTTAGTACGGGCACATGAACAGAGATATGAAGCTCAGCTAGTAACATGCCAAGCCAACTGAGTTCAGCTGAAGTTTGAGTCAAAGCTCGATATTCTGCCTTTGAAGAAGATCGAGACATAGTGGGTTGTTTCTTGGCAGACCAAGAAATTAGGTTAGGACCAAGATATACACAGCAACCAGTGGTAAATCTTCTATCAAGCACATCACCTGCCCAATCTGAGTCGGAGTATGAATTGAGAATAAGAGGTCCATAAGGGAAATGAAGGCCATGAGATAAGGTGCCTTTAAGATACCTAAGTAACCTTTTGGCAGAGGTAAAATGACTAGTCAAGGGTGTGTGCATGAACTGACAGAGATGATTTACAACAAAGGCTAAATCTGGCCTAGTAAGAGTAAGATATTGAAGTGCTCCTACCAAACTTCTGTAAAGTGCTGGTTGAGAAAAAGGACAATCATTTGCTGAAGAAAGAGAAGTGGACTTAGTAGCCATAGGAGAAGAATAAGGTTTGCAATCACTCATGCCAACTTTGGCCAATAACTCTGAGGCATACTTTTGCTGAGAAAGAACATATCTAGAAGCAGTTTTGGTGACAGAGATACCCAAGAAATAATTGACAAAGCCTGGCTCTTTCATGGAAAAGGTAGTATGCATATGTTTAATAAGAGAGTTAATGTAAAGAGAATCAATTCCTGTGAAAAGAATGTCATCTACATATATGAGAAGAATAGTGACAGTAATAGAAGTTTTCTTGATAAAGAGAGATGAGTCACAGTGGCTTTGAACAAAGTGATGAGTGAGAAGAAAATTAGAGAAAGTTGAGAACCAAGGTCTAGGGGCTTGCTTTAAGCCATAGAGTGCTTTATGTAACTTGCAGACAAGCTGAGGTTGAGTAGGGTAAACAAAACCTTGATGTTAAACCATGTATACTTCTTCTTCAAGAACACCATGGAAAAAGGCATTAGAGATGTCAAGTTGCTTGATGGGCCAATCAAAATGAAGAGCAAGACATAAAAGAATTCTGATAATTGGTTGCTTAGCCACATGACTAAAGGTCTCATGATAATCCACTTATTCAGTTTGAAGAAAGCCCTTGGAAACTAGCCTAGCCTTATACCTTGCTATAGCACCATTTGAATTCTTCTTAATTCTATATACCCATTTGCAGCCTATGGCTTGCTTGCCAAGTGGAAGAGCAAACAAAGACCAAGTCCTTTGTTTTTATAAGGCTTGGAATTTTTCAAGCATAACAGACTGCCAAATAGAGGAAGAAGTTGCTTGCTGGTAATTTCGTGGCTCAGAATGATCAGTAGAAGAAAGAAGATCAGTAGAAGAAAGAAGACAAGCAGTGAGAGAATGAGGAAAATGAGATTTTGATATAATAATCATGGGATGAGCATTGGAAGGAATACAAGGAAGATTAATAGAAATATTAGAAATAGGAATCTGAGAAGAAGGATCTGAGGATAGTACAGGAACGAAAATAGGAGAAGAATTTGAAGGAGGAGGTATGAAAATATGAGCTAGAATAGCAGTAAGAGAAAGAGTTGGCTGAGCTACTGAGTGAGGGACAACAACTGGAGAAGGTGCTGGCTGAGCTACTGAGTTAGTAGTAGCATGAGATGGAGAAGAAGGAGTAGACCAAATAAACTGTTGTAAAGAAGCAGATTGTGCAGAAGAAGATAGCTGAGAAGATGACTGCAAAGGGAAAGAAGACTCATCAAAAACCATATGTCTGGAAATGTAGATTTTTCCTATGTTGGGATCAAGACACCTATAGCCTTTGATTACAAGTTAATAACCAAGAAAAACATATGCAATAGATTTGGGCTGGAGCTTATTAGTGGTGTATGGTTTCAGCCAAGGATAAAACCTACACTCAAAGGACCTTAAGAGCATATAATCTGGTTTGTGTTCGAACAAGATCTCATAGGAAGTAAGGTTATTAAGCTTGAGAATAGGATGTCCATTGATCAAATAGACAGCAGTGGCAAGAGCATCAAACCAATAAATCAAAGGAAGAGAAAAATGATGCATGAGAGTAATAGTAGTTTTAATGAGATGCTTATGTCTCCTTTCAGCTACACCACTTTGAGAAGGTGTATGGGGGCAAGATAACTGATGAGCAATGCCTTTGGTTTTGAGAGAAGTCTGAAATGGTATACTGAGATATATATTCACCCCCATTATCACTTCTGAGAATCTGAAGTGTAGTGTGGAATTGTGTCTCAACAAAAGCTTTAAATTCAAGGAATTTAGTAAAAACTTCACTCTTATAATGAAGAGGAAAAAGCCAAGTGAATTTGCTAAAATCATCAATAAATAGTGCATAGTACTTAAAGCTTGAAACAAAGAAAGTAAAAGGACCCCAAACATCTGTATGGATGAAAGCTAAAGGTTTATTAACAGTAGAGTTAGACAAACTAAAAGGTAATCTATGACTCTTGGAAACACAACAATGTTCATAAAAACTAGAGCCTTTATTAGACAAAAGCTTAGAACCTAGATGATTATGTGAAAAAATATGATGAAACTTCTTAGATGAAAGGTGACCAAGTCTAAAATGCCAATTAGGTGGAGTTGCTGATGATGTAGAACAAGAAAAAAACACTAGAGAAGCTTGAGAAGATGCAGCAGAAGTGGATGAACTGAATGGTGAGGAACTGAATGGATAAAGTCCATTTGAGTAGCAGCCTTTGTACAGGATTTTCTGAGTGCTCTTGTTCTGAATAACAAAACAGCTCTCATTAAAGGTGATAGTGCAGTGATTATCTATGGCCAACTAATGAATAGAGAGTAAATTGGATGATAGTGTGGGCACATGAAGTAGTTTTGTAAAATGAAAAGGAAAGGGAGGAGTTGGAAGAGGACTTGTCCCAGTGTGAGCAATGGAATGAGTAGAGCCATCACCAACTGCAACTTGATGCTGGCCATAGTATGGCTGATAAAAGGATAGATGACTTAGATCAGGTGTCATGTGACTAGTGGCTCCAGAGTCAAGAAACCAGTTATTAGACTGTAGCTGATTTGAAGATGAGGCAACATAAGCCTTGGACTGGGACTGAGTTGGAGAAGCAGAAGGCTGCTAAAAAGTTGTATCTAACCTGTACCAGCAGTCTAGAGTAGTGTGATTTCCTTTTCCACAGATTTGACAATCACATTTGAAGTATTTGAAGCAGTATTTGGAGCAGCTTGAGTATTGTAGGTATTATAGCTGTATCTACCTCTCTAAGACTGTGAGCCTCTTTGATAGTGACTTATCTATCCTCGAGACCTACCTCTATCTCTGCTTCTGAAAGAACCTCTGTCTCTATAATAGCCTCTAGAACCTCCTCGATTAGAGTAATTCCCTCTGTATGCAGTATAAGCAATTGATCCTGGAAGATCTGAGGCGTGTGTATGTTTAAGAGAAGACTCCACATGACTAGACTCTGAACAGAGTAAAGAACACAGCTGATCTATGGAAATGGGATCTGATCTTGTGCGTATAGCAGTCTTTGCAGCATTATACTCTTCAGGTAGTCCATTCAAAATCAAGAGAACTAAATCTTCATCATCAACAGGAGATGATGCTAGAGCAAGTTGATCAGATAATATCTTGAATTGGTTCAGATATTCTTCCATTGTTGCTTATTTCTTAACAATTCTACTCAATTTGTTCTTTAACTGATGTATGTGAGATCGGGAAAGAGAAGTAAATCGTTTGGCAAGAACAGTCCAGACTTCATGACTAGTTTTGCAATGAATAACAGTTGTGAAAATAGATGGCGACAGTGTTGTAGTGATGCAATTTAGGAGATGAGCATCAATAGTAGTCCACAAGATATGATTTGGATTTGAGGTCTCAAGATTATTTGAATCTAACATAACTGATGGAGGACATACCTCTAATCCATCTACATAGCCAATAAGCTTTGTGGCTTGCAAGATGTTCTGCAACTGGTTCTTCCAAACTATGTAATTAGACAAATCAAGCTTTGTAGAAATAAAGGAACTGAGATTGGAAATTAACAATGTGAGATTCAAAGGTAATGCGGTAGATGCAGACATTAAGGAAGAAGAAGCTGCAGTTGTAGCTATGGTGTTTGGAGAGGCCATTGATGAGACTCTGAAGATTTATTGCTCGTAAGAGCCTAAGGCTCTAATACCATAAAGAGAATCAATATAATGATCTTTTGTATTCAATGAATTAATATCTACAGTAAGAAGATCTATTTATACAAACTAAATCTTGAACCTAACCGTAACTACCTAACTTGAATCTAACTACTTAACCAAACTATAGTTAACCTCTAACAAACTAACAACTCAATTACAGCTGTAGATTACACATGTGTGACATTGGCTGCAATTGCTGTAGCTGTAGCTGTGACTGCTATGGCTTTAGCTGAAGACTCTGGTAGTTGCTGTGGCTCTAGTAGTGACTCTGGTAACTGCTTATCAAATTACACTTACCTTCTCTAATTTTTTGACAAATAGATGGACCTTTTCTATAGTTTCAATAATTATAGAAACTTTTTTTACTTTTACTGACAATATTAAGATTCTCCCAATCTGTTAATTTAGCACAAACGCCGTTACTTTTTTTATCCAAAATGACCATATTGCCCTTTTGAACTAATAACCTATTTACATGAAATTTTTCACTCACCTTCCTGAGGTTTTATATATATATTATTAAAGATCCATACATATTTCAACTTAACAACCTAATAATTAATACAATACTTATAAGACTTATTTCACATTATATAAACAACGAAATACTTATCAATTTTAACTAATGCATTTATTATTTATTTATTTTTTTAAGTTGAAACAAATGGATTAATTTTTTTTAGCAATTTGTCCTACTTATTTATTCACATGTAAGAAAATTATTTATCCCTAAATTGTTAAGATATTATTAATACATTTTTATTTTTATCTTTGAGTCATTAAATTTCTAATTGATGCATATTTAAAAAAATGCAGGTTATTATTACATGATTAAAAAAATTAAAAATAAATATAGAAGTAAAAAAATCTAATCATCTCACAATAAATTAAAATTAGTTAATAAGAAATGAAAGATCAAGAAATCATTTAAGAATAATAAACAATTTAAACAATTTCTCATTTCTTACACCTAAAAATAAAATTAATCTTTACTTGAATGGAGAAATTATTTTAGAATACTAAAATACTCAATTAATTTATTGTATGATACTTAAAATATATTTCCCCATCTTTATTTTTCTCATTTAAATTATTTTTATTAAATTAAATTCTCACCTTCATTAATGGTTAAATTTTTACTTTATTATTTAACATCTCCCATTTATTTTGTTCTATTATTATTTATAGCAAAATTTTATTATTTAAATTATCTAATTTTACTTATTCTGTATATCTAATACTCATATAATTTTATTGACAAGACTGAGAATCATACTCTAATACTAATTTAAACAAACAACGAAATAAAATATTTTCTAAAGAAAAAAATATAAATATAATTTAATTTACCCTATTAAATATATATGAAATTATTATTTATTTTTTATAATTTTTTAAAAATATAAATGTAATTTCCTGATTCTATTGTTTTCCTCACAACAAGATTTTCTGAACTTTTATAAACAAAAAATAAATAAAAATTCAACCATTCATGAAGGTGAGAAATAATTTTTAGGATTTAATTTAATAAAAATAGTTTAAATGAGATAAATAAAAATGGGGAAATAGATTTTAAGTATCATACATAAAAATTAATTGAGTATTTTATTATTCTCAAATAATTTCTCCCTTCAAGTGAAGATTAATTTTAATTTTAGGTGTAAGAAATAACAAATTATTTGAATTGTTTATTATTCTCAAATGATTTCTTGATCTTTCATTCCCTATTAACTAATTTTAATTTATTATGAGACGATTAAATTTTTTTTTACGTCTATTTCTTTATTTTTAATTTTTTTTTAATCATGTAAGAAATATTAACCTACGTTTTTTTAAATATGCATCGATTAGAAATTTAATGACTCAAAGATAAAAATTAAAATTTGAGAATAATATATGATTGAGAAAAGATAAAATAATAATTTTTTTACATATGAATAAATAAGTAATGCAAATTGTCTGAAAAAATAAATTTATTTATTATAAATTAAAAAAATCAAATAATAAATGCATAACTTAAAATAATAAATTTTAGTGTGGTATGAAATAAGTCTTATATTAAATTATTAGGATGTTATCTAATATTAATTTTAGAGAGATTATTTATTTTTAATTATTTTATCAATAAAAATTAAGTTTTTTTAAATGATTTATTAATGTCTTAACAATTTAAATTGTTTGGTTAATATTGCATGAAATTTCTCATTTGAATATATAAAGTAATTAATGGGAAATTTCGTCATTTTGGTATGACATCAACAAATTTTGTTAAATAGCTTAACAGTGTGAGAATCTTAATAATAATTTCAAAAGTAAAGAAGTTAGTGTAATTATTGAAACAAAAAGAGAGGTACCTGTAATTGTTAGAAACCTCAAGCGAGGTAAGTGTATATTTCTACATAGCATCATTGATTTATCTATCTAAATAAATGCAAATCTAGAGATGTATAAATATTATATCAAAAATGTTATATATAATAAATTTCTTAATTTTGTTACTACTAGACACAATTAAAAGTTATAGTTTTTTTTTTTTTTTTTTTTTTTTTTTTTTTTTATAAATAATTTTGAGTCATTTTAAAAAAAAAAAAATTAGGTCTGCCTTGATTAGATGGTTCTAAAAATTTTAAAAATTTGAGTCAATTTCAAAAACAATTCACTAAAGACAAAAATAAATTAAATTTTTTATTTAAAAAATCATAAAAATTGGCTTATTTTTATCTTTTTTTGGATTTTTTTCAAAAAAATTAATTTCTTAAATTTTTAAAAATTGCCTAGTCAAAATGAATCTAAAATGTAACAAAATTTAACATTTTTTTTTATATACTAAAAACCAAAACTAGATTGAACTAAAAAAAGCTAACTCCAAAGGAATGTGGTGGATAAAATTAATTTTGAGGATAGCACTAGGCCCCGTTTGTTTTGGGGTATGAGAGGGGGATTGAGAGTATGATAGTTATGGACCCCATTTAATGTGCTGTTTGTTTACAGAGTTGAGGAAGGGACTGCTAAGCCGAAGGGCTTAGGATAGGCCTTGTAGATGGGATTTGGATGGGTTTTCAAGACTTGGTATTAGAAAAATAATCCGGCGGACTAGAAATTTTTTATTTTTATTTATTTTTTATTTTATTTTTTACATGTCGGGTATTTTTTTTTTGAACATTAATGTTTAATTTTTTGTATTTTTTGTTAAGTAAAAATCATTATTTTATTTATTTTATTTTTATTTTTTTGAAATTTTTTACATGTTGGGTATTTTTTTTAAAACATTAATGTTTAATATTTTTGTATTTGTTTTATTATTTTATATAAAAATAATTTAACAACCCGTACACTAACAACAATCATCAAAACAAACATAATTTTACTTAATCCCCTCACTAACAATCTCTTCACTATCAATCCCCTCTATTCTACCTCTGAAAACAAACGGGGCCTAAAGATAATCATGCAGGTCACCGTTTGGTAACACTCATAAGTTAATTTATTTAGTTTATTTTTTTGAAAAAAAAAAAAAACTAATTAATGGTGTTTAGATGCAAATTTAAATTATTTATTTGATTTTTTCAGCTTATTTAATTCAAAAAAATTGAGATTTTTTTAAACTATTATTTGTAACTTTTTTCAGTTTATTTGAAACTCTTAAATATATATGGACATATAAGTCCCATATCCTTTATCATAATTTTAACTTTTAAAAATATTTTAGATATTTGCAACCAAAAAATAAAAAAAAACTATGTGATAAACCAAATTTGTTTAAATTTTTTGGGACAAATTATTAAAAACGGCTGTGATATGCAGCTCGAATTTCAAGGGCACTAATGCCCCGAAATTCTATTTCAGGTAAAAAAAAAAAAAAAAAAAACAAAGTTACCAAAACAGGAAATTAGTGCCATTAGTGCCAGGCATTTTAGTGCCACAAAACATTTTCCTATTAAAAATTTCACTAAACAAATTTATAACTTAAAAAAAAAATTAAACTAATAATCTAAAAAACTGTACACATAAAAATTAGGTTATAAGCGACATGATTTAGTACTCCAAGTAGTGGGGAGTAGCCAAGCTTGAGTGAACTAGTTCAGTGAAATGATAGGTGTTTGTGCTCTAAAGTCTGCGCCGTAGTTTTTTTTTGTATGCTTAGCATGAAACCAATAGTGGTTATGATTTGTAACCAATGATACATTTGTTGATTATCATATTAAGGTCAAGTTTGACATCTCAATATAAGTGTACTTATTTCATCTTTTTATTTTTTTGAGTCACATCAATTAATATCTCCTCTCTATTTTTTCTACACATAATATAAGAAAAGTCAAAAAGTGCACTTATTCTAAACTTTCCAAACTTGGCCTAAGTTTGAGTTGACACTTAAGGACGGTCCCAAAATTGATGCCTTTGACATTAATAAGGCGGTAATATTACGGATTTAAATTTAATTATTCAAAAATTATTATTTTATAATTTAAATTTATTTTACATATAAATTTCACATTATATAAATTTATTCATTACACAAACTTTTATCCAAAAAAATTCCGGATGGTAGGGTTGGCTTTGGCCCAAAACAGGCAAAGCTACGACTTTGAACCTCGAGAAATTTGATTAAAAAAAGGCTCCTAAAATGTTTTTAATTTTTATACTAGTCTACAAAAAAATTCACTTATATTTAAAAAGCCTGAAAAGTTCAAAACTATTAGATAGTTAATGCGGTGACATGGGAAATTTTTTTTTTTCAAATTTAAAGTTGATTAAATCTTACTTTCAATCAACTATATCACAGGAAATATTAAGTTAGCTACATTATCAATTTTATCCATTGAAAATAATTTAGTTATAAGTTGGATTATGTAAATTTGATTAGCAATTTTGTAGCTAAAAATTTGAAAATGGTAATGTTTAGGTGATATATTGTTACGAGTTGTTGACTTTTTATTTTGTACTTGAGTTTGGATTATTTTAGTCATTTTTTTGATTATAAATTTTGTTATATATTTAAGTAAATTTTATGTCAAAAAAAAAATAAAATTTGTTACATAATTTTTTGATCAAAATTATTTATTTATTTATTTTTTTTAAAAATTTATGAAATGACTCATTGAGTAGAATATTAATGTAAAAAATTAAGGTGATCGGACCTCAAACCGTTTACTTTAATATAATCATCTTAATTTTTTATATAAATATTCTACTTATCGAGTCTTAAAAAGTGAATTGTTTACATCACTGAAGTCGGCCCCAAATTTTAGGGGTGAGCATGGTCCGGATTGGACAGTATTGGAGTAAAACCAGGACCAATCCGTTATTTACGGATCCTGAAAAATTGGAACCAATCCAATCCGTTTAAATCGTGGAACCAATCCGAACCAATCCATTTAAATACGGATTAGATCGGTTTAGGATCACGGATTTATATAATTAAATAACAAAAATATATATATAACACTTTATTTTTATAAAAATATAAATATAGCACCATATTAGTTTCACAATAGCAACATGTCTTTTCATAATAGTGACAAATTGTTCTAGAATTTAAACAACTATAAAGAAACTAGTTCCACCATAAGTATTTAGACCATTACAAATTAACACTAAAAACTAGCGAACAAAAGTAATAAAAGAAGATACTATGCAAGTTTAGGTTTGGATTTAAGTTTTATATGAAATAAGAGAAGATATTATGCAAGAGGGTGTATAATAAAAATATAGACTATTTGTATACGGTCCGGATCGGTTCCAATCCGGAACCGTGAGATTTAATCTGGAACCAATCCGTGAACTACGGATTTTTAATTTTTCAATCCGGAACCGAACCACGGATTCAAAAAACCAATCCAAACCTACTGGATTGAACTGGACTGGATCGGATTACGGATTTCACGGATTCCTTGCTTAGCCCTACCAAATTTAACCTATCAAACTCAAATACTTTCTCTAATTAGATAACCTACTTGTTAGAATCTAATCCCTTTACTAGAATTTCAATTTGATTCCTTCACTCTCAGGGTTCATTTGGGAAGAACTTTTTTAGTCTGACTTTTTGATTTTTTTGGGGCTAATTTTACTTGTTTTGAAAAAGTAGTTAAAAATTGATTTTTTTGATTTTTTTTTAAAAACTTTTTTTAAAAAAACGTGTAAAAAAGTAGAGAAGTGATGTGACTCAAAATAGACTAAGGCCTCGTTTGGCAAGTGGCTTTTTTAGCCAAAAAGTCAAAAAGTTATTAAAAAAATCAAAAAGCCAACAACCTATACCAAAAAGTCAAAGATTCATTTTTTTTTCTACTTTTTGCACATCTTTTCGTAAAAAGTCAAAAAGTTATTCCAAATATATTAGTTTTTTTTTACATTATATTTTAGCTAAAAAGTCAAAAAATTACTAAAAAAATATGTTCCCAAACGAGGCCGAAAAGCCAAATTGGCTTTTAGTGTTGTACCCAAAACAAGCCTTTAGCTTGGCTAAATTAACTCCGTTTGGAAAGAATTTTTTGATTTTTTTTGTGAGAAAAAAGTGAAATGAATATAGTTTTGATGTGACATTTTATCTTATTAACTTATTTAGCCTATTTTGTCTTTTTATATTTTTTTAGTTCCAACCCAAACACAACCCAATTGCCAAATGGCAACTTAATTTTCGTTAGCCTCATTAATGGTTGATAGACGAAAGAGTGATATTGTAACTTGATTTAGTGGGTGTTTGGGAAGTGAGTTTTTATGTAGATTTTATTAGATGTAGGTTTTTATGAGATAAAAAATTTTTAGTGTTTGGGAAGATAGTTGGGTTTTTATGTGGTTGGATGTGATGTTTGTGAGAGAAAAAGTAAAATGATTATGGGGTTGGATGTGATATTTCGTTTGGATGTGTTTTTTTTGGTTTTGCAAAACTTTTGTCTTTTAGTGAAAAAAATGTGAAAAAAATTTGGGAACTTGCTTCCCAAACACCACCTTAAAGTATAAGGGGTTGACTATTACAATTAAAAGTAAATAAACCAAAATAAAATTATGGTAAAAATACAATGATGCTTAATGTAACTAACCCTTTATCAATTTGGATTTATCAATATTTTTTTTTATTTTTTTAATATAATTTGTATAAATAAAATTTTTGAATCTAAAATATGTTGAGCATGTAATTAAGAAAAAGTCTATGGTGCCAAACTCAACCACCCAATAGGTCTATCTCAGACATTTTTTAGGCTCAAAGAGAGCTTCTAATATGAATTTTAAAATATGAACGGTTTAAATTATCAAGATTGGCCTTAAAATAAGCCTACTAATCCTAAACACTCTCAAGGGTTGGTTTGGGGTGTCCTAAAAAAATGTACTTTTTGTCTTTTTACGAAAAGATGTGCAAAAAAAGTAGAGAGATAATGTGATGGAAAAAAGATAAAAAAAATAAAAAAATGAATTATATAGGTTACCCCAAACCAAGCCCAAGTTAGATAACCAACTTGAGATCATTTAAACCTTTCGTAAAAGTATAAGAACTGACATAAGATTTTGATGAATAAAAGTAGCGATGAGATGAAAAAAATACCACATTTAACACACATGAAAAGTTTTACAACCTTGTTAATGATAGATAGATGAAAAAATGATATTACAACTTATTAATTTGAAATGTAAATTAACTATATCACAATTAAAAATTAAGAAATAAAAGTAAGACTATAGTAAAAGTATAAAAATATTAAAGTATAATTAATTCATAAAAATTATATAATCTTTTCAAATATTTTTAATATATAATTTAAAAATATATATTAACAACATTATATAAATATAATTATTACAATACCATGACAGCACTGCTGAATTGAACCCGGCGGCGCCGACAAAAGTATCCAAAATTCGTAGCACATTTACTATCACAAAAGTAGGGGCAGATATCATAAAAGACCTTTTGTCAAATTAGGTTTTCAATCGTTGTCTCCAGACAATGATATGTAACACACAAAAAAATCATGGGAGATTTAATTCTAAGCAACTTAAAAAAATGCTTAGACTTTCAATGGCAGCGACCTTTATGATCTTAAAATGATATAAATTAAGGGTATTTATGTGTAGATTTTAATAAGTAAATTTATTATTTAATAGGTCTTATGGAAAAAATTTATCATAAAAAAATGTTATTAATTGTAAGTTTTAGTGATAATTTATAAAAATCATAACAAAAAAAGTTATTAATTGTCAATTTTTAACGACGTATGTAAAAAATTGTCAAAATTTTTTTTTTTTTTTTAGCAACAATTTTATCAAGATTAATTTTTAATAGGATTTGATGAGAATTAAATCCAACTATTAGGATCTATTAATGGTTTAACTATAAATATTTAATGACGTGTTTTTATTTGTTTAATTTTTTTTTCTTTTTGGACCAATCATATATAAGTGAGAATTGTAAAAACAATCCTGGAATGCGACGTACTACTTTGATTTCATCAGTTCATGCACTGTATGTAGACTCACTTATATATATATATATATATCTCTAGTTTACATTTTCTTTCGTTATCATAGCTTGTGTAAATTCCATGAAAGCTCAACTTGTATATCTGGTTGAGTTTTTTTTGCTTTCATTTAAAAAAAAAAAAAAAAAACATTAAACAACTCACTCTTTAGAAAATATTGAAAAGCTGTTTTTTAAATTTTTCAAAAAAAATATTATCAAACACAAAAAATTTGGATGTTTTCAAATATTTAATTATTTTTATTTTCTTAATAAAAATAAAAATAAAAATATTAATATTAACCTCTTCCCAAACATTCTTTTATATGGATTGTTGTATACGTCTTTAATTAAAATAAATTCAATATAATGATAATACTAATGATATGATATAATCTTTCAATAATTTTTCTTTATAGGACCTTTTTGACTTTGATTACTCAGGCCTCGTTTGGAGACTGACTATTTAGCCAAAAAGTCAAAAAGCCAACTAAAACTAGTCACATCACCTCTCTATTTTTCTACACATCTTTTCGTTAAAAAGTCAAAAAGTTACTAAAATAGCCTGTTCCCAAACGACGGCCTCAACCTAAATTTGTATTTTAGGTTGGCTCCACAATAACCATATGGTCAAAATCTCCACATGAATATACCAAGAGTTTTGATTAGACTTTGCTTTTTATAGTTAGGGTAAATTAGGTTTGCGACAACGGCGTTGATTGAGGCCTCGAATTCGAGGCTCGAAATTGCCTCGAATTCAATTTTTTTTTTTTTTTTTTTTTGTCTTTTTTTCTTGGGCTAATACATTCCAAAAAAAAATAAATAAAAATAATAATAATAATAACAAGCAAAGCATCAACCCAGCAAAAAAAAAAAAAAAAAAAAAAAAAAAAAAGCAAAAGCAAATTCGAAGCAAATTCGAGCCAAATTTGAGCCAAAAAATTTGAGGCCTCAATCATTTTTGTTGCGACAAATACATTAATATTCTTGAGGTTAGGAAATTACTCATCCCTTTTAGATTTGTAATTGCATAACAAGAAGAAACCTTTGTTAGTTTCTGTTTAGTCAACTGACAGAATTAATAGCAGTCAATAATTAATTCTTTCTAAACATCAATTTCATTGTTATGAAAAAGAACATCCTTAGGCTTATTTTAAGAAGTAAGTTAAAAATTAGTTTTTTGATTTTTTTAAATTTTTCTTTAAAAAACATGTAAAAAAAATCAGAGCAAGACAGGAATTGTGAGGACATATTTTTTGGACAGTAACACGTGGCTGAGGTGGCACCGAAATGCCAGCTAAAGTGCCAGGTGTTCTGGTCATGACACCGAGATAATCTCGACTAGGCCGAGGTTATCTGCAAAGATACCGAAATCCAAGATAAGCAGATAAGGGACAAGAGTCCTAGATTGGGAGAGGACTTTCAGTTTGGATAAAGATAAGACTCTTAGAGAGTTTATCTCAATCTAACTGGGAGTCCAAGATTAGCATTGAGCTAGGGTCCATTGAAACTAGGCTTCTATTGGGATTAGGTTAGTGTTGGCTATAAAAGAGAGGCACCCTCGTGGATCTAAGATACGCTTTTTGTGTTCTGAATAGTGATTTAAGCACTATTGTTATCTTTGAGAGATAACTGACTTGATCGTCGGAGTGCTCCCGGGTGGACGAACCACCGCCGGAATCTTATCTTTCTGTGATAGGTCGTTCGGGCTTCATCTATTCTGTCGGTGTTCTCCAGCTGAGTACTTGTTTGGCGGTGTAGTCGGAAATTGACACAAACAAATTGGCGTCGTCTGTGGGAAAGCAAGGAGGATAGATGGCTAACGACGGACAGAAAGAGAAGGTTGGGGACGACATCTCTACTAGAAGTGGCAAACGTGTTGACCTTGACATCGAGGAAGATAATTGCAACGAGGAAACTCGAGATCAGAATCCCAGAGAGAAAGAAGTCAGCCATGAGGGCGACGTACTAAAGAAATCAGACCGAGGCGGGTATTATAATGAGAACGACCTCTAGATATGGAAAGATAGATGCCTGCGGAGAGACGGAGAGATGAAGGGAATGGCGGACAAATTGGCGGACCTGCAACTGGTCGTCAATTTCATGATGCAGAACAACATTATGCAGCCATCATTTCCATTACAAGATACGCTGATTCCAGTGGCCAAGAAGGATGCCTGTAAAGGGGGGCAGAAAACAGTTCCTGCAGTCCCACAACACGACAGGACCAAGGGATATTCTCACCGGCCTTCACGGGAAGACGGGCATGGAGAATCAACGAGAAGAGAATCCCATAAGACATGCCAAACCAAAGAAGTCTGCACTAAAGAACATCGAGATGTTCAAGGGAAGGAACTATGTTTCGACACGACCAATGGAGGGAGGTCCAAAAGGACTCATAATGATACTGGAACTAGCGCACCAAAAAGGCTGAAATCCGAAGATAGCCGAGCTCCTGGACGGACCAAGGAGGATATGAGGGATTACCTCTAGAGGAAGCCACAGGATGCCGAGGTAACCTCCCCGATCAAGCCGAGAACACCGTCCTTGATAGAGTTGGACAAATTTGAGGCCCTAAAAAGGTTTAGTATGCTGAGATTCTAGATATACGACGGAAAGTCGGACCCCAACTTTCACGTCAGTTTGTACTTGAACTCGATGACACTATACACCGGGAACGAGCCGTTGCTTTGCAAGGTGTTACCCTCGTCCTTCGGGGAGATTGCATCGAACTGGTTTCACAAGTTGCCGAAAGGAACTGTGAAAACCTGGGAAGGCCTGGCCAAGATGTTCGTGGCCAGGTTTGTGACAAACAAGTTACAGCCATTAAGGGAGGACACCCTGATGGCTTGGAGAATCAGTGAGGATGAAAGCCTTAGGGCCTACGCCAAGAGGTACTGTAGACACCCCATTTTTGACCGCCCTTAAGACTTGGACGCGACTGATGGTTTACATGGTGGAGAAAGGTGTGCAGGGGAAATGTTCAGTTTCTTCGGCAAGGAGAGAGTCAAATCTCAACTCCATACCCCTTTTTGGACCAAAACGATTTTGATCAAAAGATTTTAGTCTTAAAACCCTCTCTTTCAAAACGTTTTTGAAATAAAGTTTTTATGATGTTCCGAGACTCGCATTTTGTCAAATGTTGCGCTTTTCGGTAAACCGAGCAAGGACAAAGTGGAAATGAATGAAAGAGAGATGAAATCTTTGAAAAATCTTTCAAAACACCTTACTTAGGGGTTTGGAGTTGAAGAAAAGAGGAGAAGAGGGAAGAAAACTGGTTCAGGAGTGATTCAGCATGAATCTGGGAATGAGAGAAAATCTGCGTGGCTTCACGGAAATTGACATAACTTTTTCCATAGGAGGAATTTTAATGCAAGGTTTGCGCCATTGGAAAGCTAACTTCCGAGGCTTCAATTTGGACACTTGAACAGCCACCATTGGACTTCCTTAGCACTGGCCGGCCACTTTTCTTTCCGGAAGACCCATTTTTTGTCCTGAAAAGTAGCAGGCCAGCCAGAAAATGTAGCAGGCCGGCCAGAAAAGCCAGAAAAAGTAGCAGGCCGGCCAGTGAATGTAGCAGGCCGGCCACTTACCTAGTTGGATGACCTTTTTTGCCCGTTTGAGTCTGCCGGCCATTCTCCCCCTCCCAAGTGTGTTCCAGCTATGTATTTTGTTTTCTCCCAGGTCTTATGTCTAAGGGTTTGGCCTTTTGGGGGGAAACTTGAATTAGTTTTCCCCCCCATTTTTCCCCCTCTTTTTCCACCCCTTTGCCTATAAAACCAGCCCCTCCCCTTCAGTTTTAAGGGTTACAAAATTGGTTCTAAGCTTCTTGCATTCAATCCCTCTTCCTCTCTATTCCAAGCATCAAATACCTTTGTTCTTGGACCATTTCTACACCACCTCATAGCACCACACCACCACCATCCTTTCCCACACTTTGGGGCTGTTTTCCAGAGCTTAGGAGCACCCAAACTTGGTCCAAAGGCTATCAAAGTTTGGTTCTTCAAGGGTAAGTCTTCCTCTCCTCTTTTCTTGCCCTATTTTGATCTATATTTTAGTTCTTTGTGCTTGCATATTTGGGCTCCAACCCTAACTCAAAATAGTATTATTTTGAGCTCCTTTTCATGTTTGTTTAAGGGCTTCTCCCTATTTGAGGCTTCCTTTTTACACTTGCTTCTTTACCTCTCTTGTATGCCTCTTTCTTGCATAGTATTTTAGGCTCATTTGTAAATTGTTTTGAGCTCGGTTATAAACTGCAAAGTGGCTTATTTTGAGCCCTTATTCAACATTGTTGAATGTCTCTTCACTGTTTGAGGTTTCCTTTTGTCACTTGCCTCTTTATCCCTCTTTTGGCCCTATTTTTGCATGCTTTGTTAGCCCCTTGTGATTGTATTTTTGGGCTCTGGTCCAAACTGTAAATAGTCATATTTTGACCCACTCTTCATGTTTGATCAAGGGTCTTTCACTGTTAGAGGCTTCCTTTTTGCTCTTTGTGTTAAAACTCTCTTTTATGCCTTATTTTGTATAGTATTTTAAGCTTGCTTGTGCACTTTTTTGGGCTTGGTCATAAACTGTAAAATATCATGTTTTGGGCCTCTCTTCAACATTGTTGAAGGGACCTCCCCTGTTAGAGGCCAGCAGCCATCACTTGCTTCTTTGTCCCTCTTTTGGCCTTTTTCTTGCATAATGTTTTAGGCCTGCTTGTGTTTATTTTCGTGGCTTTATGTAAACTGTAAAGTGCTTCATTTTGAGCCCCTCTTCAACTTTGTTGAAGGGCTCTTTACCATTTAGGGTCAGCAGCTGTTACTTGCTTCATTATCTCTCTTTCGGGGCCATTTTTGCATGCTAGCTTAGTCCTATTTGTGTTCACTGTTCGGCCTTGTTTAAAACTGTAAATATGCTTGTTTCGGGACTGTCTTGATTCTTTCTTCACACTTCATGTTCAAATAATGCATGCTTTGCATAGCCATAGGTCATTCCATGTGCCTAGTTTCGAATTTCGGGTCTCATTTCATGCATCGGGTGCCATGATTCCATGTTTCGGGGCTGTTTTGCATAATATTTTGGTACTGAAATTTGCATGCTAGTATGCCATGTTCCATGCCTTGTTAGAGTGGCATTCGTGCCCTAGGTTCGGTCCTCGGTTTGCGTGCATGCGTGCACGCATCTCGAGTGTCTCATTTCCATCTAATGGCCTCCTATGTGAGTGTGGCTGAGGTCCACTTGTGTTGGTGTAAGCCCATTATGCATTGCATATGCCATTTCATTTCATAGCATTGTGTATGCTAGGTTGTATGTTAGTGCATTGTGTATGCCATGTTATCTCGTGCATCGTGTATGCCATTTCATAGCATTGTGCATGCTAGGTTGTATGTTAGTTGCATTCATGCATGTCATGCAGATTGCATTGTGTTTGGGATAGGAGTTAGCCCGAGCACGGGAAACGAGGGACGTTTCGTACTTCGAGTGACGGAACGTGTCTTAATTCCCAGTCACCGATACTCCGAATCATCCATGATGGAGTCTTGGTCTTGTTGTGTTTTCATGTGCATTCATTCCATATTGAGTTGTGCAATTCGACTCCTCGGCCATTATGCATCGAGATGCGTGATTTGTGGCACGAGAATCGAGGCATGCATACATATGTGAAAATACATTGCTATGCCCCTTTCCTGCTCTCTGTTACAGCAAATCAAGAATCAGCAGCCTTCCGGAGCTTGGCACGCTTTCCAAAAAACAATTGCAAACAGAGGCTAATTGGGGCATCGCGATGGATTTCCGCGCAAGGCAACCCGAACATGCATCATTCATCACCTGGAGCGGAGTCGAGGCAGTCCCTAGCTTGCATGCTAGTTTACCGTTTTCCTAGATTGATTTGTAAATTAATTAGGATTTTGTATTTATTGGGACTGTATTATTTATTCATTTGGGACTGTATATTATTCTTTCGGACCCTCCGAGCGAGGGCAATGTTGTAATAAGTGTGCGTGAGTGTGATGTATGTCTTCCAACCCCACGTCTTTCTTCTCTTTTATTTACCTGCTTATGATGGTTAGATTAGGGCATATTTCAATTAGCATACAGTATGATAGCATGTTTGCATTCATTCATCTGTTTTGCATGCACCGGGCTCGGCGCATCATACTAACTGCATTTGTATTTCAATTCCAAGTTGAATACATGTTAGCTGTAGCATTTCATATGCCATGTTTAGAATAGCCGAGCCTGCTATAGTTGCATCTTGCATGTGTTGCATTAGGCATTTCTGTATAATTAGGATCATGCATGGATTTCTAATTAGCTTTTGTTTTGGCTTGGAGTACTCGGTAAGTTTTATGCTTTAGCATCCTTGCATGTGTGTGAGTGACTGCCATGATAGCATGCTTACCATGAGGCTACGTGCTTATATGATATAACTGTCTGAATGCCTGTGGGTGAAAGTTGGGTTATTTGGATTGGAACAAATCATTCACTGTGAGTTTTAAGCCCACTAGATAGTGGCAAAACCATGTTTTCTAAGCCCACCCGAGGGTGGCAAAATCTGCACTTTAAGCCTACTTGCGAGTAGCAAACCATCTTTCAAAAACAAACATGAAATGTTTTGTTCCAATTCAGGCGACCCGGTCTATACTTGTATGCTGTGCGCATCACATAGTAAATCTAGGCTAATAACCGAAATAAGAACGCATAATGTTTTCAAAACTAGATATCATGGTTAGTAGAGGCCGATCTTTGATCGGGTGAGCGGGGGTGCTCACGAAGTGACCTTCCCCAATCGTACCCAAGTTCCCGAGCCGAGGCAACTTTGGTGATGACGGACACGTGGCCTTAGGCAACGAGTCAGGGTTTCCTAAATTTCCCAAAACAAAAATATTTAGGTGGCGATTCTGTATCTGGCAAAGCAGTCCATGTTTGACACTTCTTTCAAAAATCTGTTTTCTCAAAACAATTTGCCAGATTTGGACTCTTTGGTTCAGATTACGAACCGTGACACAAACCGAGTCCGAGCTGTAGCGAGGTCCCCCGCGGGCTTGTTACAGGTACTACGTGGTATTCAACCGGATACTAGGATGCAACCAAGAGGTGGCGCTCGTGTCTTTTAAGAACGGCTTGAAAGATGATTGTTTGCTTTGAAAATGATTAGCAAAGACACTGCCAAAAAGTATGGAGGAACTCATGGCCAGAATTGAGAAGTATGCGAGGGCCAAGGAAGACATGCCGGGGACAAAGGCGTCAAAACAAGAGAAGAGAAACGGCTCGTCAAAGCGAGGCCGAGGTAATAGCGGATACAATAAGCTAGAGACAGGATTAAGGGCTACGCAGGCAGTCACAACCGTATTCCGAATCCTGGTTTACAAAGTCTTGGAGAAAATCCGAAATCAACCTTATTACAGAGCACCAATAAGGGTTCCGGGTGAATTTATTGGAAGAAGCCTAGGCAAGCACTGTGTTTACCACGAGGATGGGCATCTGACTCAGGGGTGCAGAGCCCTGAAGACACGTCTGGAAGACCTGGTAAGACAAGGTCATTTAAGGGACTTTGTAGATGAGGCCAGGACAAGGGAAGAGCAAGCAAGACTGCCTCAAGCACCGGCAGCACTGCTTCCTCCAGCACCACGACCGCAGCCAGGCGGACCTCGAGTGATCAATGTGATTCACTCGAAGGTTAATGAGAACGAAATATGAGGGGAGACTCAGAAGCTAAAACACTTGCAGCATGTGTACCAGGTCCAGTAGAAAAGACCTAGGGTAGACGAGTGTCAGGGACCAGTGGTGACCTTTACTGAAGACGACCTAGAGATGGTGCAGCATCCACACAACGATGCCTTGGTAATATCCCTTCAGATTGGAGAATTCCAAGTGAAGCGCATTTTAATTGACTAGGGCAGCTCTTGTGACATCATGTATGTTAGGTGTTACAAGGAGCTTGGCCTTCACCAAGATGATCTGGAACAATCTAATGGTCCAATGGTCGGGTTCAATGGAACGCCGACGTGGCGCCTGGGGGCAGTTAATTTAGAGATACAGGCTGGCACCAAGAAGATAAAAATTGAGTTCATAGTAATTGACACTCCCTCTCCTTATAATGCTATCCTGGGAAGGCCATGGCTGCATGCAATGGGGGTTGTTCCCTCAACATTACACCAGCTGTTGCGGTTTCCAACAGAGCATGGAATTATGGAGGTCAGAGGGGATCAGGTACAGGTGAAGAATTGCTCCATGGCAGCAATGAAATCCACTTGCAACATACGAGAAGCAGAAGTAGAAGCAGAAGCAGCAGAAATGGAGGATGAGGACATGGAAGTCCTGGAAGATGTCGGCAAAGAGCTAGCTGAGAAGAGTGAGGAAGCCTTGAAGAAAATCCTTGTCTAGCAAGGGGATGGAGAGCGCTTCTTCCTTCTCGGCTTGGGCTTGGCCGAGGAAGAAGAAAAAGAGCTAGAGGCGTTCTTGAGAGCAAACATTGAGGTGTTTGCCTAGACACCGTACGAAATGCCTAGCATTGACCCTAATGTCACTTGCCATAAGTTGAATGTGGACAGGTCGGCTAAACCTATCATCCAGCGAGCAAGAAGGCCGACATTGATGCATGTTGAGACAGTAGAAGAGGAAGTCGATAAACTTCTGGAGGCCAGAGCCGTATGAGAGGTAAACTACCCAACATGGCTATCAAACACGGTCGTCGTAAAGAAAAAGAATGGGAAGTGGAGGGTTTGTGTGGACTTCACCAGCCTGAACAAGGCTTGTCCTAAAGACAGTTTCCCACTCCCCAAAATTGACCAATTGGTGGATACCACTTTAGGGCATGGAAGGATGAGCTTCCTGGATGCTTACAGGGGGTACCATCAGATAGCTATGTATCCCCCAGATGAGGAGAAGACTCCATTCATTACCCCAAAAGGGTTGTATTGCTACAGAGTGATGCCTGTTGGGCTGAAAAATGCAGGAGCAACTTACCAAATACTAGTGACCAAGATGTTCAGGCATCTAATAGGCAGAACAGTGGAAGTATACATAGATGACATGGTCGTGAAGACCAAGGAACCTGAGGATCATCTGGAAGACTTAAAGGCAGTTTTTGACATGCTTGGAACATATCGGCTTTGACTCAATGCATCGAATTGCATATTTGGAGTTAGGTTTGGTAAGTTCTTAGGATACTTGGTTACCAGAAGGGGCATTGAGGCTAGCCTAGATCAAATCAAGGCCATCTTAGAATTAAAGAGTCCAATATCGGCAAAGCAAGTATAGATGTTGACTGGAAGGGCAGCAGCCCTGAATAGATTCATCAGTAGAAGTTCTGACAAATGTAAACCTTTCTTCAGCTTAGTGAAGAAAGCCACAGACTTCTTATGGACAGAAGAGTGCGAAGTCGCCTTGGCCGACTTGAAGAAGTATTTGACCACAACTCCAGTTCTCTCAAATCCAGTACCTAGAGAGGAGCTATTTTTATACTTGGCAGTTTCAGAGCATGCAGTGAGTGTAGTGGTAACCAGAGAAGAAAATGGAGAGTAAATGGCAGTTTACTACGTGAGTAAAACCCTAGCTGATGCAAAGACCAGATACCTGCCCTTGGAGAAGCTAACACTGGTTTTAGTAATGGCTTCCAAGAAACTAAATCATTACTTTCAAGCCCACAAAATTGTGGTGTTAACTGAGCATCCCTTGAAGTCCCTGTTGCAGCAGGGAGATTTGACAGGCAGAATAGCCAGATGGTCAGTGGTGTTGGGCCAATACGACCTGGAATTCAGACCCAAAACAGCAATCAAAGGCCAAGTTTTGGCCGACTTTGTGGCCGAATTCACACCAAGCGTCATCACACATCGGGTTCCGTTGAGCCGAGGTCCAGGTGAACAAGGGAAAACCCAGTTGGGGACAGCTATAGACACCCCATTTTTGACCGCCCTTAAGACTTGGACGCGACTGATGGTTTACATGGTGGAGAAAGGTGTGCAGGAGAAAGGTTCAGTTTCTTCGGTAAGGAGAGAGAGAAATCTCAACTTCATACCCCTTTTTGGACCAAAAAAAATCTTGATCAAAAGATTTTAGACCTTAAAACCCTCTCTTTCAAAACGTTTTTGAAAAAAAGTTTTTACAATGTTCCGAGGCTCGCATTTTGTCAAATGTTGCGCTTTTCGGTAAACCGAGCAAGGACAAAGTGGAAATGAATGAAAGAGAGGTGAAATTTTTGAAAAATCTTTCAAAACACCTTGTCTAGGGGTTTGGAGTTGAAGAAAAGAGGAGAAGAGAGAGGAAAACTAGTTTGGGAGAAGTTCGGCATGAATCCGAGTAGGACCGAAACTGCGCGGCTTCATCGAAACAGGCATAACTCTTTACACAGGAGGAATTTTGATGCAATGCTGGTGCCATTGGAAAGATAACTTCTGGGGCTTCAATTTGGAGACAAGAATGACCTGAAAAGGGGTTTAGATGAAGGAGTTATGACCATTTGAAGTTGGACCCGGAAAGCAGAATTTTCTTAAACTAGCTGGCCGACCAGAAAAGGTGGCTGGCCGACCACCCTCTCCTGAAAAAGTGGTCGGCCAACCAGAAAGGTAGCAGACCGACCAGAAAAGGTGGTCGGCTGACCACTTATGCCCAGAAAACTCAGAATTGATAGATATTTTCCCTCCAGTTGTCTTCCACAACCTCCACCTGTCCTATAATCAGATATTTTCGAGCCAACTATTGTATATTGCTATATATGAGTTATATCTCTCATTTTCAAGAAGAATCTTCCTAAGCAAGTTTTGGGAGCTTCTCACTCTAAAAAAAATCCCTCTCTCTCTAGAAATTCCAGAGCCAAATCTCTGTCTCTCTCTCCTTCTCTTGCCTTTGTGTACATAGCAAGAGCTATACTTGGAGATATACCTCTCCTTTGCCTAGGCACCCTTGATCAAACTCAACTACCATTGGGCTGAGGTTCTTTGGGGATCATTTTGAGCTCTAAAATCTGGTTTTAGCTCAGAGTTTGGACCCCTTTTGCTGCTGTCTCCTTGAGCTTCAAGGGTAAGCCTCTATTTCCCCCTTTTTTTTCCTTATTTTGCATGATAGCTTAGCCCTATTTGAAAGCATTTCTGGGTTTTGTCATAAACTGTAAAGTGTCATATTTTGAGCTCCTCTTGAAGTTTGATTAAGGACACTTTTCTGTTTGAGGTCTCCTACATCCTTGTATGCTTTATCCCTCTTTGTAGGCCTATTTTGCATCATAGCTTAGTCCTACTTGTGAGCATTTTCGAGATTTGTCATAAATTAGAAAAAGTTTCCTTTTGAGCTTATAAACATGTTTACTTAAGGTCACTTCTCTATTTGGGGTCATCTCCCCCCTTTCATGCTTTATTTCTTCATGTTTTGAGCTATGCATGTGAGCATTTGCATTGGCCTTGATTTGGCCTTTTAGCCACTGAAATCTAGTGGATTTTCAGTAGTTTAGATGTGTCTTTGAGCTTCAAAATCATAGAGGGGTGACCCTCTCACCCCTCATTCTCTTTACTAGCTTTATTGGCCCTCCAAAGGGCCCCTTACTTGCATGTTGTGAAATCACTTTTTAGGCCCAATTTGGTGAGTTTCAAGGTCTTCCTTAGCTCTGTCCGGAGCCTTTTTGACCATATTTTGTGTCCATAATGCATGTGTAGAACAATTCCATTCAAGGCCTTTTGAAGAGTCCTTTCATTGCATGCTTCATTGACCCATTTCAGGGCCAATTTGGTGAGTTTTAGGCTTTTCATAATTGATTTCTAGAGTTGGTTTTGCCATGTTAAGTGTTCTTGTTGTACGTGTTGAGTAATCCCTTGCATGGCCCTCCAAAGGAGCTCATCATTTTTGCATGCATTGGATGCATTTCAGTGGTTATTTGGGCATATTTTGGCATAAAACACTTCTGTTTTTGGCTGGTTGGGTGAGCCCTCATATGCTTCATATAGTTGTAGAACAACTCATGGTTCACTAGCCTATGTTGCGTGTTGTTTTGGCCCTTCATGTTGGCACTTTTTGGCCATGCCTTGAACTGATAATGTGCTTATTTTGGACTACCATAGCTCTGTTTTTGGACCTCAAGGTCGAATGATGTCTATTTTGCATACTTGTAGTTCAATGCACTTGCCTAGCTTCGAGTTTTGAGTTTCATTCCATGCATATACTGAGGTGTGTTCATGTTTTGGGCTTATTATTCATCACATTTCAGAGCCTATACGAATGCCATGTTGCCATGTTTTCATCTCTTTAAATGCATTTGAGAGTCAGGCTTGTATGCCCCATTTACCGACCATTAAATGAGCTCCATTCCGTTGCATTCCGAGTCATCATTTTAGGTCAATTTCCCACCATTTCAGACCTGCCTAGGGTCTTTTTTGGGGTTGGTTTTGCCTTTGGTGCATTGCTTTGGGTACCTCTAGAGTAACGCACTTCACTAGTTTCGGTACCCGGGCCCCCTAGCTTGCATTGTGTGCCATATTTGCATGTTTCGAGACCATCTTTTGTGCCATTTCAGAACTGCATCATGTGTCATTCTATGCCATACTTCATCTTCTGCCATGCTTAGTTAGAGTTGCATGTTATGCCTTAGGATCGGTCCTTTGCATCCGTGCATGTTTGCATGTGTTTCGGTCGTCTCATTTCCATCACATGGCCACTGATGTGAGTGTGGCTGAGGTCCACTCATGTTGGTGTAAGTCCATCGTGCATTGTGTATGCCATTTCAGTCCATAACATTGTGTATGCTAGGTTGTATGTTAGAGCATTGTGTATGCCATGTTACATCGAGCATTATGTATGCCATTTCATAGCATTGTGTATGCTAGGTTGTATGTTGGTCGCATTGTGTATGCCATCTCAGTTGCATTGTGTTTGGGATAGGAGTTAGCCCAAGCACGGGAAACGAGGGACGTTTCGTACTCCGAGTGACAGAACGTATCTTAATTCCCGGTCGCCGACACTCCGGATTACCCATGATGGAGTTTAGGTCTCGTTGTGTTTTTATGTGCATTCATTTCACATTGAGTCGTGCAATTCGACTTCTCGGCCATCATGCATCGAGATGTGTGATTGGTGGCACGAGGATCGAGGACTACACTCCCTGAAGAGTAGTCATGCATACATATGTGAAAATACTTTGCCATGCCCCTTTGTTGCTCTCTGTTGCAGCAAATTAGAAATCAGTAGTCTTCTGGAGCTTTGCACAATATTCCGAGAACAATTGCAAACAGAGGCAAACCGGGCATCGCAATGGATTTCTGTGCCAGGCAACTCAAGCATGCATCATTCATCATTCGGAACAGAGCTGAGGCGGTCCATAGATTTGCGTGCTAATTTACCTACTTTCCTAGATTAATTTGTTAATTAATTAGGATTTTGTACTTATTCGGACTCTATTATTTATTCGGACCTTCCGAGCGAGGGCAATGTTGTAATAAGTGTGCGTGTGTGTGATGTATGTCTTCCAACCTCACGTCTTTCTCCCTTTTATTTACTAGCTTATGATGGTTAGATTAGGGCATGTTTCAATTAGCATACTTATGCTTGCATGTTTGTATTCATTCATCTGTATTGTATGCACCGGGCTCGGCGCATCATACTAACTGCATTGTATTTCAATTCCAAGTTGAATACATGTTAGCTGTAGCATTGTCATATGCCATCTTAGAATAGCTGAGCCTATTGTAGTTGCATTCCTGCATGTGTTGCATTAGGCATTTCTGTATAGTTAGGATCATGCATTGATTTCTAATATAGCTTCTGTTTTGGCTTGGAGTACTCGGTAAGTACTTATGCTTTAGCATCCTTGCATGCGTGTGAGTGACTGCCATGATAACATGCTTGCCATGAGGCTAACCGCTTATGTGATATACCTGCTTGAATGCCTGTGGGTGAAGGTTGGATTATCTGAATTGGAATAATGCATTGACTGTGAGTTTTAAGCCCACTTGAGAGTGGCAAATCACCATGTTTTCTAAGCCCGCCTGAAGGTGGCAAATTCACATTTTAGCCTACTTGCGAGTAGCAAACCGTTTTCAAAACAAACATGAAATATTTTGTTCCAATTCAGGCGATCCAGTCTATACTTGTATGCTGTGCGCATCACATAGTAAATCTAGGCTAATAACCGGGATAAGAACACATAATATTTTCAAAACTAGATGTCATGGCTAGTAGAGGCCGATCTTTGATCGGGCGAACGGGGGTACTCACGAAGTGACCTTCCCCAATCGTACCCAAGTTCCCGAGCCGAGACAAATTTGGTGATGACGGACATGTGGCCTTAGGCAACGAGTCAGGGTTTCCTAAATTCCCCCAAAATAAATATTTAGGTGGCGACTCTGTATCTGGCAAAGCAGTCCATATTTGGCACTTTTTTCAAAAAATCTGTTTTCAAAAATGATTTGCCAGATTTGGACTCTTTGATGATTCATCGGTCTTGCATTGCACTCTGCGAGATTAGATACAGGACTGTGACATTGAGTCCTGAACTGTAGTGAGCCCCATAATGAACAAAACGGGATTTCCCTCCCGGGACGTTCGGGGACGTCTACAATAGCCAAACAGAGGAAAGAGGATAAACTCAGGCCCTGCAGTATTTACATCGGCGACTCATTCCGCCTATTTGTTGACGGAAGTTCAAACTGACAAGGGGCGGAGGCATGAATAGTGCTACTATCGCCAGATGGGCAGATATTGGAACAATCTATTCGTTTGGGGTTTAAAGCCTCAAACAATGAAGCAGAGTATCAAGCACTGATCGCAAGATTAAAGCTGACAATAGCAATGGAAGCTGACGAGGTAATAGTCTTCTGTGACTCCCAACTTATCGTCAACCAGGCAACAGGCAAATATGCAGCCCGAGATAAAAGAATGTCGGCCTATGTAAAGGAGGTGGGCAGACTGGTAGCCTTATTCCAAAATTGCCGACTACAACGGATTAGCCAAGATGACAACAGCCATGCCGACGCCTTGGCCAACCTGGCTAGTGCAATGAAACCAGGAGAGGCAAGGACAATAATGATTGAATACTTGTCAGGTCCAAGGGTAGAACCACTAAACACAGAGCATGAAGCAATGTGTGTGGATATGGGACCAAGCTGGATGGATGCAGTAATAGTATTCCTTAAAGAGGGAAAACTGCCAGATGATCATAAAGAAGCACACAAGATCAGACTGAAGTCAGCAAGATTCAGTCTGACAGCAGAGGGGCATCTCTACAGAAGATCTTTTACTGGTCCCCTTTTGAGGTGTGTGCATCCTTCGCAAGTTGAAGACTTCTTGTATGAGATATATGAAGGAGTATGTGGAAGCCACACTGGGGGCAGGTCACTTGCTCATAGGGCCATTACTCAGGGGTACTGGTGGCCCTATATACAGAAAGATACTGAAACCTATGTGAGAAAATGTGAGAAGTGTCAGAGGTTTGCACCTTTGATACACTAACCAGCAGCAGATCTGAACCTAGTGTCCAGCCCTTGGCCATTTGTCCAATGAGGCATGGACTTTGTTGGACAACTGCCTCAAGCAACTGGACAAAGGAAGTTCCTGCTAGTGGCAACAGATTACTTCACCAAGTGGGTTGAAGCAGAACCCCTTGCAAAGATTCGGCACATTGATGTAAAAAATTTCATATGAAAAAACATCATCACTAGGTTTGGGATCCCAAGAGCAATAATAGCAGACAATGGAACGCAATTTGACAGTAAGCTAATCAAGAGCTTCTGTGCAAAGTACAAGATCAAGAATTATTACTCTACTCCAAGCTTTCCTCAGAGTAATGGTCAAGCCGAAGCATCCAATAAAGTTATCTTGGATGGGATCAAGAAGAGGCTGGAAGCAGCTAAGGGAAGGTGGGTGGATGAGTTACCTAGTGTACTCTGGGCATATCGGACTACGCCGAGAAGATCAACTGGGGAATCCCTATTTGCCATGGCTTTTGGCATAGAGGCAGTAATTCCATTAGAGGTCGGTATCCCAGAGATCAGAACCTAGGGAGTGGAGAATGGGACTAATGATGCATTCTTAGCTCGAGATCTGGACCTACTGGAAGAAAGAAGAGAGAAGGCAGTAATTTAGCTGGGGTCATACCAGCAGCAGCTTGCCAGGGCTTATAATAAGAAGGTTAATCCACGAGAGTTCCAAGTTGGGGACCTCGTTCTAAGAAAGGTCGTCGGCAACAAGAAGGATCCTAGAGAGGGCAAAAGGGCAAGCTTGGCCCAAATTGGGAGGGACCTTATAGAATTATCTCGGTCCTGGGCAATGGTGCATATTGGCTTGTAGACAGTAAAGGCAAAGAGTTGCCAAGACCTTGGAATACTTGCAATCTGAAGTTTTTCTATCATTAGATTTTTTTTTGTTTTTTTAAGTTTCTTGTTATTAGCCGAAGTAATAATAAAGTCTTAGCTTGATTTTTAAACTTGTGTAGTATGACTGACCAGTCACTTGGCGATGTTTCTGATTGAAACATGACGAATAACTTAGACTTATTATATGGCACGGTTGAATTATACTTGCATATAATAGAGTTGAACTAAGTTGGCGATGTTTCTGATTGAAACATGACGAATAACTTAGACTTATTATATGGTAGAGTTGAATTATACTTGCATATAATAAAGTTGAACTAAGTTGGCGATGTTTCTGATTGAAACATGACGAATAACTTAGACTTATTATATGGCAGAGTTGAATTATACTTGCATATAATAGAGTTGAACTAAGTTAGCGATGTTTCTGATTGAAACATGATGAATAACTTAGACTTATTATATGGCAGAGTTTTTATACTTGCATCTAATAGAGTTGAACTAAGTTGAATTAACCTGGACTTGCCATATCGACAGAGTCAGACACAGATTGAAACTAAGCACATGTCAGTTAGATTAACAAAGAGACCAAGGTTGGTAACCTCAGCCAGTCTTTGTTTGAATTTGACCACGGCGACGAGGTCAATGCCACATGCTTAATGAGAACCCAAGTGGAACTTAAGTTTACATTAAGGGGCAGAGAGTTGGAGAATAATGCTTGGGAGTTGGAAATCACAAGAGAAAGTTGGTTTAACACTTGTTGAAATTTTAAGGAAAATTTACAAGTTGAAGTTAAACCGAGGTTATGTCGAAAGAAAATTGGTTTAACACTTGTTGAAATTTTAAGGAAAATTTACAAGTTGAAGTTAAGCTGAGGTCATGTTGAAAGAAAATTGGTTCAACACTTGCTGAAATTTTAAGAACAATTTACAAGTTGAAGTTAAGCCAAAGAAGTATCTGCGCATTTGCCGAGATTACCATGTTGCCAAGACTTGGAAGATATTTGAAGATAGAAGTCTTGTTAAGTGAAAGTAAAGTGGCAGGTTTTATATAGCACTTGTGAAAATATTTTTTACAAAGTTTTTCAAGTGTCAAGATAAAGCCGAGATAAACAGTTAGTAAGTTTATCCGAGGTATTTTACCCCTAGGAAATTGCACAGCTAAGGTGTACTTTGAAGACATGCAAAGTATTCTAAGTATGGAAGCATACAAGATAGTAAAGGAAAGACAAGCATTCAAATACTTAATAAAAACAAGGGGAAGATGTACTTACATTAAAAAAGAAAAAAGGGGCACTTCAGCTTAACAAAGAGACTACTTGTTCTGGTTACAAAAATTGCACGTCGGCCAAATATGAAAACCGAAAACATTGTTCAAAAAGGTACAAGAAAAGAAAAAATTCTAAGTATTTGACTTGGCTTGGTTAGAGGGTGGCGTTACAGTCCTCTCCACTTCAAGCTCAGCATCAATCTCTTGCAAGGTTTGGTCAAGACTCTTTTCGGCACAACGTACTTCAGCTTCAGAAGTTGTTGGAGTAGGGGAGACGCCCTTGGATGCCAAGTCATCCTCCTCATCGTGAGTTAAGTCTATTTGCTCATTGAGGGTAGGAGACTTGTTATCAGTTGCAGCCTCCCAATCCTCTTCATCGGGCTCGCCGTCATCGGCATCATCTTCATCATCATCAACATCGGCCTTTTTATTTTCTGGAGTGAATGGCACTTGGAGCTTGCTGATGTTGCGAAGGTCGGAGTTCATAGCAACATCCAGCTTGTTAAGGGCCACCGTCCAGCCAAGGTAGTAACCTCGGTTACAACCCAGGTTGACTTGCTCCTTGTATTAATCGCGAACGGCTGGCTGCCCCTCTTCGAAGGCCTTTTCGTCGGTCGCCTTAACTTCGGCCTCTTTATTTGTGATGGCCTCCTGCAGCTTGGCCTCTAGATCGGCTGCTTTGGCATTAGCAGCTTCAAGGTTGACCCTCGCAGCCTTGGCTTTAGTTTTTGCCTCATTGGCCTTTTCCTCGGCCAGACTTTGAGCAGTCTTGGCGCTTTGCTAGCCTCGGTTTTGTTAAGGGAGGAAAGGAGCTTGGCTGCTTCTTTTATTTTCTTCGCCAAGTCTTTCCTCATCATCTCAGTCTTTGTGGCGTAGGAGTGAGCATGCTGAATGGCCTGCAAAGAAGTAAATGCAAATTAGCAAAAATTTCACAAAGTGTGGAAAGGTTGACAAAGTGGAGGGCAGAATACTTACCAAAACTGAATGCTGCATCATGAAGGCGAAGTCTTCATATTCATGAAGCTCGGCCATGCAGTTTATGTCCTCAGGCAGAAGAACTGCCGTGGACAGGGCCACGCCGACCTCAAGATTGGCAGCACTATCACCGGCGGTAAGTGGTCTGTCATCGAGCATGATCTTGGGCGCCCAGACCATACCTCAGGGATAGCTGCTGCCCTCTTGGTGGTTTGACCTCGGCTTCTTAGCAAGAGGGGCCTCGGAAACTGGGTCCTCGGCGGGACATTTTTCGGTAGAGGGGGCGTTCTTCTCAGCCTCGGCTAACTCGGAGATAGGAACAGTGTCCTCAGAATCAATCTGAGTCACTGTAGCCTTTTCCTTGGCCTTTTTCATGCGTTTTGGTTTTGGGGTTGGTTGAGGAGAGGATGAAGACTGAACGCTGACTACGCCAGGAAGGTTGGCGAGCAAATCTTCAAGTACTGTAGGTTTTCGCCCCATCTCGTCGGCTGTGGCGGCGACTGTGACCTTTGTACCAAAATGAAATGCTGGTAGAGCTGTTGGTGGATTTGATGGGTCGTAGGCCGATGACTCAGCACTTCGGCGTCTTCGGCTTCGAGTCCTTCCCGTCGGTGCAAAAAGTGGGGCTCGACGTCGGCGTTGGCGCTGAGAGGGTGGAATTAATTAAGGAACTGAGGTAGATGGATGTTCTGCTGGAGCAGAGGTTGATCCCTGATTAGGTCGAGGTAATGAAGTTGAAGTAGGAGTTGTCGCTGAAGGAGGAGACTTACTCTTCTTCGGGATGTCAGGAAAAGTTGATTTGTATGTCGGGATAAAATTCAGGAGCACAGGAGTCGTGCGTTGGTTAACAAGCAAGTCCAGCAGCCTCTTGAAATCTTTATTGGGATAGAAGTTTTTGAGGAAGTCCTTCGGGGGTTGAGGAAGAGCTACAAAGACAAAACCAATAGAGGTTAGAGCATACAAAAATATCAAGGTGAGAAAGACTTGAAAGCAAGTAAAGTTGACGCTGGGCTCTTACTATCTCCCTCTCTGAAAATTATTCGGCTTAGGGGATAAAAGTGAAGGTCGTCATCTGGTTGGAACTCCCAGTTGCCCGAGACGATGAAGTAATCGTCTCCAGCACCCTTATTGGAGTCTGGGAGGTCGGCGACAAGTTTGTATGCCGTGGATCTCGGTTTAAGGTAGTAGATATAGCCCTTTTCCGACTTCAGGCTGCACATAGTGTAACAATATTGGATGTTGGCAAGGGTAACCCTAGTATTCTCTTTTTTGGCTAAGGCAATTATGCCATTGATAACTCGGTAAGAGTTAATGGCAAGCTGCATTGGGTTCAGTTTGTAGTAGTGAAGGATTTTGCGGAAGAGGATGTCAAGGGAAAACTTGAGCCCGCACTCAATAAAGGCTACTACTAGAAAGGGCATAAAATTGTCTTTGGGCATGATTGAGTCCTCCTCCCCAGCTAGCCTAAGGTGGACGTCGGTGGGGATGGAGAACTCCTGTCTAAAGTGTTCAAGCTTCTCTGGGGTGTCTACCCTCCACCTAAACATTCCCATAATGTCGACTAAGTGGGGAGGATGTTGGATTTCAGAAGGAGACGGTCTGTTAAGGTTTAGAGGACCTCAGCAAAACCTAAAACGAATGTTAGGGCAAGGGGTTTTTGAGGATCTAAAGGGAATTTGTTTCAATTCTACCTAAAATCTGTAAGTTCTAAGGCAAATCCCAATCCTAGAGTTGCTAAAATAGGAGGATTAAAGGCAAGAATCTGGAGAAAAACAGCAAAGAAAACAGAAACAAGAACATGATTCAGACTCAAGAAGTCGAACAAAAAATGCAAAGAACATTGAGTAAAATTTGCGCAAGTGGGCAAGGCCAAAAACAGTGGTAAAGTAAACAAGTATGTGAATAGTGAGTGTATATTCAGCAACAGATGGTACAGAAGCGGAATCATGAAATAGATGGCGAATAGTAGAATTCAACACACAAGCAGTTATTTAAAAACATACACAGATTTGCAATGGCGGTATACGAGCATAACAGTTTGAAATGAAACAAGAAATTAAAATGAATGGGAACAGCGACTTACCAGAGGGAGTGACACCGGAGTAGTATATGCCGAAGCTGAAGCTACGGTGGAAAGAGTAGCAAGACGGTGAGTGTTTCGCCGGAAGAGACAAACAGAGTAGTTGCAGAGAGCTTTGAGAAGACAATAATGGCGATTTGGGAGAAATAAGCTTAGAGAGAGAAAACTTGTGCAAAATCAAAGATGTGAAGTGAAAAGACGGAGAGAGAGAGAGAGAGAGAGAGAGAGAGAGAGAGAGATGATTTTGATCAAACACGCAGAATGGCGGCAAAATGACAATTAGTGTACCTAGGACGACGTGCTTGTCAGACGGCGCACTGAAGTGCGATGCAACTTAATGGCGCGTGTCAGGTACGGTTCAATAGGGAAGAGACACGTAGCAAAAACGGTTGAGTTGTTGTGCATGACAGTTCATACGCGTGTTAAAACTCTTGGAGTTCTTGATTTAATGAAGCAAAGACCTCGGCTTGGGAAACGATCTCGGCTAAATAACTTGAAACAAACTTGGTTATTAGTTCTATAGCATTGGAGAAACAGATTACGGGTCTTGGTCATGTGGAGCTGACAAAGTGATGACCTCGGTAATTAAAGCTCAGCCGACATGCTATATGGTTTGAAGATATAGGTTCCATCACCTCAGGATGCCGAGGTAATGGAACCTAAGGGGCAGTTGTGGCACATATTTTTTGGACAGCAACACGTGGCCGAGGTGGCACCGAAGTGCCAGCCGAGGTGCCACGTGTTCTGGCCATGACGCCGAGATAATCTCAGCTAGGCCGAGGTTATCTGCAAAGATACTGGAATTTGGGATAAGCGGATAAAGGGACAAGAGTCCTAGATTGGGAGAGGACTTTAGTTTAGATAAAGATAAGACTCTTAGAGAGTTTATCCCAATCTAACTGGGAGTCCAGGATTAGCATTGAGGCAGAGTCCATTGAAGCTAGGCTTTTATTGGGATTAGGTCAGTGTTGGCTATAAAAGAGAGGCACCTTCGTGGGTCTAAGGTACGTTTTTTGTGTTCTGAATAGTGAGTTAAGCACTATTTCTATCTTTGAGAGATAACTGACTTGATCGTCGAAGTGCTCCCGGGTGGACGAACTACCGCCGGAATCTTATCTTTCTGTGACAGGTCGTTCGGGCTTCATCTGTTCTACCAGTGTTCTCTAGCTGAGTACCTGTTTGGCAGTGTGGTCGGAAATTGACACAAACAAGAATGAAAAACCAAAGCAAGAGAGAAAAATGGAGATCCATCCCATTTCCAATTTTCAGATCTGACAATTATTAAACAATTTATGAACAAGATCCACTCCTTATCCTCTCTTTTATAGCCACAATCGAAGCTTCCAAAATCATCAGCAAACTCATTCAAAGCCCACTCTTGAAGACCTCTACGACGCCAAGATATTGTCATCGATGTCGAGGAGTCACACTGTGAAACGACATCGTTAATGTTTAATTGGATGATTTGAGTTTTTTTTTTTAAATAAATAAATTATTTTTTCTGATTTGGTGTAGTGTGTTAATAGTTTAATAGATAGAAGAGGTATAGAGGAAGAGCTGGATCAGTGAGGGTGGAAGGCAATTGGTGATGTGTGGTGATGGCAGATGAATCTTTTTAAATGTCATAAAAATTATCACGAGTTTATCTATAGTGAGGTATTGAGGAGAAGCTCAAGAGTCCCCATCTCTTGAAGCGAAGAGGAGAAAAGTTGAAAATCCACCGGCGATGAAAATATGATCCGCTCAGATTAAATTAAAGCTCTCGCGACCCTTTACATTTTGATCTATAGAACTACGGGTAGAAAATGGGTATAACTAGATGAAACCCAAGCTTTAAGGTCGAAGAAACCCTAAAATGACAAAAAGAGGAAGAGAGAGAGAGAGAGAGAGAGAGAGAAGTAGAAAAAATGACTTTCTTTAGCCCACTACAGACTTTATATTACGTAGATTGCTCGAGCACAAGAATTGTCGCTTGAGCGTCCAAACACAAAAAAGTGTGATTGCTCGAGCGTAGGAAGTGACCGTTCGAGCGTAGAATACAAACTCCTAGAAGTTTTGCAGACAGAAGATCACCGCTCGAGCTTAAGAAGTACTGTTTGAGCGCAACACTGCTCGAGCATAGGAAACACTGCTTGAGTGAAGAATGCACCCTCCCAGTAAATTTGCAGACTTGCAAAAGTACTGAGGGTTTTCAAATATTGCTCGAGAGTAGAGACAAAAATTTAGGCAATAATGATTTTGAAAAGCAAGCCACCGACTAGTTCCAAACGCAACTAAGACACTACAATAACCAAACTTAATGAGGAATAAGGAGAAACAAGACATGAACAACCATATAAAACAATGAAACCTGGATTCAGAATATCAAATGGGTTGGGTCTAAACCAGAGTCGCTATATAATTCCTTAATTCAACTTAGTTTCTATGATTTCATGGGTAATACAACTTAGATTCAAGAAATTAGAGGAGGATTCTTACCTTAGATATTTGAATTTGTGAAGATTTGCCCAAATCCCCCTTTCTTCTTCTTCTTGAGCTCTAGGGTTCTCTCTCTCTCTCTCTCTCTCTCAGTCTCTAAAACTCTCTCAATCCTCTACAAAACCCAATAACTCTTAGGCCCCGTTTGTTTGGAGAGTTAGAGGGGGGATTGGGATTGATAGAGGTGGGACTCACTAATATTGTGTTTGTTTTGAGAGATGGGGAGGGGATTGATAGTGAGCTCCGGAGTAGGATGGGCCTCCCCAAGGGGATTCGAATGGGCCTCAAGGACTTGGTATTAGAAAAATAGTCCGGTGGACTAGAAATTTTTTATTTTTATTTATTTTTTATTTTATTTTTTTACAAGTCGGGCATTTTTTTTGAACATTAATATTAATTTTTTGTATTTTTTGTTAAGTAAAAATCATTATTTTATTTGTTTTATTTTTTTTTGAAATTTTTTTATTTTATTTTTATTTTTTTAAATTTTTTTTACATGTTGGGCATTTTTTTTTAAAACATTAATGGTTAATGTTTAATGTTTTTGTATTTTTTTTATTATTTTATATTTATTTTATATAAAAATAATTTAACAATCCCTACACTAACAACTATCATCAAAACAAACACAATTTTATTTAATCCCCTCACTATTAATCCCCCGACTATCAATCCTCTCCATTCTACCTCTAAAAATAAACGGGGCCTTATTTCTCTCTTTTATTTATTTATTTATTTTTTGTTGACTAGGATTAAGACTTCATTAGTTCTTCCTAATTCTCATCTTAATTCCAAGTTCAATTTCATCAATCAAATTCACTTAATTACCATCATAATCTAATTTTCTTTGCACTAAATTGAAACATACTATGGTGAATCAGGCTCTAATTTCTTATTCCAAATATTAAATTCTAACCTTATGGTTTACTGATTTAGACAGGTTTATTCTTATCTACCATGCATCTGTTCATAAAACTACAAGACAAATAACACATGGCAAATAACACATGGTAGATAATTAACATAGAACACATAATCAAGACTAATCACATAATTTAGCAAGTAATTACGGTGGTGGTTGTTACACAATTAAATAAACAAAATGAAATAAAAGTTATACAAAATAATAAAAAAAAAACATAAAAAGAGAGAGAGAGAGAGAAGCAATTTGTCTCAAATTCCAGCGACATCTCAGCGGTAAAGGTCAAAAGCCAATCTCATTTGTAGGTAGCCTCACCACTCGACTCTACTGCCGATCACCTCGCCTTGGGATTGATTCTAGTGATGTCTTCGAAGGCTTTGCTTCCGTATTTGCAGGGTTTGCAAAGGAGATTACACCTTGTTGGTTGTCAAACGAGGAACACCAGGGTGCCAAATTTCGGGCCATAGTTGTTGTTTTCTTTTTCAGTTCTTTGTCCTGTCTCTTCAATTAACTAATCTCCCGCCGAGCATCCTGATACATCCGCTAAAACAGGGAGAGTTGTTCAGTTACCCGCTGCACTTTATTCGTTCAACTCTGTAATCTGCGAGACAAGTTTGACACTGAAGTCATGGTCTTTACACACAGATTTAGTATGTGAGAATTAGCATCAATGTCGAACTTGGTTGTCAATAGTTTGTCAAGTGACACTACTAGGTTGAAAACAGGGGTTGAGGTATTCCAAGGAGGGTCTGAAGAAGCAGTTTTACGTACTTCCTATGGACTTTCATTTAGATTAGGGAAGAGGGTGAAAGGTCGAGTAGAGGCCATGTCAGAAAAGGAAAAAAATGTAGAGTTGTAATGGACTAATTTTGGTAGATTTTCACTTTTTCGTTTCCTTTGCAGGGTCTTCTTTAAGAAAAGGAAGAAGAGAAAGAAGAAGAAGAAGATGACAAATGGAAGGGCGGTGGGAGACGATTGCGGTCAAATGTATCAGTGCCGTTGTTGTTGAATTTGTGAATTCAGACGTAACGCTTTGTAGCGCCTTCTATTTCATACATGAATCCATCACAACCAATATAACAATACACCCCAAAGCCATCTTTTTCACTGAACTAAGAATTAAAATTTATAACTTCCACATTTATATGTCCTTAAAACCTTGTACCCAACTCCAAGTTCTACAACACAAGATGACAATTACAATAGAAGAACCCCATGGGTGTACAAGACAACAACAAAATAAGTCTAACAACCCTATTACAAAACTCTAAGTCTTTACAGCAAAATATTCTCAACTGTCAATCCCAACACTGCTTACTTCAAGTCACCGCTGTAGTTGTACAACATTATTTTCTAAAAAATAGAATAGGAGTGAGCTATATGCCCAGTAGGAATACATTTAACCAAGTATTTAATCATTCGAATAAATTTATGGCACCCTTGAGACAAAACATAATGAGTTATGAATACATGTAATCTTTATTAATTATGTAAATACATAACAATTAAGTATGGACCATTACATTTCACACCTTTACAACACAACAATTAAACAATTACATCAATAGAAAACAAACCATGAGTCCCATGTAAGAGTCTAACACAAGTTACTTTAGTTTCAAAAATCATCCCCCACATTTGCTGGCTATTAAACGGCAGGAAGTGGGCACCCAAGAAAACCATCCGTTTTTCCACTTTTGCTGGCTATTATATGGCAGGACTGTGTGGACACCCAAAAATATTTTTTCCACATTCGTCCAACAATAAGTGTAGACAGGGCATTTGGGCACCTTTTAAACTCTCCGCACGGGTACCAACACAACACCACATTTTCCAAAACCAACTCTTACCCGGACTCATGCACAATTAACAATTCCATCACATTTTAATTCCATCAACAAGCATCCATCATCACAATAGATGAAACACCACATAATATTCAAAGAATAATAATATTCAAATCACAATTCCTTTACCATATCAACATCGACATCTTACATCTCTTGATTGTTCATAATACTCCATGAATCAAAGGAAATTCCACTCAATTTAGTGATTTCTACTCAAATTAAAAAGATAAGGTTTTACCAAATTTGAGGGTTTTTCTCCTTCATCATAGATATAGTTTTTAACAACATTTATATATATGTTTTTTAAAAAAAAAAGTTGAGAAATTTCAAGCAAAAGTCAAGCAAAATGATTTATTTATGTAAACCATGGGTTTAATCCAACAAAAATTTCAAATTAGCCTATAAGTCACAACAATACCATGAAATCTCTTCAAAATAAAAAAATACTAAGATAAAAGTATCCCTACCTCAAAGAAATGAAAAGAAAACTTAGAGAAACTCAAAGTTGATGAAATCTCGAAGTCCTTGGATCAAAAGAAAGCCCTTGACGCGCTCTACAATCTTCCTCAAGGGACCTAGGCGAGAAGATGCTTCTAGATGGGTAGATCTAGCGATCTAAGTGGGAAAAAGTTGGGTTTAGAGAGAGAGAGAGAGGAGAGAGGCTCACGGTTTAAGAGGAAAGAGGAGGAGGAAATCATGAGAGAGAAGAGTATTGGGTCTATTTATAGTAGTAGAAAAGTAGCCCTAAGGTTATTGCAAAGAATAAGTCCAAAATCCCCCAAAAGTAGGGCCCATTCGGACCCAAAATTTTTGGAAATAACACGTAGGGGTCGACCCTTAGGACTGAGGTGTCGACCCTTAAGAAGAAAATATGGAAGATTAATGTTTTCTATAGCCAAGGGTCGACCCTTGGAGCTCAGGTGTCGACCCTTTATTTCAGAATGTGACCCAAGACAAAACAGCAAGGGAAGGGTCGACCCTTAGAACTCGGGTGTCGACTCCAGAGAAAACTAGCAGAGGCACTAAGAATTCAAGCAGGTATAACTCTCTTATTCAGATTCGGTTTTAGGTCGTTCTTGTATCCAAATCGAAGCCCCGGAAACAAGATTTCCAATGGTTCTAGTCTCACATTCAAATTCAAAGTATGGAAGGAGAAAAGGGATAAAGAGTGAAGTTTGGTCAAAAACGAAACTCAAATTTGGGGCTTTTGATCTAATCTTGCCTAAATACCTTGTTAAGGCTTCAATGAAGGTTCCAAACATCCCCCAAGGATTCTCAATCATAATATTTAGAGTTCACTTGCTAACCCATCAATGTCAGGAGTCCGACAACCATACTAGTTTTGAGGTGACGGGTACTAATTTACACCAATTCGATACGAATTAGAATTCGAGTCATTACAAACTCCCCACCTTAGGAAATTTCGTCCCTGAAATTAGTCAATTCAAGAATCAGAGTTTCGAACAACCAAAATGGAACAGATTCTAAAATTAACACTTACTCCAACTAATCATGAACAATCTCTACTTTATCACAAGTCTGTAAAAGAGTTTCCCAACGTAATGAATTTCATGAGTTGGACAAGAAACAACTCCCAATTGGTTTACATTCACCACACCAAAAATCTAACTCGAAGACTAAAGGAAACTTCTAGATTTCAGTCCCACGCTGATATTCTAATAACACCCAAATGATTAAAGTGGTAAACCTCTTTTTCAACTCATTCACATGATTATCTTTAACAAGCCACAAGCATTCATCAATTTTATGAAACAAGAAGTCAAGTGAAGGCATCTCTAACATACCCTACAGTCGTATCTCTAACAAACTTACCCTCAAGAAAATAATTTTCAGTTTCCTAACAACATAGAACCTTGGGAGACTGAGCTTTCACCTTACATTCACACCCCAAGAAACAACTATCGATCTCTCGGCAACAAATTTCCAAACAATTATCTTACATTACAACCAAAGTCCTTAATCCCTTTCATGAGAAGAAAAGATTTTAATAAATGTTTTATCCGGCAATCATGGCCTTCAACAAACACAACTCAATGAAACCAAGCACCTCAAACCTCGTGCTTGCAACACAACTGGTATTATGCCTTCTTATTGCGCACTTGTGATTTTAAAATATTTGATAATTAAAAAGAAAAAGAACATCCGAAAATATATTTTCTGACCTTTGCATTTTAAAAGAGATCATTCATGGTAAAAGACTTTATATGCAAATGTTTCTAATACATACGAATGATTCATAAAAGTACTGAGTTTCAAGAAAAGATATTTTTATTTATGTTAAGGTTATTAAGAATCATACATATCATAAAACTCAATATGCATTGTTCATAATTGTTTCACATTTACTAGCTTGTTTGTCCATCATAATATTTTCCTAATTTTGGTAAAAACAAGATCATGCTCAATGGGAGAACTCCGTTCCCAACTCGATTTTCTAGCATATTTTGATCGGTGACTCTCAACCGTCACCTAACCAATAATCCCATCACCATAGTGATGCCACAATCTCAATATAGTTATTCGAACAATAACAACACGAATAGACTAAACATCATGAGTTTGGGGAAGTCACATCCCATTTACATCCTCTATCATAATCCACCAATTACTCTTTATTTATTCTATATTTGTATCACATTCTTCACAACTAACCCCATTTTGGGGTTCACGCATAATCAGTTAAAACAAGTACCAAGTAGTTAGCATAATTTGTCACTCCCTTGGATGACATACATGCTCATCAAACAATTAATTCCCATTCACCCACCTCATTTCTAAAATTTAAATACGCTCTGAGGTGATTCCCTACCAATCTCTCTTAATGCCACAATAATAACCAACACACCACGTAAGGGAAATCATCTACCTATGCTTACACAACACATTGCATTCCCTAAAGTCAATGCCAAGGTATTCACTTCCAAAGTTAAAACACGGCTCCGCACCATACTAAGACTATAATGTCCTAGGAGGTCAAACCCAAATTCAACGCCTTTTGTAATGCAGACTTACTCCATAACAAACATTCACACCGTTAATGACGGTACCACACCTCTAATACAAAATTCTAACAAGATCGTACTTTCAGTAATCCAATCACTACTACAGTTGCTCCACCCCTGAAAATAATTCAACTCAGAAGGTCATTCACCGCGACTTACCCAATGAAATTTAAAATATACTTTTCACAATTGCTCAAGTCACAAAATAATAACATCAACCATCATATCAAACCTTTCATTAAAAGCCTATACAACTCAAGATGAAAGGGTACACTAGCAAATACTCATTCACTTTAAAGAATTTCCAGGTCAATTATAGTCACTCCAACACAATTCCATAACTAACCAAATTACAACGGCACTTCGCATCATTTTATTTCTTGACAAAGAGTCCACTTAATAACTTCTTATAAGATGACACCATCACAAAGTGTCATGGAATAAAATAAGGGATCACTCTTTAGTAGGGATAACTATATATCTTCTAATTAAGAAAACCACTTACCACTAAAGGTCAAATACATCCAAAGTAAACCCAATAATCGTATTCGATCAACCTACCAACAACACAATTTCTCACCACTCTTATAGCAAAACAAAAGATCAATATAAGGAGTTCACAACTCTTACTCCAAGGATACGAAACCTTTTTTTTTTTAACTAAAGGGCAAGGGCTGCAAAGTAACTCTCATTCAATTGCATGAAAACATCGACGTCACACACACTAAACTTGACTCCAAATACTCATGTATACTTCTCATATTCATCATTTCTATCGTTTAGGTAAGAGTGATTCTAAGAATTAACACCAATCACTAGCAGTGGACCAAACACAATTTCCACGAAAAATACTCACCCATCAACTTCTTTCCACACGACAGTTAATAAACTTACCACCAATAACTACCAATAACCTCCACAACCTATCAACATCAACTTAACTAGTTTTACTCCTACATGGTGTTCACCAAAAACTTCGAATAATATGTTCTAAGTTCATTCTGGGCTCTTTCACGACTAGGTATACAACTAAACCATATTTCAGCACCCCAAGTCGACAAGCTAACTCACATCAATAGCTACTCCTTAAACCCAACACACCATGAAGCCTACCCCAAAATTAGCACACAACACTACACTAGTACTAGGGTGATTCACAATGCCCAACCTATACTAAGCAATAAGCCACTAACACCTTCCACATAGCACTAAGCAACGATACAATCCATTAGGCCAACTAATAGTTCCTATCTCCTATCAAGTAGGCACTTCACAAATTTAATTTATTTTATTTATTTATCAACCAACCATCACACTGTCATATTCAACCTCAAAAGTCTGCCTGAAGCCAATAGTTAAACCATTCCTATATAAGATTTCTAAAAGTAATGATCGCGAGGCATATTCCAACCATTCATTCCGAAAACACTGCTACCATTCCCACAAGAGTAAGGCACATCCAAGTCACCCAAGAATAAGTTTCAAACTAAAAACAACAACAAAAACATCCTCCACACTAGCTCCTTCCTCCAAGGAAATAGTCTAACTAAGAGAGATACAAAATACCATCACCAACAGATGCTCTTAATTAAAACCAAAGGTAAGGAATCGTCCTCTTTTACCAAGGGAAACCAAGTACCCTTCAATTAGAGCTAGCTCCAAACATTCAAGATGGGGTAAAACACAAAACCAAGCACAATGGTAGTGCTATACCGACCCACTAGCACCCTAAAATCTCCTCCATGTCCACAGTATAACGAATAACTAAGTCAAAACTTAAAATCCCAAAAGAAAATTTAAGATAACTCTTACTCAAGGAAATCTCTACATTTGCGTCCCAACTAGTGACTAGCTTAACATAACTCAACCTCATAGATGAGATACAGGCACCAAAGTCTATCTTTACCTCAATATTAGAAGCTATTTCATCACAAACATTTCTAAACCCAATTGAAATACTTACCTACACCTTTAGCCATTACGAAACTTTTATCTTATAGTCAAAAGCAACCACAAAAGAATTAACATCAATGATTCTCAAACCATCCGGCACAAATTTGCATGAGCACACACTGATCCGACTTCACCGATGAATCCAACACACTTTGGTCACACGCTCCATTGAACCATAATAGCCTCCTAAGTTAACTCCAAGAGCTTCTTCTAAAAACATTTATTATGTCATCACGACCCCCAATTTAATAACTACACCACTCAACTAACAATACTCTTTTCTACTCAAGCACTCCAGTAGTCAAGCATCAAGACCAATTACTTATGCACTAGACCATAATTTCTAGAGGGCAACCAATTCTAGCACTCAATATCTCAATCGGTAATAACAAATCACCAACCCTCAAGTCACCATCTCCACTACCAGAGATTCAACACCACGATTACAACTTTTTTTTATTTATTCTCCACAGTCTAATTTACCTCAAAACTCTACATTTAACTCACTTTCTAAAAAGAAATTCTTTGTGCACCCACTATAATCCCTACCGTACCATAACCACTCACACTGCTACAAAGGATTCGAAAGTATTATTGCCTCTCAAGACATGCCAACCACCACCAGGGCAAACCTATGCCAACTCACAACCAATGCTAACACCTAACCCATGTGACACACCAAGGTTCCTCGCTTAAGATTTTCATGCTCTACACACCATCCAAACAATCATTTACACAAATATCTACTTTTACATAAGACCATCCACATTATCATGCAATCACATAAACCATGTATAGGCTACCCTTCTAAGATACTAGCCAGTCCCATGGAAATCAAGGACCTCCAAGTGGAAAAAACATTGATCAGATGCCTTTCCAAAAGGATCTCGATAAGTGCAACGGATAAAAGCTATATCTCAGAAGTTAAACATATAACCACATATATACATGAGGCACACAAGGCACATAAACATCCCATCCTAGCCTAGGAATCCCATTGTGACGAAAGTCACTTCCCACGAGCCTAAGGTATTCGAACCTAATGCTCTGATACCAATTTGTAACTGTAGACACCCCATTTTTGACCGTCCTCAAGACTTGGACGTCATCGTTTGAACACTCGATGATTATCCATGTTCGTGTTCGTCTTGAGTTCTCGGAGGTTTCGGCCGCGCGCCTTGCCTCGAGACCTCTCGACTTGTTTGTTTTGTGCTTGGTTGTAGACCAAACACTTGTGTGATTGCTTCTAAGGGCAGGGAATGGCTTGTTGGCAATGCCCACACCTCACCGGCCATGGCCTGAGGCCACCGGCCCTCTTTTCTTGCTATCGGCCAAAGGTGTTGGCTGACCGGCATTGTTTTTGGTCGGCCGGCCATTGTTTGATCAATCGGCCACTTTTTCTGGCCGAGACCTTTTCTTGGGGAGGCTTGACCTTTCTGAACCTTTGGTTTAGCTTCTTGTGGGAAGCTTGAACCTTTTGAACCCTTGGTTTTTAGCTTCTTGAGGAAGCTTGAACCTTTTGAACCTTTGCTTTAGCTTCTCCAAGAAGCTTGACCTTTTTTAGCTTCTCCAAGAAGCTTGAACCTTTTTAGCTTATTGGAGAAGCTTGCACCCTTTTGCTCTAGCTTCTTGAGGAAGCTTGGACCCTCTTAGCTTCCTCAAGAAGCTGGACCCCTTGCCTTAGCTTCCCTTAGAAGCTTGACCTCCTTGACCCTTTTGCCTTAGCTTCTCCAAGAAGCTTAGGCCCTTCTCTTGCTCTATAAAAGAGGGCCTCTCCTTCCATTTCAAGGGTTGAAAAAATTGGTCTAAGGCACAAGAGTTGTGTCTCTCTCTATAGCTTTACATTCAAGCTCAAAAGTGCATTGTTCTTGCACCTTTGCATACCATCTCCTAACCTAACCCCTCCACCATCACTCTAAGCATCTTGGAGGCCATTTTCAGAGGCTAAGGGACTGGTTTTTTAGACCAAGAACCTGTTGTCTCCTTGAGCTTCAAGGGTAACACTTCTTTCCCTCTTTTAAGCATTGTTTTGCTTCGTATTTTTGCCATACTTGCAAGCATATTTGGGCTTTTTCATAAACTAAAAAAAGTCTTATTTTGAGCTCCTTTTGAAGTTTTTTTAAGATCACTTTTGTGTTTGGGGTTGTTTACCCCCTCTTAGGCCTTATTTGGCCTCCATTTTTGTGCCTTTTTTGTGAGCTTCGGGACCACCTTGTATTGGCCCTCTCACCACTGAAATTTTTGAGGTCCTAAGAAGGAGAGGGGTGACCCTCTCCCTTGTTGTCTTGTTTACTAGCATTTTGGGCCTTACAAAGGAGCCCATATTTACACACTTCTTGAGCATGTTTCAGGCCTATTTTGGTGAGTTTTAAGGTCTGCATAGGCTCTGTCCAGAACCCATTTTGCCATATAAAGTGTCTATTATACATGTGTAGAGTAATCCTCCTCAAGGCCTTTCAAAGGGGCCTTTACTTGTATGCTTTCTTGACTCATTCCAGGCCCTTTTCAGTGAGTTTTAGGGCTGTCATAACCTCTTTCCAGAGGTGGTTTTTCCATTTTGTATGTTTATCATGTATGTGTAGAACAACCCCTTGCATGGCCTTCCAAAAGAGCACTTCATTCTAACATGTATTGACTGAGTTTCAGTAGTTATTTGGGCATATTTTGGCATGGCATACTTTCGTTTTTGGCTGGTTTGGTGACCTCTCATATGCTTCATATAGTTGTAGTGAAAATCATGGTTCACTAGCTTACTTTGCATGCTTTGGTGACCCTTGATTCTAGCACTTTTTGACCATGCCATAAACTGATTTTGTGCGTATTTTGGATTGCCCTAGCTCTGTTTTGGGGCCTCATGGTCGAATGTTTCTTGCTATGCATGGTTGTAGTTCACTACCCTTGCCTAGCTTCGAGTTTTGGAGCCTATTGCATGCCTATGTTGAGGTGTTTCTATGTTTTGGCATCATTGTGCATCATATTTCAGAGCTTATATGTATGCCATATTCCCATGTTTTCCACTCTTTAAATGTGTTTGAGAGTTATACATGAATACCTCATTTTTGGACCATTACATGAGCTTCATTTTGGTGCATGTCAAGCCATCATTTTAGCACATTTGGCCACTGATTTTAGACATGGCTGAGGCTTGTCCATATTAGTTTAAGTCCACCTTTTGCATGTTGCTCAAATGTTGTTACATTGCTTCATGTTTGCATGTTTTGGTTGCATGATGTTTTGCATGCTCATTACTTGCATTGTTGACACATGCTTAGCCATATTGCATTTTGTTGCATTGCTTGAGCTATATGACATGTTGTTGCATGCTTGGGTTGCAATGCATTTGGCATTTATTCTCTATTTTAGCCACTTAACATGTTACATGTTTGTGTGTTGTCCATGTTGCATGTTTGCATTGCTTGCCCTCATATTCATGGTGCATACTTAGCTTGCATGCCTAGGTTGCATTGCATTTTGCATGCATGCCTTGCCTCTTGAAATCACCATGATTGAGGTTGGGCCTTATGTGTTTGTTTGGTGTGTATTACATTTGACATCAAAATGCACAACTCGGCTCCTTTGGCCATCATGCATTGAAATGCGTGATTGGTGGCCCGAGGGTCGAGAACCATACTCCCTTGAGTTCATGACATGATAGGGAGGGTGGTTGTGCATACATTGCTTTGAAAATGCATTGCCATGCTCTGTTTGCCCTCTGCTACTGTCAAACAGGATTCTGCAGGAAGAGATGGCCGGTCGGCCATCTTCAGTGCCGGTCGGCTATCCATTTTTGGCCAAGAGCACAATTTTTGGTCGATGACCTGTTTCACTTGGCCGGTGGTCCCATCTCATGGTCGATGGCCTCTCAGCATGTCTCCAAGATGTTTCAAAGGTGTCACAGAGGTTGGCACAATTTTCAAAGAGCAGAGCAGTGTAAACAGAGGCAATTGTGGCATGGCGATGGATTTCCGAGCAAAGCCGACCGAGCATTGCGTGTATCCCTCTTCCCGAGGCTGTTTTACTACTTTGGTAGACTAATTGATTTGTTGATTAGTTAAGTGGTTTTGTAATTAATTAATTAGCTCGTGAGTTAGTTAATTAGGTGATTTGTATTATTCTTTTGGACCCTCCGTGAGAGGGCAATATTGTAATAAGTGTGCGTGTGTGTGATGCATGTCTTCCAACCCCACGTCTTTCTCCCTTTTATTTACCAGCTTGTGATGATTAGTTTTAGGGCATGTTTCAATTAGCATACTTATGCTCGTATGTTTGCATTCATTCATCTGTCTTGCATGCACGGGGCTCGGCGCATCATGCTAACTGCATTGTATTTCAATTCCAAATTGAATACATGTTATCTGTTACATCTCATATTCCATCTTAGAGTAGCCGAACCTATTCTAGTTGCATTATTGCATGTGTTGCATTAGCCATCTTAACATGAACTAGGATCATGCATTGATTACTAACTAGTTTCTGTTTTGGCTCGGAGTACTCGGTAAGTGTTTATGCTTTAGCATCTTTGCATATGTGTGAGTGACTGCCATGATAGCATGCTTACCATGAGGCTAACTGCTTATGTGATATAACTGCCTGAATGCCTGTGGGTGAAGGTTGGGTTGCTTGAATTGGAACAATTCATCGAAACTCGTGTTTTAGCCTACTTGCGAGTAGCAAACCTCAAAACATTTTCCAAACAAACGGGTATGCGATGCTTTGTTCCAAATTAGGTGATCTAGTCTATACTTGTTTTGCTGTGCGCATCACGTAGTAAAGATTAGCTAATTAATCGGAATAAGAACACATGTGTTTTCAAAAACAAGATATCATGTTTAGTAGTGGCCGATCTTTGATCGGGCGAGCGGGGGTGCTCATAGCTGACCTTCCCCAATCGTACCCAAGTTCTCGAGCCGAGGCAACTTTGGTGATGACGGACACGTGGCCTTAGGCAAACGAGTCAGGGTTTCCTAAATTTCCCAAAATAAAATATTTAGGTGGCGACTCTGTATCTGGCAAAGCAGTCCATGTTTGGCACTTGTTTATATAAAATCTGTTTTTCAAAACGATTTGCCAGATTTGGACTCTTTGGTTCAGATTAAGAATCGTGACAATTTGAGTCCGAACTGTAGTGAGCCCAAATGAACAGAATGGGGGGATTTCCCTCCCGTGACATTCGGGGACGTCTACAGTAACGCCCTGCTATTTCATACATGAATCCATCGCAACCAATATAACAATACACCCCAAAGCCATCCTTCTCACTGAACTAAGAATTAAAATTTACAACTTCCACATTTATATGTCCTTAAAACCTTGTACCCAACTCCAAGTTCTACAACACAAGATGACAATTACAATAGAAGAACCCCATGGGTGTACAAGACAACAACAAAATAAGTCTAACAACCCTATTACAAAACTCTAAGTCTTTACAGCAAAATATTCTCAACTGTCAATCCCAACACTGCTTTCTTCAAGTCACCACTGTAGTTGTACAACATTATTTCCTGAAAAATAGAATAGGGGTGAGCTATATGCCCAGTAGGAATACATTTAACTAAGTATTTAATCATTCAAATAAATATATGGCACCCTTGAGACAAAACATAATAAGGAGTTATGAATACATGTAATCTTCATTAATTATGTAAATACATAACGATTAAGTATGGACCATTACATTTCACACCTTTACAACACAACAATTAAACAATCACATCAATGGAAAACAAACCATGAGTCCTATGTAAGAGTACAACACAAGTTACTTTAGTTTCAAAAACCATTCCCCACATTTGCCGGCTATTATACGGCAGGAAGTGGGCACCCAAGAAAACCATCTGTTTTTCCACTTTCGCCGGCTATTATAAGGCAGGACTGTATGGACACCCAAAAATATTTTCCCCACATTTGTCCAGCGATAAGCCTAGACAGGGCATTTGGGCACCTTTTAAACTCCCCGCATGGGTACCAACACAACACCACATTTTCCAAAACCGACTCTTACCCGGACTCATGCACAATTAACAATTGCATCACATTTTAATTCCATCAACAAGCATCCATCATCACAATAGATGAAAAATCACATAATATTCAAAGAATAATAACATTCAAGTCACAATTCCTTTACCATATCAACATCCAAATCTTATATCTCTTGATTGTTCATAGTACTCCATGAATCAAAGGAAATTCCACTCAATTTAGTGATTTCTACTCAAATTAAAAAGTTAGGGTTTTACCAAATTTGGGGGGTTTTCTCCTTCATCATAGATATAGGTTTTAACAACATTTATATATATGTTTTTTTTTTTATAAAAAAGTTGAGAAATTTCAAGCAAAAGTCAAGAAAAATGATTTATTTATGTAAGACATGGGTTTAATCCAAAAAAATCCTCAAATTAGCTTATAAGTCACAACAATACCATGAAATCTCTTCAAAATAAAGAAATACTAGGATAAAAGTATCCTTACCTCAAAGAAATGAAAAGAGTTTAAGAGGAAAGAGGAGGAGGAAATCATGAGAGAGAAGAGTATTGGGTCTATTTATAATAGTAGAAAAGTAGGCCTAAGGTCATTGCAAAGAATAAGTCCAAAATCCCCCAAAAGTAGGGCCCATTCGGACCCAAAAATTCTGGAAATAACACGTAGGGGTCGACCCTTAGGACTGAGGTGTCGACCCTTAAGAAGAAAAGATGGAAGTTTAATGTTTTCTGCAGCCAAGGGTCGACCCTTGGAGCTCAGGTGTCGACCCTTTATTTCAGAATGTGACCCAAGACAAAACAGCAAGGGAAGGGTCGACCCTTGGAACTCGGGTGTCAACCCCAGAGAAAACTAGCAGAGGCACTAAGAATTCAAATAGGTATAACTCCTTTATTCGGATTCGGTTTTAGGTCGTTCTTGTATCCAAATCGAAGCCCCGGAAACAAGATTTCCAATGGTTCTAGTCTCACATTCAAATTCAAAGTATGGAAGGAGAAAAGGGATAAAGAGTGAAGTTTGGTCAAAAACGAAAACTCAAATTTGGGGCTTTTGATCTAATCTTGCCTAAATATCTTGTTAAGGCTTTAATCAAGGTTCCAAACATCCCCTAAGGATTCTCAATCATAATATTTAGAGTTCACTTGCAAACCCATCAATGTCAGGAGTCCGACAACCATACAAGTTTTAAGGTGATGGGTACTAATTTACACAAATCCGATATGAATTAGAATTCGAGTCATTACACGCTCGATGGTTTGGCAGAGAGAACGGCCAAGAGAAGGAGGAGAAGAAGAAGAAAAAAAGAAAACGGCACTCGTGCTTCAGCAGAGTAGGAGGGAAAAAATAAAAATAAAAAATAATTTAAAAAATAAGATGATGATGATGATGATAATAATAATAATAATAATAAATTATTATTATTATTATTATTTTATGTATATTTGTGTTTAGTTTCTAACCTTTTTGCAGGTAAAGTTTGTACATAGTGAAAGATCTGAACAAACCTTACTTAGGAACAGCTGAGTAAAACAAAAGTGTACGGGGGTGAAATATCCTTTGCTCTTCGTACTCCTTGAACTCAAGCTTTACGTAACGACGCTTTACCTGAAAACAGGGAAATGGTGAGCTGCCCGGTGGTGTGTTGCCAGATAGACCCTCCGACGATTAAGTCAGATCACTTGAAGAGGAAGAAGAGAGCAGTACTTTGGAAAGAGAGAGAGTTGTTCCGATTGCTTACCTCCAACGTCCCCCATTCCTCCTTTTTCTAGGCTGGCCATACAGCCTCAGGGATTGTGCGCGCACTACCTCTGCTGTCCTTCCTTGGACAGGTAGCAGTGCTCGTCTCTCACTACCTTATGCGTGTAAAGGCTAAAACCTTCAAACAGCATGTGTGGAACTGCCAAACGGTATTGACGCGTGCCAAGAGTGGATTTCTCCTCCATCACATCATTGGTCCAGGTGGCACACTCAACCGGGATATCACGACCGACCTACCCCTTGGGAAGAAACACAACCATGATCCTCACGGCCGAGCTGTAAGAAGACAGTCCTTCCGGATTGACTGGCCATGAGGCGTGCTGGCCTTCGCCCCGGCCTAAATTCATTCCGAGCTATGCTTGGCTCGGTCCCGACGCACCATTGCGGATCCAACTGAATGCCTAGCTGAATCACAGCTTGGTCTGGCACACGCATGACTCCACGCTCCGATCGACAAATCTAGCTCGGCCCGCGTGACGGCCGGGGAACCGCTCCGACTGAGCAAATAGTCTGGTTCTCACAAGGTCCGTTATAACTCGCGTTACCGTAGCTCAACTGTACTTGTTTGGCGCAAATCTCCCTCTCAATTGCCCCTTAATCCCATCCGAGCTGAGCGTGATTGCGATTAACGCCATGACCGAGCTATCCTATTTGGTCAGTCTTCTAAATTGTGCCAGTAGTCTTGTCATCGATCGTACAGCCGTACTAACAGAGCCATCTTTTCGCTGCCACGTGGCTTCACATCATTGGGCTCGTGCAGCCCTACAGCTATCTTCCTCACACGCAAAATTCAAACGGTTGCCGCCCTTTGGCTTCCCCCTCTCATTTATATACGTACACGAGGGGTCACATATGCCCTTACTGTTCACCTTCTCTCTTGAGCCAAAACCCTAGCCTCCAAATATCCAAGCCTCTGCCATCACTAACACTATTGCTCTTCGCCTTATCTTCGTCCATTCCTGTTCCTTCAGAAGCTGCAATCAAGCTTGTGGTCGACTGATCTTTGCTTGGTACCTGATATCAGTAAGTTTCTCTACCCTTCCCTCGTATTTCCGTTTACGTTCTCCAAGTTCTTCATCTCTATTTTCCAAGTTTTTAACTGGATTGTTAGAATCTTACCAGTGCCCCCACTTTAGGGTAACACTGGTACACCCTAGGGAAAACTGGAATCGGAGAAGTAGATGGGGCTCTCATGCCCCTTGTTTCCCCAAGTTTCAATGCACAAATTTCAAATTTAGGATAAACAGCCTGAACCCCGAGCGAGACCGAGCAAAACTCAACTTTTTGATCTATAAATAGGAGTTAGCCGAGCAAAAACCTGTTTGTGGTCTTGTTTTGAGGATGAGACCGAGCTGCGGCTAGGGGGCCAGAACCGATCTAGGAAGGCCAGGTCGGCCAGATAGTGAAGCCGAGATAGGAAAAGTAAACCGATCAAACGCCCCAGGATTCTAAACCGAGCTAGACACTTCCTTGTTGGAGTCGTGCAATTTATGTCGCGCTAATCCTTGGACTTATTTCTTAATAATGCATAACAAACTAGGACCGACCAAGCCCGTCCAGCATTACCACCGGTGAAGCTCAAAGTCTGAGCAAACACTCAAAAACTTTTCACCGGGATACGACCTAAAATACCCCAATAAATAAAATCGGGATAGATAGGGAAGTACCAGTTCATGGTGAATTCTCCCGGGGCACTGGCTGAGTTCCGTAGAGAGTACAACATTCCCGATGATGTCCACTTGGAGCTCGCCGAGAAAGAAGACACTCCCTGGGGCGAGCTGGAGAAATGCCCCTTCACGGTAGTATCCATAGTAGAAGGAGGCCTGCGCTTCCCGGTCCAACCACTGATCTACGAGTTTTTAAGGTAGACAAGGCTGTGCCCGACCCAAGTCTCCAACAATACATACAAAATAATAAACGGTGTGGCCGAGCTAAATAGAATACTCGGTCTGAATCTCGACCTCGCCGAGATATTTCACCAATGTAGTCTTAGCAAAAATAAAGGTGGGCTTTGCTGGTATCTGAAGGTCAGGAAAGGCCGAGCAAAACTCATCGAAGGTAATCCAGACAAAGAAACAAACGATGATGACTTCCTGTGGGTGTCCGGTCGTTATGAGGACACCGAGGCGCCAATGCCGGGCTGGTACATTAGGAAAGATTTTGGGAGCGTCGGTGAGCGTCTCGGCGAATATGTATTGTTTTCTTTCTGATTTGATCTTTTTACTGCCGATCTAACCCTTGCCTTCTTGTTGCAGATTATAAACTCTTGGCAGAGGATTACTTCCGCGCTAACCAGGAGGTTATAAGGGTTTTGTTGCGCCATCCGGTTGAGGAGCGAGAATCACCCAAGCTGCTCGGCTTCGAACCGAGCTACCGCTACACGGCGCCGTGCAAAAGCAGGGTGACCGACTTTCTGCGTGCACCTTCTCCAGAACCAGATCCCAGCCTTCTACCGATCAAACTAGTCCCTTTGACAGCCAAGCAAGAAATGGCCAAGATCCGAGCTATCAAGTCAATGATCACCGGTGAGGCGAGCGACTCTTAGCCACCGGAGGCATCTGGGGGAACTTCTTTCACGCCGGCCGTGCAAGAGGAGGGGACTGTGCTGGCTCTGGCCAGCGAACAACCTGCGGGTCGGTCGAAGAAGAGACCGAGAAAAAGTCAGACCGAATAACATCCGGCCGATGACGATTCAACCGAGCATGCTTCCACTGACTTGGGTGACCAGACCGAACAACCGATCACCGGGCCATCCGCACGATCCAGTGTCTCCCCGGTCTGGTCGCCCCGAGTTAACATACAAAGGTCGGGCTGTCTCCACTGCGGACTCAGTCTATGCGGACAAGGATTACTCTCTCAGTTTCAACATAACCAAGGGGCTGCTCCTTCTCGCCGACATGAAGAAGCACGAGGAGTTGTCTGACCTGAAGGTGCTCCGCTCGGCAGCAAGGTCAATAGTATTGGTAAGTTTATAAGTTCTCCTGTTGTCAAGTGTCTGCTCGGTTGCAAAGTTCTGACATTTTCATTCGTTGTGCAAGCCGCACAAAAGAATTATCTAGCCCACGAGCGAATGATTGCCGTGCGGAAAAGTTTGGGGAGGCCATAACCGACAACAAGGCCAAGACGGCCGAGCTGGCGAAACTAAAGGCTACGCAAGAAGAAACAGCCCTTGAGCACGACAAGCTCTCTGAACGGTTGGCCTGGGCAGATGAGGAGAAGCAGAGGGCCCTTCAGATGACCATGGCTCGGTACATCGCCGAGCTCCGCAAACTCCGTGATGCCCACAAGGCCGAGCTGGACAAGAAGGTCGACGAAGCTGAGGACCGAGGTTATGCAGAAGGTGAAAGAGCATATGAGCGGCAAGTTCAGGGGACCAAGGACATCTTTTTTCAGTGCGGTTGGAAAGCCGCCGTGGAAAAACTTGGCCTTGGTCAAGGCGCCGAGGTGTTTCAAAGCCCGCTTGCTGCCTTCATCCCAACCTACATGCAAGCTTATGCCAGCGCCGTGCAAAAGAGGCTCATCGAAGAGGCTAAGTAGGTAGCCGCAGTGGAAGCTGCCACCCGTGCAACCAACCGAGCAAAATCCTCGTGAAGCTGAGAGGGCCGAAGAGCGAGAGACCGAGCAGGGAGGTTTGTCGCGGTGGTGGATGCTGCGGCAGACGAGGCCGAGGAGGGATTGGCCGAGCAGTCTGCTTACATAGATTTGGACTGATCTTCGACCCTTTTTTTCTCTCCTTTTTTTATTTTTATTATCTATGTAACTGGGCTTGGCCCCACTTTTGTAATCCAACTTGCTCAATCAATGAAAACTTCAACTTTTTGCCCGCCTTGTATCTATTTTTGTGTGATCGTTAATATCTCGGTGATAATGAGCAAATTTTCTTCGACTTGAAATGTCTGTGAAATGTCTGTCGAATACAAGTTCCAGCTCGGGCGACCAAAATCAACTCAGCCCTTACACAAATTGGGCAAAACGCCAACTTTTTCGTCGGGCGAGCAAAATCAGCTCAGCCCATAGGAAGTTGGGCAAAACGCCAATATTTTACACGGGCACGCAAAATCAGCTTGGCCCTCTCAAGTTGGTCAGAACGCCAACATTTTACACGACGAGCAAAGTCAGCTCGACCCTTTGCAATTTGGGCAAAACACCAACATTTCACTCGGGCGAGCAAAATCAGCTCGGCCCTTACAAGTTGGTTAGAACGCCATCATTTTACACGGGCGAGCAAAGTCAGCTCGGCCCTTTACAATTTGGGCAAAATGCCAACATTTTACACGGGTGAGCAAAGTCGGCTCGGCCCTTATAAGTTGGTCTCCTTGCCCCTGGCATCCATATTGGCCCAATATCCTTGTGATGCTATTGTACAGAAACACATAATATAAGAAAAAAGTAGGGCTATCTTTCATTATATGTCAGCGATTTACATCAAATGCCAAAAGGCTAAAGGTTCAAAAGGCTAAGGAATAAAAACGATTACATTTCAAAAGTAAAAAATCTTAAGATTGGCTGCATTCCATGGTTTGGGGATAGCTTTACCATCCATGTCTTCCAGATGGTATGCCCTTTTGCCTGCAAGGCCAGTCACCTTATACGGCCCTTCCCAATTTGCACCAAGTTTGCCTTCGCCAGGGATCACTGTATTGCCCATCACCTTTCTCAAGACCCAGTCCCCGATCTTGAATAGCCTTGGATGCACGTCCTTGTTGTATTTCCTGGAGAGTTCTTGCTGATAGGCTGCTATGTGGATCAGAGCCCGTTCCCTTCTTTCTTCATTTAGGTCAAGTTCCAAGGCCACTGCTTCATTGTTAAAGTCCGGCTGAAAACTTTCAGATCGGATGGTTGGCATGCCGATTTCCAGTGGGATGATGGCCTCCATGCCATAGGCCAAGGCGAATGGTGTTTCCCGGGTCGAGCATCTCGGCGTGGTGCGGTATGCCCGGAGCACATTGGGGAGTTCTTCGGCCCACTTCCCTTTGGCCTTCTCTAGCCGTTTCTTCAGCCCGTCCAAGATGGTCTTATTTGAGGCTTCTGCTTGACCATTTGACTGAGGGTAGGCCGGTGTTGAGTTGTAGAACTCAATCTTCAACTCCTCGCAAAATCCGTGAAAAAGTTTCCCATCAAATTGGGTGCCACTATCTGAGATGAGGGCCTTCGGTATATCGAAGCGAGTGACGACATTTTGCCAAACGAACCTCTTCACATCTTTTTCCTTTATGGTTGCCAACGGTTCGGCCTCGACCCACTTAGTGAAGTAGTCGGTAGTAGCAATGAAGAACTTGCGGTTGCCCAGAGCTGTTGGGAGTGGTCCCATAATATCTAACCTCCAAAGCGCGAACGACCAAGGACTTTTAAGGGGGAGCAGCTCTCTAGCCGGCTGGTGGATTTGGTGAGCAAATTTTTGACATTTTTCACATCTGCGAACGTATTTCTGTGCGTCCACCTGCATGCACGGCCACCAATAACCTTGGAAAATTGCTCGGTAAGCCAAAGACCTTCCCCCAATATTACTCCCGCAGATGCCTTTATGAATCTCATAGAGGAAAGCTTCCACCTTGTCGGGGTGGACGCATTTTAGATACGGCCCCGTGAAAGACTTCTTATATAAGGCTCCAGATAGAGAGAGCCAAAACCGTTCTGACTTAGCCCGGATTTTGTTGGCCGCCTTTTTTTCTTCTGGCAGAATTCTATCTTTTAGAAAGGCGATGATGGGGTCTATCCAGGATGGTCCCAAGTCATCGTAGAGTACTTCGGACACTTCTGGTTCCTCAATGCTTGGCCGAGGTAGGAATTCTATCATCAAAGAATTGGGGAAAGCTGTTTGCGTGGATGCAAGGCCGGCCAGTTCGTCAGGTGTGTTGTTTTCTTCACGGTTAATTTGTTCCACTCTTATTGCGGTGAACCTTTTGATTTTTGCGCACACCAGTGCCTAATATTTGGCCATTCTTTCATCCCTGGCTTCATACTCCCCAGAGACCTGATTGACGACCAGCTTGGAGTCGCTGAATACTATAAGAGCTGACGCTTTCATTCTTAATGCACTTCTCAATCCAGTGAGGAGGGCCTCGTATTCCGCCTCATTGTTGGACGTTGGGAAGCCGAGCATAATTGCTTGCTCGATAACAAGCCCGTCCGAGGAAGTCAGCATGATACCCAGCCTGGCGCCATGTCTATTGGAGGCCCCATCGACGAAGAGCTTCCACATCTCGCCAATAAACAACTTCCAGGAGTCGGATGGGTTTTGGGAGCTCCTCAACTCTAAGGTACTGGTCGGTTCATTCTGGTCTCTTTCCATGTCGGCTTCCATTTACCCTTCTTTCATTTGTGATTCGCCCTTTGTCCTAGTTGCTTGAACCATGGGCTGCGCCAAATCCGCGCTAGCTAAATCAACCGGGCAAACAGGATGCATTCCAGGGGAAAATTCTGCCACAAAGTCGGCAAGAGCTTAAGCTTTGATTGCGGTACGTGGCGGAAACTTGATGTCGTATTGCCCAATTCTGCGACCCATTTCAAAATTCTTCTGGTAAAGTCTGCCTTTTCAAAGAGCACCTTAAGTGGAAACTCGGTTAGCACAACTATTGTGTGGGCATGAAAATAGTGCGCCAGTTTTCTGGAAGCCATCATCAGGGCCAGGGCCAATTTTTCTAGTGGCAGATATCTTGATTCAGCCGGGAGCAAGGTCTTGCTTACGTAGAAGATGGGAAGGTGCTGGGTACCTTCAGCATGGACTAGGATGGCGCTCACCACATGTTGAGAGACCGCCAAGTAGAGATACAGTTTTTCGCCCAGTCTCAGTGTCACTAGGATAGGCGCTGTGGAAAGGTATACTTTCAGATCCGCTTCCCAGAAGAACTTGGCCTTCAAAGTTTTGAAGAAAGGCCTGCAACGATTTGAAGACCGGCTTATAAATCTGTTCAGCGCGGCCGCCATCTCGGCAAGATACTGCATGTCCTTCGTGAAGTTTGGGCGCTCCAGCTCTTGTATCACCTTGATTTGGGAAGGGTCGGCTTCAATTCCCCGATTTGTGACCAAAAAGCCCAGAAACTTTCCGGTGCCAACTCCAAAGGCGCACTTGGAGGCATTCAAATGCAGCTTGTGATGTTTAAGTGTAAGAAACATCTCTGCTAGGTCGGCGAGGTGTTGAGACTTTTCCTTGCTCTTTACCACCATATCATCGATGTAAGCCTCCATGGTGCGGCCCAGAAGGGGAGCGAACATCTTGGTTACCATCCTCTGAAAAGTTGCCCTGGCGTTTTTCAGTCCGAACGGCATGACTTTGTAACAATACATGCCTCTTGGAGTGGTGAATGAAGTGATTTCTCGGTCTGGTTCATACATGGCTATCTGGTGGTAGCCCCGATATGCATCCAGGAAGCTAAACCTTTGGTGGCCAGCGGTTAAGTCTACCAGTTGGTCAATTCTTGGGAGGGGAAAATTATCCTTTAGGCATGCTCGGTTGACCGTCTTGTAATCAACGCACACCTGCCATTTACCATTTTTCTTCGGCACTACTATCGTGTTAGAGATCTACCTTGGATACTGTACTTCTTCTATCGCATTTGCCTCTAGCAGGTTCTTGACCTCCTTCGCCACTATCTCGGCATGGTGCAAGGCCGAGCGTCTTGTCCTTTGGATGACCAGCTGTGCATTTGGGAAGACGTTCAACTGATGGCAAATGAAGCTAGGGTCGACGCCAGGTATATCGTAAGGCGTCCATGCAACGGCTTTTATGTTGGAAACCAAGAAGTCGACATATTCGAGTCGCTCGGCGCTGGACAAGGATGATCCCAAAAGAAAGAACTTAGTTGGATCGTTCTCGTCGATGCGCACCTCCACCAAATCTTCGACCGATTTCTCCTCGGTTTTTCTTCCTATGTCTTCCAGGACTTCCTTTCCTTCCGGGCCCTCTATCATTTGAACAAAGCCTTTTGTGGCTCGGCTGTTGTTCACCGCAACGAAGCACTGTTTTGCCATTACCTGGTCTCCCCAAACCTCTTCTACTTGCCTGGTTGGCGCCGGGAAGCGCAGAACCTGATGGTAGGTCGACGCTACTGCTTGCATGGCGTGCAACTAGCCCCTGCCCAAGATTAAGTTGTAGGTGGATAGGACCTTAAGCACCCAGAACTCTACTTGCTTCATGACCGAACCCGCTTTGACCGGCAATATGATCTTTCCTATTGGCCATTCTGGTTGAGAGTTGAAGCCAACCAAAGAAGACGTTGCAGGGGCTAAGTCCTTGTCCTCCAACTTCATTTGTTTGAACGCGTCATAATACATGATTTCAACTGAACTTCCCTGGTCAATCAAATTTTTTTTGATGCCGAAGTCTTTGACGCGAAGAGTCACTACTAGGGCGTCATTGTGGGGCACTTTAATTCTCTCCAAGTCCTTACTTGAAAAGGTAAGGATATCTTTTTCTTCGGTCTTTCCTTTCTTCACAGTGGGCTGAACGAAGAGCACATCCCTCATGTGCTCGGCTTTCTTGATCATCCCTCTCAGCTCGTAGACTCGTGCCAGTTCAATGATGCCATGAATGACATTGATTACGCCTTGCGGTGCTACGTCCAGGGCGGCTAGGCCGTTTGGCTCGGTTTGTCCCAGTGGAGCGACTTTCATACCCCCATCTATGTATTGGTCCAGATGTCCCGCCGCCACCAGCTCCTCCAAATGTTGTTTGAGCGGCAAGCAGTCCTCCGTCCGGTACCCCCGTTCTTCATGGAAGGTGCAGCGATATCTTGAGTTGAAGCCCCTCTGTGTATTCCCCAACTTGGCCAGCCAACGCACGAAAGGTTCACCTTGGATTTCACTCAGGATGCGGTAAATAGGGATTTTAAAGACCGTGGTGATACCGGTTCGCGTTTTCAATTTTCTCTTGTCATCTTCCTCTTCATCCCGAGGAGCGTTAGCTCGGTCGTTACTGTGACCTTTGCTTCTAGCATCGCAGTTTGAGCCACGACGTTGATCTTTTGACCGGTCGTTTGGGCGGTTGTCCTCCTGTCCCACCGAGTGAACCTTCCCCGCCATTCTTCTATCCGCTGCGACCGGATTAGCCTTCTCGGTTGCGGAAGCGGTATTATCCTCCATACGGATGTGTTTGTTGGCCCGTTGCATTAAGGACTCCATGGTTGCGGGCTGGTGCATTGTAAGCGAATCTCGCAGCCTATGTCCGACTGGGAGACCACGCTTGTATTGAGTAATCGCCAGACTGGTAGGGCAGTCGAGGATCTCATTGTAAGTTTCCCAGTACTTCACATTGTATGCCTTCAGCGAACCTCCAGACTCCATCTTGATGCCCAGGAGATGGTCAACCTCCTTTGGCGTTCGAGTGTTGGTTTTGAATCTGGTGATGAAGGCCTCCGCTAGTTGCTGCCATCCCTCGATACTCCCCTTCGGAAGCCTTTCGAACCATTTCAGGCCCAGCTCTCCTAAACTTGCTGGGAATATAAGGCATATAAAGGCGTCATTGCGCCGGTGCCCAGCCATTACTTGTCAGTAATGACTAATGTGCATGTACGGGTCCGTCTTGCCATCGTACAACGTGAACTTAGGTTGGTGGAATCCGGTAGGGAGTGGTGTACTCTCGATTTCTGGAGACAACGGTGTAGCTGTAAGTCTCGCTAGCTCTTTGTCCACAAGCGCTGGGGCCACCACTCTGGGTGCTGGCATCACCACTTCCTCATTACAACGGGTTTGGGAGCTCAGCCTCTGCAATGCCGGCAATCTCTGAGTCTCCCTACGGTGAGCCCTCTCCTCCAACACATCCCTCAGGTCTCCCGAACGGGCGGAAAAGGAGTATCGCGATGTCGACGATGGGCGTAAGGGACGGTAGATGCTGTCGCGAGTGTGAGATTTGCTTACCTGTGGGTCGGAGTCCCTGACCCTATAACTTCTGGTGATAGAGAGAGAGTGCCTCCTTTCTTGGCGGCGACTGCCAGAACGAGGAGACGGGGTGTGCTCACTGAGGCTGCCCTCTCCAGTAACACCCTTCCCCTTGATCTGGCGTTTCAGCACCTCCATTTCAGCCACCATCTTGCGAATGAGGGCATCCTGGTCTTTAAGTTTGTGCTCCAGGCGCTGTGCATGTGACTCCCCCCACCGTCAACGGCCCTCCGGACTATTCGAGCGATTAGTACTCCTTGCACGTTTGTCTCACGCACCTCTCGAAGAGGTCTCCAGGCCCGCCATGGTTGGAATAGGAGAGGGGCCTTCTCTCCGTCGAACAGACTCTGGCGTGACACCATCGACGACGGACAATGGAGTTTCATCGTTGTTAGCCATGGACATGGTCGAAAAAGCTTAAAGAGCAAGGTTTGTGTATCAAAGTTTTCCCACAGATGGCGCCAATTATACAGGGGTGAAATATCCTTTGCTCTCCGTACTCCTTGAACTCAAGCTTTACGTAACGACGCTTTACCTGAAAATAGGGAAATGGTGAGCTGCCCGGCAGTGTGTTGCCGGATAGACCCTCCGACAATCAAGTCAGATCACTTGAAGAGGAAGAAGAGAGCACTACTTTGGAAAGAGAGAGAGTTGTTCCGATTGCTTACCTCCAACGTCCCCCATTCCTTCTTTTTCTAGGCTGGCCATGCAGCCTCAGGGATTGTGTGCGCACTACCTCTGCTGTCCTTCCCTAGATAGGTGGCAGTGCTTGCCTCTCACTACCTTACGCGTATAAAGGCTAAAACCTCCAAACAGCATGTGTAGAACTGCCAAATAGTATTGACGCATGCCAGGAGTGGATTTCTCCTCCATCACATCATTGGTCCAGATGGCACACTCAACCGGGATATCACGACCGACCTCCCCCTTGGGAAGAAACACAACCATGATCCTCACGGCCGAGCTGTAAGAAGACAGTCCTTCTGGACTGACTGGCCGTGAGGCGTGTCGGCTTTTGCCCCGGCCTAAATTCATTCCGGGCTGTGCTTGGCTCGGTTCCAACGCACCATTGCGGATCCAACTGAATGCCTAGCCGAATCACAGCTCGGTCTGGCACACGCATGACTCCACGCTTCAGTCGACAAATCTAGCTTGGCCTGCGTGACGGCCGGGGAACCGCTCCGACTGAGCAAATAGTCCGGTTCTCACAAGGTCCGTTATAACTCGCGTTACCGTAGCTCGGCTGTACTTGTCTGGCGCAAATCTCCCTCTCAAAAAGTAATTTTGTTTGAGACGTGTTACAGTAAAGTTGCAATTAACAATTTTTACTAAGGAATTTTATCACAATAAACCTTAGAATCTGGCTCTACAAGACCATTTCACTTGAAATTTATGTTTTATGTTTTATTTTGTTTCGTATGTTCTTGTTTTTATTTTTTTAAAAAAAATCTTTTGTTGTTTTTCTTGTTGTGTATAAAGTTTTTCTATTAAAAAAAAATAATAATAAAATTTGAGCAATAATTGTATTATTTCTTCTTTAATCTGTGCTGGAGATGATTATAATTTTGTTACCTTAGGATTATAATTTTTTCTTAGTTCGTAGCACTGTTTCTCATTATAATACTTATTTATTTCATACTCGGTCAAATCACATACATGTCATTACAAAGATATTACTTGTCTGATTTGGGGAGACATCCTTTGAAAATCGTGAGGTCTAATGTGGAGATTATAACCCGTGTGAGATTTTGAGCATATCATTCTTTTTGAGGGTTATTTGACATTTACTCTTAATTTTTCTTAGACAGCTCATTATGTCGTTAAGTCTCATTATTCTTTCAAATTAGTCGAAAAATATTGAAATCATCATTTTTATGCCATTTTGTCTTTGTTATATATGGATCATGCTATATTTTGAGAAATAATTTTAGGCCATCTTTCTTTATTTGAGCCTTATTATTATTTACAATATATTTCTTATTTCAATTATCACTAGTTAGCCCACCGAGCCTATACAGTTTTTATTTATTTAACCATTTCCTTCGGTGTCTCAAGAATGAATTGTATCTATTATTTAGGGATGAAGCTATCTTGTGAGTGGAACAAGGAGACTAAAAGAAAAAAAAAAAAAATTGTATTTACTCTGATGTTAAAATAAATAAATAAATAATTTGATATCATGGAGAGTATTTAAGATGGTTGTGAATTGCATGTAACAAAAGGAGTCAAAAGGGCAGGTTAGTAAAGTAGTGTTTAATATATGTTGCATTTGTTTAATTCATTTCTTGGACATCTGTTTTCTACCCTTCACCTAATTTTTTAAATAATTCTCTTTGACCCAACATTACAACCAAAGATAAAGCCCTAATTTATATTGGGATTAGCATGATTTTTTAAATGACTAAGCAATATAATTTCATTGTTTTCAACTTTCCTATTATAAGACTATATTTGCTTTTTCTATACAGCGTTTTTCATTGTTAAATGTGAGAAATTTTCATTTTGTTAAACAAATTTTTTTTTTTCTCACATACATACACTAGTGAGCTGAGCCATTTCAGAATGTTTTATTTGTTGAGAGTAAACTAGTGAGAATTGAGTCAAAGCATACTTCTTCTGGAAATTTTGGAGCCATGTTTCATTTTGAAGTTGAGGAAGTATTTGTGTAAATTAAAAAAATACTCACACCAAGTTAGAAATAAATGTAATATAGCGCTTTGTACTCTGACTAATTATTTGTCTAATGTAGAAAAATTACAATTTTCTAGACTTTTAGCATTTAGATTGAAGAGATTCTCCGAGCTCAAATTTAAAAAAAAAAAAATTTATAAAAAAATTCGAATTTTGTGGGTAAATTCTCTGTAAATCCTCACGAGATTACAACTCGTCCACTAGGGATAACCTAGGGGTTTAAAGGCTAATTGCATACGCTAAGTGCAATCATATTCTCTACGAAAATGGCATCGATAAATTTTATTTTATTTTTAATTTGTTTTGGTCGAGGACTAGTAAAATGTAAGTTGGAGGGTGTGATTAGAGTCTAAATGTTACATATTTTGTCTGCTAAAATATATTTTATTAGTCCATTTATCTTTACTATTTTATAATTTTACATGTTTTTATGTGCTTTTATATATTTTGAATGTTTGTATTTAAATTAATGTAAATAATACATTTTAGATATTATATATATTATGATATTAAAGAGTGCACAATATTTAACTGTGCACCCACCTACGCCTCCCACGCCTCCAACTTATATATATATACTAGTTTCAAAAGACCTGTGCAAGGCACAGACTATTATTACAGTATATTTAAGTTTTATATTTTGATAATTTTTTAAAAATTAAAATATTATTCTATGAAATTGAATAGAACAAATTATTAGATATATGATAGAATTATGTGGTATGATATGTATCATTTTTTATTTTTTTTATACACACACATATATATATGGTGGGTAACTTTTCTCAACAGATAAATATAAAACAAATATTAAGATAATTCCTCATCTAAAAAAAACTACTAAGATAATTCATTGAACTAATAAAGAAGCAGAAGAAAATACATATATACATATACAAATGACTAATTTTATTAATATATAAATCATACTCGCATAACAAATGACCAGTTTTATTAATAAGTAAATCATTAAGTAAATTAACAATTTTAATGATATGAAAAATATTTTTCAATTAATCATTTTGTTTATAAATAAATCATTAAGTCAATTAACAATTTTTAATGATATGAGAAATATTTTTCAATAAACAATTTTGTTATTTATTATTGCATGGAAGAATTTTTTTCCCCCTAAGTATTGTGTTAAATTAAAATTTATAACAAACGATAGTTGTAATTTCTAATATTATAGGATCGATTCATATTTTAAACCAACCTTACGGGTATATTTTTAATTTGTTAAAAAATAAAATATTTGTGTTTCATAATTGACGAAGAATATTTGCATAATTACGGAAAAACCTATTTCATAATTGACTAAGAATGTTTGTATAGTTACGAAAAAAACCTTCCCTCAATATATATGCCACCATTAGTAAATTATTCAAAATGAAAGGGTAAAATCGAAAAGAAAAGATAAATTTCAAACAGCTAAGTGGTTCTTATATATAGATATGTAATATTATATTTTATTTAGTATATTATTTATTTGTTTTGATTTGTTTTGTTTTGATTATTTGCCGGTCATGCTTTGCCTATGAAAGGCAAAGCAAAGCAACTCAAGAAAGAGGAAAAATGGGAGGCTGCTCAATAGCAGCAAAGGAAAGGGAGGAGAAAAAGAACAGAAAAGAAAAGAAAAGAAAGAAAGAAAAAAAAGAACGGAAGGACGGAAAGGTTTAGAGTATATTTATTTTGTAGTGATTGTTACATTAGTATGAGGAACAATTTTAATTGATTAGGGTTAAGATGAAATTTTGATGAAATTTTGGGGTTAAGATGAAATTTTGATTAAGTGATTAGGGCAATTTGTATTTAGTTTTATAAAATTTTAATTGATTTGGGTATTGCTGTACAACTCAGATTTTTATGCAAATATTTTTTTATCAAATTATGAGTTTACTGGTCATGAATACATGTTATACAAATGATTTTAATGCTTGTGTAGTAAAATTGTTAGACGAATCATATCTAGTAAGATAGGTCGTGTATCAACTTTAGTTTAGTGGTGACGGTCCGTATTAAACGAAGATGATTCGAGACTTTCTAATTTTAAAAACACAAATCTTTTTAAGTGATGTGTCACGATCACGATACATTGTAGTACCCAACTCAATGATTTTCTACAATCTAAATACAATAACCTCCAATTATAAGGTTAGTAGTGGATTCTAATCTCTAAGATTTTTCTGACCTTCCATTTTCTAAAAACCAAATTTTGAATTAAAAATAACTTGTCCTAGTTTCTGTGGTTTGACACTCGTTCTCAATTGCTATACTTCGTAGTAGTAGTTATTACCAGTTTTATTTATTTTATTTTGGTGTGCAAACGACAACAATATTTTGTTTAAAACTAAGTAAAAACAACTACTCTGTAGAATGGCGGTTAAGACCAGGTGTCGATTCCCCGAGACTAATGATGAATAATTTAATTTAGAAATTTAGATTTGTTAGCGAATTTTGAAAGTGAAAATTAAACTAATTGATTTAGCAATTAAATAAACAAAATGAAATAAATATCTTAGGATTGTGAATCCACCACTAACCTCATAATTGGGAGTAATTATACTAGTCCTTAGAAAATCATTAATTTGGATACTGTTATGTAAGTTGAATAGAAATATATCAAAATCAGAAAGCCACAAATCATCTTCGCTTAGCACAAACCGTCACCACTAAACTGCGATTGATGCACGACCCGTCTTACTAGGTATGACTCGTCTAACAATTTTAATACACATCAATAAAAATAATTGTATAACATAATTTGAATAAAACATTTATTGCACCAAAAGATCTAAAAATTACACAATTTATCCAAATCAAATTAAAACTAAAAATACTAAATACAATAAAGTCCAATTACTTAGTTATGGTTTCATCTTAACCCTAAGAAAAAGAATTTGGGGTGGTTTGGGATGATTTAAATAAGTACACTTTTTGACTTTTTATGAAATATGAATTGGGTATGAGTTGAATTTGAAGTGATGTGGTAGAGAGGTGATGTGACTTAAATAAGATAATATGATTTAAATAAGATAGTGATATTTTGACTTTTTAAATTTTTTAAGTTATAACAAATCAGACCTTAATTCCACGTACTTATAAAATTACCACATTTTAATATATACAAACTAAACTCTTCGACTTTTTCTTTCTTTAGCTTACTTGGCCGAAGCATCTGCCTTCCCTGTGCTCCCTCTTCCTTTTCCTCAGCTTTCTTCTTCTTTTAGGGAAGAAATAACCTGCAAATAAAACGAAGATAGTAATAAATAATATAACAATAGAATATTATCTATATATTAGTGGGAATTATTGTTGTTGATGAGGCTGGCACGCCTCTCTCTCTTTTCCTTCCTTTTGTTTTCTAATTTTTTTCCCTCTTTTATCTTTTCTTTTGAGTGGAGGATGGCAGATCACCCTCCACCATTTTCTTTTTTTCTTTTTATTTTTTATTTAAATTATTTTATAATATATATAATATAATATATAAATATTTAATATATATTATTTGTTAGACAATCTTCACTGTATTTAAATAAATTAAATTCTGTTGTGTACTAAACAACAACAAGAATATAAAGAAATAAAGGAAATGAGAGAATTTGTTTGATTACAAAAATCAAACTCGAAATAAAAATAAATAAATAAAAACATATTTTATTTTTTTACAAAAACAAAATTAAAATCTGATTTAAATAAACAAATGAAACAGAAAATAAATTAAACAACTTACTTGATTAATTGTTCGAATAATAATTCTGATCAAGTCCAGTATTTGACACTGTGTCCTCAAGACAGATTCGTCCTCTCCACGGTGCTTTCAGAATTTAGACATCTATCTCCCAGGATGAAATGATCTACTACAAACAATAGTAGCACTACAAATTGTTTGCCTTACGAACACACTAAGTGTTTACACTCTTACTTTCAGAAATTAAATGCAGCAAAATGCAGAGATTTATAGCAGAGGATGGAGTACGAAAATTGGAGTAAAATCCAAATGGGAGGCTAGTCTATTCATAGATGTAAAGGTGGCTGCTGGTTTTGAGTTGAACAGGTATGAAACCTGTTGGTTTTGAATTCAAACAGATTTGAATCTGTTGGGTTCATAATTTAAACAGATACAAAAACGGGAAGGGCCCTGTTTGGATGTACAGTAAAGACCTGACAAGTTTATTTCGGGAAGGGCCTTGTTTGGATGTACAGTAAAACCAAACCAGTTTATTTCCGGTTTAATTTGAATTATGGATTTTATTTTATACAAAATAAAATAAAATTCAAATGTTTTTTGCCCAAAAAAGATTCACTATGCTTGGTTTCACTTTTCAAAAAATACTTTTCAGAAAATTTTACTTTTTTATTTTCTGTGTTTTTTTGTTTTTACTGATTTTTTTAAATATTTTAAGCAATTTTAAAAATTTTTAGACATACCTAACTTAGATATATCTAAAAAGTAAAAAATTTGTGAAGAAAATCTTTAAAAAATTCACTAAATACCCAAAATATAAAAAAAAATACGAGAATTCAGTACATTTTTTGTATTTTTATGTATTTATTAATTTTTTAAAATATTTTTTTACAAATTTTTACTTTTTAGATACATCTAAGTAAGGTGCATCTAAAAAGTAAAAAAAAATGTTTAAAATTTAAAAAATATTCACTAAAAATAAAAAAACAAACATACTAATTAGTATTGGGTCGAACAAGCCCAACCCAACCACACACTACGCACCCGTGCCCAGGCCCAGGCCAGCCCGCCTGGCGCGTGTGTGGTGATTTTTGGGTCCAATGAGTCTAGCCCATTTTGCCCATAACCTCTCCCTCTAAAACACTTGGGTACCCCTTGGGGCACACCCCAAGTACCAAACCCATGCCTTATAAACCCATTCAAAACTTCCCACCAAATCAATGTGGGACAAGCCTTATTCAATACCTTTAAGGATTTTACACTAAAACTCCATTTCCATGGAGCATACTTTGGCTTCAATTTCCTATTCACTCGGTAATGGTTTTGAGCAACCAAATATACCACGTGAATCACAACGCGGCATAGAACACGTTACCACTTTGACCCGCGAAAATCGACACACGGGGCCCACCTAAAAAATAGACCAAACTTAGGAAAAAATTCTGGTTGTATCCAGAATTTTATAACCATTTCCAACATTATTTATATTAATTTATGTACAAACACGTAAAATATATACAAACACTCAAAAATCACACAAAACTATGAAATAATATAAATTAATAGACTAATAAAATGTATGTTAGTGGGCTAAATGTATAACATTTAGGTTCCAATCATACTCCCCAACTTACATTTTGCTAGTCCTCAAGCAAAACAAATTAAAAATAAAATAAAATCTATCTATACCATTTTTGTAGGGAACATGGTTGCATTTAGCGTATGCAACTAGTCTTTGAACCCCGAGGTTACCCCTTGTGGACAAGTTGTAGTCTCGTGAGGGTTTATAGTAAATATATCCAAAAAATTCATAAATTTTTCTTTTGACATTTTTTTTTACGAAAAACATTTTTTTAAGAAAAATATTCACAGAGATAATTGTTAATTTTAATATATTAGCAAAAAAATTATCAGAGTTCAAAATGCTAGCAATTAGTAAAAATAATTTATCTATCTCTATATTCGGTGTGTGTGTAAATTATAACCAACACAAATATTATTTAATCTCTTATATGAAAGAAGACTCTAACTCTATCAGAAGCATACTTCGACTTAAATCTCACAGATTTTGCACTCAACAAATGAATTACTAGATACGGTGCAAATTTATATACTCTTAACATATGCGAGTGGAATTCATATAAACAAATCAAAATATCTCGCATATAAGTGATGAAAGACGCTAGCATGAAAGAACACAATCTCTTCAAAAGAATGTTGAATGTTGAATGTTGAAAAATTACACTATGACCTCTATCTATCATGTTTGTATCTAAATTTTGCCAATCATAGGATCAAATAGGACTTTTATTGGGTTAGTCAAACAAGTTAGGGATATGTAAGAAAATGGGTAAGAATCAACATCTCATTTCTGAGTGTAAGAGAACATCAAAATTATTATTTCATGTTTTCGACATTCTCTTCTTCAACAATATGTACCAAAGCAGACTCTCTTCCATAATCTTACTTTGCTTTTTTATTTTATTTTTATAATTATCTTTTTTTTTATTCTCTATCTTCCTCCTTATCAATTCCTCTATTCTTTTTGTCAAGCCCCAAAAATTTACACAATACAGATTCATCAACTCCCATTGGTAAATGTAAGCATAAGTAAGTTTTCAATAATAACATCATCTACAAATCTCCAACATTTGTATTTATTGATCATTAAGAGATTTACAAAAGGTATTCCACATGCAAATATACATTCAACATCTCTAGTATATGAATCTATAGCATGTGAAATAACAAGTCAAGTATAAACAAATGCCCTCAAGGGCTACAAATTCCAAGGCTTAAGTTCGGTTACACAAAAGTGGTTTCAAACCCATACATATAAAGCCCTTGGCTTGTTAAAAATAATTACAACAAAAGAAAAGAGTCTTGTGCTCTCAAAACATATCACCACGTCTCTAACTTGGCGGGATCACCATATCCTTTCCTGTACAAAATCCCATAGTGGTGAGTACAAAGCCCAGTAAGAAAACCTTAACAAAGTATATACATTTTATACAATCTCATGGAATGAATACATATGCCAAACCATTTTCAAAAACATATCTCTTTATCTTTTGAAAACTTTATGCACAATGCAATTTTGAGAATTTAACAATTTAATAATTTCCACGTAATTCAACGGGGTGGTAAATATGACTTAGGTAATCCCTAGGTTGGTGTCTACAAGTAGGTATAACAAGCACTACCAATCCTCACTTTACCGGTAGCTAACTGGAAGGCATGTGGTACCTCATCCGTGCGTGTTTTCGGTCTTTCACCATGGATATTCACTCCAAGTTAACCAATATCAACTACATCCCCTATTCGGATTTACCAACGTATTTACTCCAAAACAAATTAATATGATCTTGTTTCACAAACAATTTCCTTTCTCAAAACAATATATTTTCCTAAGCAATATTCAAAATCAATTATGTTAATGACAAATGGAATGACTATGCAAATACCCAATGCAATAATATGGTTCCATTTAAACATTTCAACAATGCCAATACTATACATTTCTATGTCAATGCCTTGAAAATTCTCAACTCATCCACACAATCCTCCATTGTGATCAAATTTCACATCTCTTATCAATGCAATATCATAATACATTACAAGAGATAAAGTAATACAACATTACAACATTAACCTTCAAGTATTTTTCATATATTCACCATCATAATATAACTTTAAAGGGTGACTTAACAACCTCAACATTCATGTATTCTCCACAAGTAAATATCCATTTTCCACTTGGTCATTTCAAGACCAACCAATAATAAGCTATACAACAAGTTTCAATTTAACCATTTCTCATTTTCTTTCCATGGAACTTCCTCCTTACACACAATCATAGGAATATGCAAATCATATATACATCATGATACTAGATAACCAAAGATTTCATAACATCTTATTATTTTCCCAAAATAAATTCCCAATTTCTAGGGTTTTCACAAAATTAGGTTTTTCCTCATTTTTGAAAGGATTTTTCCAAGGAAATTCCCCCATTAACAATATAGTTCATACCCTCAAATTTTTTTAGAAAACATTGAGGAAAACCCACTTTTAAGATCATCAAGAACTCATGAGCCAAAATCAAGGTTCAATACTATAAGTGGAAGCTCCAAAATAAACATAAACTTGCAAACTTGTATATATGACTCTAAGAGAATCCCTATCTCAAGTTTTGGAGAGGAAAGGGATGAAAACCCTAAAATGGATGTTGAGGAAAACTCGATTCGATCGGTAAGAACGTAACCCTCATCGCCCTCTTCGATTCGGTGTAAAAAGCCCTTTTAAATTCTTGGTAGATCTTCATAAATCTTGGAGAGAAGATTAAAATTTGGTGGGTTTGTAAAGAGAAGTGAGAGCAAATATGAATATAGAGAGAGGGAGAGAGCTGAAAAAGTGGTCAAAATAACCTTTTGGCTTCAATTTTGAGGAAAAGAGCACAAAAATTGAGATAGACGTGTTGAAATTCGATCGAGCAGTTTGAATTCCACACGAGTGGAAATTTTTCCCTTCACAGGCGGAATGATCCAAAGAGCTGCCCAGAAATCCACCCAAAATCCACTCGAGCAGGACTCGAAATCCGCTCAAGCGGTTTTCTCCCTAGAAAAATCTGAAAATGTTGAAAAACCCTATGGAGATCCACTCAGGTAGTTTTCAAATCCGCATGAACGGTTTTTGCCCAGAAATTCAGAAGGTGATTTCACAAACCAAGGCAAGTTCTAATGTTCAAAACTCAAAATTTAAAACCCAGAAAAGTTACGAGACGTTAAGTAAGAGTAGAACAAGTTTTCAATGACTTAAAATGATGAACAAAACACCAAAAGAAGTATATACTACTCCACTAGACAATATTATTCAAGCCCGAAACCTGGGTGTAGCTGGTTTTTCGAGCTCCTCAGAGGAGTTTAGTTTCCTCGGGTACGATAGCCCTACAGTTTGGACTCTCGTAGTTCTAAATCTGGTTTCACAAGTGCAATGTGAAACAGAAAATGAATGAGAGTCTAAATCTTGCAAATCCCAGAAAATCCATTAATCATCGGAGATGTTAAAAATGGACTGCATTGCCATATTTCAGAGTCACCACCTGAATGTTTTTGGAAAATTTAGGAGATCCGTGACTCGTGCCAAAGGCCAATTATCCGTCATAACCAAAGTGTCTTGGTTCGGGAACTTAGGTATGAGAGAGGAGGTCATGAATTGAGCATACCACTCACCCGATCAAATATCAGCCTTTACTAATCCTGATGTGAATTTTATGTACATTATATGCTCATGTTCTGATTATTAATATACTAGCATTACTATGTGAAGCAAATAAGTATAGACCATGTCACTTACTTTGGAATGCTTTGATTTCATGCTTTTGAAAAAAGAGTTTTGGATATGTGCTACTCAAAAGAAAAAGTGAGCTCATATGTATAAGAATCAAGGCATTCCAATTTAAGCAAAATAGCCTCTATCCACAGCTATTCAAAGTGGTATTTCAAATAAGCCCTTAGCCTCATGGTACTATGCTCGACATAGCAACAAAAACACACATGTAACATGCTAAAGCAAAAAATGCCCACCTAGTACTCAAACGAGGCAAGCTAAAGAAAAGAAGATAGTTAAAAAAAATTCATGATCCTAATATGCAAGTGGCTAATGCAACACATACGAAATGCAACTAATAAATTCGGCTACTAACATGATATGTGAAACAACTCAAAGCATGAGGTAGCGTACATAATCATTTAGGAATTGGTAAGAGCATCATGTATGATGAGTCGAATTTTAATGCACGCAAAAATGGATGCAAAGCATGGGAATGATAACATGATGTGATATATAACTAAGGTAAGCATGTAAATAAAAGGGAGAAAGAAATAAGGGTTGGAAGACATACAAATATTACAAATTTGCCATCGTACAAGAGGGTCTGAATGTCCTAATTAACTAATTATTACAAACACAAATGAATGAACTAATTAATTAATTACTAACTAATTACAATTCTCAAAGCTACTAATTTAAAGAACTTGAATGAAAGGTGGGGAATTGCACGCGCACAAGCGAGAACATCTTTCGGAAATCTCTCTGTTTGCTGCCAGAAGTTGCCCTGTTCGCAATCAGAAAACAGTTCCGTTTTGGCCTTAAAATCTGCTCTATTTTGCTGTAAAATTATCATTGTCGTACAACATGCTTGGTCGACTAACCTGATCAGATGATTGGCCGTACGGAATAATGGCCAGCCACCCGCTGTTTCTGAGGAAAACCTTGCTGTAACAGAATTGGAACAAAGCAGAACAGAGTGTTTTCAAAAGACATTCATCCTTTCTACCCCTCCTGTCATGTAGATTTTCAAGGAAGGAATATGTTTGCTTCCCAAATCATTAACCATCACAAGTTTGTTGCGCGATGATCTCAAAAGCAATAAGAGAAGACTTTAACTAAACACACAAAAAAGTGCTATGCTCCTTACCTTATTCCTATCATGAATTTGTTCAAGGAAGAGGTTGACATGCCTCACAAATCATCAAATCACAAGATAGTATGTGATGATTATAGAGCAACATAAAATGAAAACTAATAACAACTCAAAAATTATTGTCAACTCATCTCCTTACTCATGGAATAAGGATGAAACATCCGTTTCCATGCTTCAAAGTAGAACTAGGAGAGAGTTTTCAACACTTCTCGATAAAGAGCTCTCTAGGAGCAACAAAGCAAGTAAGCTATCTATCAAAACTTAAACACACAACTCGGCAAAGTCGTTGACAACTCCTCTTTATTCATGGAACAAGGATGAAACATCCATTTTATGTTTTGAAAATGATCAATAAGAGAGTTTTTCAACACTTTGAACACGGAAGCTACTACCTAGCTTCAAGGTGGTCAACAATAATATGAAAACAAGAAATTTATCACTAGTTAAGCAAACTTGTAGTGGGATGGCTAAGCCTAAGTTCTAATCCTCCCATGACCACAAGGTTCCAAGATATATAAGGAAAAGCTATAACAAAGTAAAGACGATCAACTCAAACGGATTGGCCGCTATATCCTAAACACGCCAAATCCGGGAGGACATACAACAACACAAATATGATATTCAAAGCATAGGAAGTAAGAGCACATGTAGCGGGGAAGGCTAGGACCCTTTTATAAGCCCATATTCAATTCATATCACACAAAAACAAGCTAAAATAGTACTATAAGGTGCTGAAATTTAACCAAATGAAGTGAAAAGAAAGTTAAAAAAAATGTGAAAGAAAACAAAGGGTGCACAACTAGTAAGCTAGCCAATAAAAGGATGGCTTGCTCACCCACTTTTAACAAAGTTTTAATCACATTTTAAGCTTAAAAATAACTCCAAAATCAATTTGAAAGATAAGAAAAAGAAAGATAAAAGATGGTGAAGAAGGTTCAAAATTCATCTCTTGAAAGAGAGGAGGATCTTTCTTGTTTACAAACCTCACTCTCAACACTCTCAAGTATTTGAAATTAGTAAAAAGTTTCAAGTTTGAGCTTCAATGATGTATCTATGGTGTATCTATATTCAAGAAGGTGGAGGAAAGGTTTGGGCAATTGTCTAAGCCTTTGGAAAATTGTTCCAAGCCTAAAATCTGAGGTGAGGTAATCTATTTATAGTGTTTCAACCTCATTCCAATGTTAATATCTTCAAAAGTGAGCAACTGGCCAAATCCCGTGCATGGGAGTAGCCTGCTACTGCAAAATACCTGCCTTGCCGAACATGGTCGACCAGCCAACAGGTTGTACAGCCGTCCTAAATAATTTGGTCTGCCAGTCAACTTTTGGTCTTGTTGCTTTTTGAGTGGTCGGGCTAGAAAAATAGGGTTTGGTAAAAAATGAGGTGCAAGGTTTGGGTTCAAAGTTCAAAACTGAATTCTTTTGCTGAAGATTCAAAAAATTGCACTGTATAACATTTTATCATCGAGTGTTCGGAATGAAGCGCCCAAGTCTTAGGGGTGGTCAAAATTGGGTGTCTACAGTTGTCTCTCTTTGATAGAATTTGGAGTCATGAAACGACGTGAGTGAATGTCAAAGTTCAAAAACGACCTATTTGATAAGACCGTAAGACTTGGGCAGACAAACAAAATGCAAATACAATTGGTTAAACTCGAAAGTTGTCTATGTATCCCTTTGCAAGGAATCAAATTAGCATAGTTCAGGGGTAGAATGTATGCACAATGCAATGCAACGATCTAAACCACGAGCAGTGCTTACCACACAAATATCATAAAGGAATGAGGATGCAAAATCAAGCTACGTTTATATAAAAGATGTGGGCACGAGCCAAACGACGCCTAACATAGGCTAAGTGCCTACACCCTCAATACTAGCCTCAGTGCAGCATCGATGCTTATACATAACAGAACCATGTTTTAACGTGAAAGGGGTGCGAGCACAAGCATAACTATGTCTTTCGCAAAAAGAGTACAAGTGATTGGGTGGTATAATATTGGTGAGGAGTGATCTGCTGGGTAATGATCTACTGGGAAATAAAAATGCAGTGGGATGATAATGATCCTAAGCGCGTTTACACAAAAAGGATGAATACAACAGGATAAAGTATGATGCAGTGGATGCAATGGATAAAATTGATAGGGGGTGTAGGCCGAACTAACTTTTGCTTAGGTCGTCCTTTCTGGTTTTGGCCTAGTGAGCCTCTCAAGGATAGTGTTACAACATTTGCGGTGAATTTGATCAATCATCATCCTTGCCCTAACACTGAAATTGGCTTCACATTGAGTTGAGCTTGGTTCTCCATTCCCTTATGCATGTCTTTTTCCTTTCTTTTGCTCCATTTTCAAAGTTGGTTCTTCTCGCAATGTAGTACCTCCTCGCATTGGCTTCCTTGAATTCAGACAAAACTTTATTTCCTCACAGTTGATTGGATTTCATTCCAATGGATACCCCTGGCTTAATGGTTGACTTTTTTCATTTTTTTTTACTTTCATTTTTCTTCTTTCTTCTTTCTTTTCCTTTTCTTTTTAGTTTCTTTTATCTATTTCTTTTTGAAGTAATGAAAACACCAGGGGGAGAAATTCTATGATTGTGAGGTCTGAAAACTGTCTTGTGCTTGCTAAAATGATCACCTAAAGGTGAAGAAAATCCCTAGGACAGTGTAGAATACCACGCACAATTCTGAACCTATCTTCGCAAGTTTTGCACAAAAAACAACTTAAACTTTTGAAATCATGAAACGCTTTGCGATGACAATCCAGAATCCACTCAAACCATTTTGGGGATCCTTCTCAACACTCGAGCTTATTAATGGAATCTCATTAAAAAACAAATTCAAAGCTTTTTCTAATTTTAAAAAGGTCATACATGCATTACTGTAGGCATAATAAAATGATCAAAAACTTGACTCGCGCTTTCTTATTGAAATGACGAAGACCTAGGGGTACACAAGAGTGACGCAAAGGAAAAGACTCAACTGACACAACAACGCAAGAAAAGACAAAGAAAATAAGACTCTAAACTCAATACACAACTCAACTATTTACAGGACACAACCCAAAACAAAATCAGCATCCTTTGAGACAAAAGGGGTTTTCACTCTACAAGTCCATTGGCTGAATTCATGAAAAACTTCAAGTAACCCATAAGAGGGTACAAACTTACGTTCAATTCAGCATTACTAACATCCACACCCAGTAGGATTGACTTCAGACTTTGAAACTGAGTCTCACAGATTGAGCCTCACAATTGTCCTGGTAGTCCCCACACATCCCTTTAACCGAAACAACTTCTTTTCCACACCATGCCCCCTAACGCTTTTCGACAATTCCCCTAGCTGAGACTGAGGTTCATCATTCCAACCATAATTGCTAGCATCTATTAAGGGAGCCCACTGCTTCATCAAGCTTGAACTCACCAAGATTGAGCAAACTTTTCACCTCTCCAAAGATTTTGTTCCTTTTGCTCAGATCAGAAGATTCAGGAATGAGTACAATGGGTTTGGGCTCATTGGCGGGTATGATGTGTTGGCTAGGGTTAAGGTTGGTTGTTGGTAAGCCATGGATGAGATTTATATTATGGAGTGGCAATCTATTGTGGTCAGGGAGATAGTTATTGACAACTTAGGATTTTCAGGTGGGGTGATGACCTTATTGTTAATCAAGTCTTGAATTTTATGGCGAATGCGAAAGCAACGATCAATATGATGACCGTATTTCTGATGGAATGTGCAATATTTGGTAGGGTCATGTCTAGGTAGGACAAAGTTAGGGAGATGTTGAGAATTAAAAGGTTTGAGATACCCTTTCTCCATCAGTACCTTCAAGGCGCGGGTTGGGCTCATATGGAGATGGGCGAAGGTTCGTTTTTGGGGAATATGAAGCATCAGTTTTAGAAATATTGGCAAATGGGTTGACGAGTGTTGGCTGGGTATTCATGGGCTAGGGGACTAGAATCAAGATGGATGTTTCTGATAAAGCATCTCTCCTCATCGTTTGACCTTCCATTGTTTGCCAACCTGTGATTCAAAGTACCCACAACCTTGCTTTTCACATTTAATTCATCCATAGTAACCCCCAATTAAGCATTGGTGTGTTGAGTGGCGAAAGTTTCATGCACAACCATTTTAACAATTGCAAGGAGTTGCCATTTGTTTAGGCCTTTGGTCTTCAAAGCTTCGACAACCCATCGGAGATATGCACAAGGGTCAATAGTCACCCCAGACTCATTCTTGCTATTTGCTTTGGCTCTATTAAAGAGTCAGACGACTATATCTGGGCAAGACCTGTTTGCTTTTGACATGGTATCTTCTAGGCTAGAGATGTCTTTGAACATTGTGTCTAATTGGGCTACCCTTCTATTATTACGGCCATTTCTTCACCTCAATTTTGATTTTGGGTTGGCCTATTCCTCTTTTAGCTTGTCCCGAGATTGGAGAATTCTTTTGTTACGACCCAAACCTGTCCCTATAGGTTTAGCGTCGTAACCGGCTAATAATCCTTGGATTACCAAAGGTCTTTTAACAGAATAACATATAATTAGAGGCTGCGGAAGCAAATACATAAATTATACATAGTCCATCGAGCTATGAGAACATACATGGGATAGATAATCTTAAACTTTTATAAAACATACGAGTGACATCAAAAGATACAGTATTTACACGTCCTTCCATGTATATATAAATAGAAATCTTGTTCGTAAGTCAAAGAACAAAGTCTTATACATTCATAAAAATACAACCACTAGACTTGACTTAATTTGGAACCTCCTTGGGAGGCATAAAGGCTAGTTGACAAATGGAATCTTAGGCCATCAACTCTGGGCTTGGTCACGCGCCAGATCAATTACATACATAATATAAATAGTGAGCTGGAGCCTAGCGAATAATAACAGAGTAAAGATTTTAATGGATGATGTCTATAAAGAAACAGAATCTAATGCATATTCAGATTTCAAATCAAAAACAGATTCTTATACATGTTCGTATTCGTAATCAAAGTTCGTACAATACATATTATAATGCGTGACACATCCATTAGCATTAGCAAATCCGATGACCCACGAGGGGACAGTTGTGAAGGCATTCCGATGACCTATAAAGGGACAACCATAAGGCATTCCGATGACTCACGTGCACAGAGATGTTTTTGATGACCCATAAAAGGACGGCCACAAAGGCATTCCGATGACTCATGTGCACAGAGACATTTCTGATGACCCGTTTCTGATGACCCATAAAGGGACAGCCATAAAGGCATACCGATGACCGATAAAGGGACGCATATCATATGATGCTAAGGATGCCACGAACACATTTCAGAAACTTAGATAATCATTCATTCATTCATTCATACAAAACATAGCATTTCAAAAAACTAATCATTTCATATCATAACATTCAGAAAATATTTAACATTGAACATAACTTTACAAAGTTATTACTCACAATGGTTTGTGTTGTCACTAAGCCTCCGACGTCCACCTAAATAAAACACATAACAAAAGCACAATTGAAGCACCATTTCATTTTAGTTCAATTTTCTCTTTATGTGTTTTTAGCTTATTTCATGACTATGTGAGTCCAAATGGTACCTAAGAACACTTGAGGTGGCATGAGGATGCAAATATGCACTTAAAAGAGTTAGTCAAAAGTTGCTAAAAATAGGGTCTCCATTCGAGCGGGCATTCAAAAATAAGGGTGGTCGCTTGAGCGTAGCTTCCGTCGCTCGAGCGGTCTGCAAACTTGGCAAAAGTACTGGTTGTGTGAAATTCCCGCTCGACGGTCGCTCGAGCGGAAGACTAAGTAAAAGGGTCTTCGCTCGAGTGCCACTTTTGTCGCTTGAGCGACCTGTAAAATTTGTAAAACTTCTGGGAGCTCGATTTTCACTCTCGAGCGACACTTTCCTCGCTCGAGCGGACAGTGTGAATTTTGGAATTTCCAGAACTGCCTTTAAGCTCCAAAATTGATATTTAAAGGTCCAAAACTTGTGTTTTTGGTACAAAAACTTGGAAAAACATTGTATAACATGAAAATACTTCCAATTTGAAACCATTTATTCAAAATTATGCTCCAATTGTCCAAATTTGAGCTTATACTGATCAAGTTAAAACCATGAATGTTATGGATTGAGTCCTCTTCATGTTAAAACACCACAAAGTGATATGAAATGCATGAATCCATAGATGATCTTCAAGTTCATGCCTCATAAGCTTCATGCATGTATGAATTTCAAGAAATCTTAACTCAAAAATGAAAGATTAAGCATGCATGTGCATAATTCAGCTCAAATTCATCATAGTCATGGAAATTCATGCTCAACCTACTCAAATTCAAGCCAATGATCCTATAACTCCATGCACTTAGTTTCTACATGACTCAATTCCAAGAATTTAGGATGAATCTCATACTTAATGTGTGAATTCAAGTGTTGGCCTAGCTCAATTCACCAAAATTCTAGCAATTCACTTCAAGTCTCCTCTTTCTCTCTCTAAGTGTTGTGTTCTCTTCTCCCTTCCTCAAATTCTCAGCTCAAAAGTGTGTACATGTGAACTCAAGGTTTAATTAGAGCCTTATATAGGGTGCAATTAAGTTAGCCTAATCAAGTATGATTAAGGTTAATTAACTAGGCTTAATTCTAACTAATTCAATCAGTTTATTCTAATTATTTTGATCCAAATCAAATTTCAATTAAAGTTGCCAAATTTTTTTTTTATAAATATTCTAATTATCACATAAATCAAGTCAATTTCTGAATCAGATATTGATAAGGTCTTCAATTCGCAATCCGTAATGAAAACATGAACAAGTCTTTTTACGTTAAACAGATATAAACACAAATAGGGCAACACACACATGCAATTTAATTCAGAATTTCTCTTAATTACTGAGTAAGCTTATTTAACCATGAATTAACGTAAATCAAAGGTCGGGGTTGTTACATCTTTGGTACAAAATCCCCAGCATGAGGTGTGGTAAATGACGGGATTGAAACCTCAAAGGTTAAATCTGCCACCGTGTCTTGAAGGTCTTCAATCATTCTCAACATCTCAGTAGTAGTGGGTTCGGCCATTTGGCACTCTTGGTGTATCCGACGTTTTCGATGGAATCGGTTACGCTTGATGTATCTAAACTGGATTAGTCTATTTTGACTGAATTAGGCCTTTTCGAATGGATCTTTTGGGATTGGATGGATCTTTCTGGGTCATTTTTTTGGGATCAGATGGATTGGACCTTTGCTGAGTGGGGTTTTCTGGGATTGGATAGACCTTTGCTAAGTGGGTTTCTCTGGGATTGGATGGACTATGATAGGTTAAGCTTTTCGGTATTGGATTGGGCTTGGCCTTTTCCAAATTAGGTACTGCTTCTTCTTGGTGACCTGGCTCAGACAAACCTAGCATTAAAAAACAAATGCCCCATCACATTAGAGTACCCGGGCATGCCGGTCAAAACAAAGCAAGATACAATTTTTGGCCCTAGTTCTGATCTTGTTGAAAATTCACCCATTTATACAATCCCCAGATCTTGATCTTTGATTTCCACCATATCAAACACAAACCCCTGAATTTCGACCAAAATTCTGACTCTAATATGACCCGCAAGTTTGAAAGGAATCACCTCAAGATTAAGACTCTCTAAGGCTTGCATCACACATTGCCAAATATTTCACATTCTGCACAAAAGGCATGCAAAACACCCCTATGAGAGGTTAGGGTTTCCCTGTCCTAGCTTTGGATTAGAGTGATCTACAACTTTACTATTTAAACAAGCTGTAACATGCCCGCGCGGGGGGGGGGGGTATCCATGCACGTTAAACAGTTCGAACCCTCGATCTCTTTGATCTAGTCTCACTAGTGTAATGTGAAACATAGATGAGAGTTCAGATTTGGTAACTTTTAGAAAATCCATTTTTATTACAAATCCTTTTGCCAGAAATGGACTGCGTCATTAGATCTCAAAGTCGCCACCTAATATTTTGGGAAATTAGGAAACCTATGACTCGTACCAAGGCCACTGTTCGTCATAACCAAAGTTGTCTTGGTTCGGAACCTTAGGTATGAGAGGGAAAGGTCATTAATTGAGCACCCCCGTTCACCCGATCAAAAGATCGGCTTTACTAAACCATGATATGAATTTTATTTACTTTATATGTTCATATTTTGATTATTTAATAAATCCTAAAAAATACTATGTGAAACATACAAGTATAGACTATGTCATTTATTTTGGAATAATTTGATTTCATATATTTTGAAAGAGCTTTGAAGATGTACAACCCAAATAAATTGAGTTTACAAACATGAAAAATTAACATTATTCCAAATTAAGCGACACAACCTCCATCCACTGGCATTCATATAGTTATATCAACTAAGCAAGTAGTCACATGGTAGGATACTTAAACATAATAAGAAAAACACACACAAATGGGATGCTAAAGTATAAAAACTTACATATTTACCGACGTTCCGCGAACAATTACAAAACAAAGTTAATAAAACATACATGATCTTATATACAAAATCCTAATGCAATTCACTCATGAGATGCAACTAAAGATTCGGCTTTTAAGATATGACATGTGAATCATTTCAAGAATATGTGGTAGTGCACATAATCACATAGGAATTAATTAAATCCATAAATGCAAACTTAGCCGAATCAAGATGCATGAAACATGGATGCAAAGCATAGATATAAAAAATAATAAAATAAACGTGATACATATCCACAAATAAGGAAAACAAGTAAAAGAATGGAATAGTAAAAAGCGGGGAGGGAAATTATTACAACACTTGAAAGAATAATTACAAACCAAATTAGAGAGGCATAGGAGAATATTACAAAAAAAAAAAAATCTCACAAAGCACTCAAAATAAAATAAAAGAAAAAGCTTCATATGCCTTGGAAACCACTGGAAGTTGGTTAACATCGGAAGACAATGTCGTTTTGTCCAAAAGAAGCCAACCGGCCAGCCTAACTACGCCTAGCCAAAATTATAACAAAACTAACATGAGCCAAAAATAAGAAAACAAATATAAAATAAAACATGCAAGATTATAACAAAACTACGAAACTAATACAAGAAGACAAATATAAGTTAGGAAATGCAAGATTACAACACAACTACTATGAAACTAAAACAAGAAAACAAATATAAGATAGAACATGTAAGATTACAACAATATTAACATGAAACTAAAATAAAAAAATGAATATAAGATAGAACATATAAGAAAAAAAATGAAAGAATTAAAACTTCACTTTCCAAAGAAAGATTGAACTTCTTGATTTTCAAACTTCCTCTTGATCACCCTCAAGGTTGTGAATTATGATCTTAATCCTCAATTCAAGAGCTTGGAATTTGAGCTTGGAATAACGGTTTTGAAGGAGGGTATGATCACTTTTTTTCCTGGCAAGAATGCTCTCTCTTTGATTAAGGCTTTGAGTGTTTTTGACAAGGGAAGATAAGATGTAAGAGCTATGTAACTTCACTAGTTTGATAAGATAACTCTCTTGTTTTTAAGACTTTCTTTTATTTCAAATTCTAACACAATTTTAGCATTCTCTCTCTACACTTCTCTCCCTCAAAATTCATCCTCAAATTCAAGATTAGAGCTCTTATTATATAGCCAGCGCAAGTGGGCAATAGTGGAAGACAAAGTGGAGGATAAAGTGGAGCATTTTTTTGGGAAGATAACGGAGTTAATAGGGGATAATGTATAAAGGAGGTGAATGATGAACGGTGATGGTGGTGCATGGATGGTGGGATGTGATTATGAGAGTAGATGGTGAGTGGGGATGGTGGGATGTGATTATGAAAGTAGATAGTGAATGGGGATGGTGGGGTGAAATTATGAAAGTAGATGGTGAGTAGGGATGGTGGGGTAGAATTATGAAAATAGATGGTGAGGGGATGTTGGGGTATGATTATGAAAGTAGATGGTGAGTGGGGATGGTGGGGCATAATTATGAAAGTAGATAGTGAGTGGGGATGATGGTGTGTGATTATGAAGCAGTCAAATATTATTTAGGGGGGAATATAACACAGTTTAAGATGTGGAGTCTTAGGTTAGGGGTTCAAACCCTTTCACCAGCATTCTTATTTCTCTCTTTTTCTTTTCTTTTTGGGTAAAGACATGTCATCGCCACATTATCAGTACGGACCAATCCAATCATGCCACGTCAACAAGACTGCCACATCAGTGTCATAGTCAGCATTGACGAATATTCTGCATATGGACGGAATATTCCCTGACTTAATAGAATATTCCCTCACATAACAGAATATTCCTTGAGTTTTGAAAATTACAATTTGGCCCAAAAGCTTCAAATAATTATGTTGTAACCCAGATTTTGAGAGAATTTTTCAGTGAGGCCCCCGAAAGTGCAGCGAAGGTTGATCCTAGCTAAATGAACTATTCTGGACGCAACTGTGAGGTCAGAATATTCCCTTAGGAAGGTAATTTGTGGCTGTTTAGGTTTGGAAACAGGGCTTAAATTCTAAGTTTTCTTATTGAGGTTTCTGTGAGAAACACCTTCTTGTTTTCATCATCAGGTGATCAAAAGAAAACGCCCAGGTCTGAGGGTCGGTCAAAATTGGGTGTCTACACAAGCGGTATCACAACATCCTGAATATGGGAGAGCATCCTGTCTTAATTCGAAAGGTCACTGGAGATTACTACATACACTAGGCCAATTGGTCAAAAATGGTACCTCAGCAAGATTACCTAATATACCTCTCACACCTAACATTGAAAAGTGAAAGGAGGATCAAGCGGTACGGTGGTAGCCCAGATCCAAGGGTTGTGTTCCTAATGTGGCATTGCCTACGTCTAACCAGCCTTTTGGCAAGCCTCTGGCAAGTTGTCCAGGATATCAGATGGTAAACATAGTGACTTAAGAGCACCATGCAAATGCAATGCACTGAACATATATATGAAAATAAAATTTCACATCATGAAGTTTGAGTCAAGTTGTAGAGACCCTAATTTTTATAATTACCTTAAAATACCTATCCTACTTTTGTAAATTGAGTTTGAAACTAGAGTTATTTATCTACAAACTCACATGAGGCCAGGTACTTAGGGCCGATAAAAGTATTTTTTCCATAATTATTTTCTAATTGGTTCAAATTTGAAATTCTGAAAATTTGTGTTAATGTGCTCTGAATTGGTTTGCAACTCTTATATGCTATGTTTCTTGAATGTTTAAGTTTTAATATGTAAACTATGATAAATTATGAATTTGTTTTACCATGCATAAATTAATTTGTGTTTAGTTTGGATTAGTAATTATCTTGACCATGCTTTGCTATAACCGAGAACATAATGCACTTAATAAAGGGGAAATCAAATGGGATGGTAAATGGTTGCAATCATTGTAGTAAATTTTATGAGATAATGAACGATGGATTCAAGAGTATAATATGGTGGAATGTGTTTCATTTTTGTGAAGTATTGTGCAAGTGTGTTCTCAAACCCTAACATGGCACGGGAGGCATTTTGGCGACTTAACGGAATTGGGAAGCATAAGGGTGGTGTAGACGTCCCCGAACGTCCCAGGAGGGAATCCCCGTTTTGTTCATTGGGCTCACTACAGTTCAGGACTCAAATGTCACGGTCCTGTATCTAATCTCGTAGAGTGCAATGCAAGACCGATGAATCATCAAAGAGTCCAAATCTGGCAAATCGTTTTTGAAAACAGATTTTTTGAAAGAAGTGCCAAACATGGACTGCTTTGCCAGATACAAAGTCGCCACCTAAATATTTATTTTGGGGGAATTTAGGAAACCCTGACTCGTTGCCTAAGGCCACGTGTCTGTCATCCCCAAAGTTGCCTCGGCTCGGGAACTTGGGTACGATTGGGGAAGGTCACTTCGTGAGCACCCCCGCTCGCCCGATCAAAGATCAGCCTCTATTAACCATGATACCAAGTTTTGAAAACATTATGTGCTCTTATTCCGGTTTATTAACCTAGAATTACTATGTGATGCGCGCAGCATACAAGTATAGACTAGATCGCCTGAGTTGGAACAAAACATTTCGTGTTTGTTTATTTGAAAATGGTTTGATGATGCTACTCGCAAGTAGGCTAAGACGTGGATTTGCCACCCTCGAGTGGGCTTAGAAAACATGATTTTGCCACAATCAAGTGGGCTTAAAACTCGCATTTCAATGAATTGTTCCAATTCTAGTAATCTAACCTTCACCCACAGGCATTCAGGCAGTTATATCATATAAGCACATAGCCTCATGGTAAGCATGCTATCATGGTAGTCACTCACACACATGCAAGGATGCTAAAGCATAAACACTTACCGAGTACTCCAAGCCAAAGAAAGAAGCTAATTAGAAATCATGCATGAATCCTAACTATGCTGAGATGCCTAATGCAACACATACAGGTATGCAACTAAGATAGGCTCGGCTATTCTAAGATGGCATATGAAATGCAACAAATGATACACGTATTCAACTTGGAATTGAAATACAATGTAGTTAGTATGATGCGCCGAGCTCGGTGCATGCAATACAGATGAATGAATGCAAACATGCGAACATATAGATGCTAATTGAAACATGCCCTAAAACTAACCATCATAAGCTGGAAAATAAAAGGGAGAAAGACGTGGGATTGGAAGACATTCACACACACACGCACACTTATTTATAACATTGCCCTCTCTCGGAGGATCCGAATAAATAATTAACTACTCTAGCTAATTAAATATTACAAAACCCTAAATTAATTGACAAATTAGTTACAAAGGGAGGCTGCTGCAGCCCCACCTCGGAATGCTTGGATGATGTATGCTCGATTCGCCTCGCTTGGAAACCCGTCGCCATGCCACTGTTGCCTCTGTTTGCACTGTTCTGCACCTCTGAGAACTGTGAAAATACTTGCGATGCTTTTGGAACACTCCCATAGCACTGTGGGATGTCACCGGCCATAATGCAAGTCCACTGGCCACTGGAATACAGTTATCGGCCAAAAGTGGGACCACCGGCTAGACTTTGGTAGCCGGCCGGCATTAAAAGTGGCCGATCGGCCATTTCTTCCTGCAGAGCACTGGTTTTGCTGTAGCTGAGGACAGATAGTGCATGGCAAAGCATTTTCAAGACAATGTGTGCATAGTCACTCTCCCTATCATGTAATGAACTCAAGGAAGTGTAGCCCTCGGTCCTCGTGCCACCAATCACGCATCTCGATGCATGATGGCCGAGGAGTCGAATTACACGACTCAATGTGAAATGAATGCACAAATGGACACCTAAAGCCAACAACTCTATCATGGATAGTCAAGAGTGTCGGCGACCGGGAATTGAAGCACGTTTCGACACTTTGAGTACGAAACGTCCCTTGTTTCCCGTGTTTGGACTAAACCCTACTCCAAACACTATGCAACAACTAGAATGGCATGGCATGCAAACACAATACAACAACTAGCATGTAATCCTAAACGAAATGCAACTAAGACACACGAACATGCAAGGAGTGATATGCAAAGGTGCAACTAGTATGCGCAATGCTATGAACTATCAATGACATGCTCAATGCACATGACATAATATGGCATACACAATGCAAGATGGACTTAAACCAATATGAGTGGACCTCAGCCACACTCAAATCAGTGGCCAATATGATGGAAGCGAGACAACCGAAATACATGCAAACATGCACGAATGCAAAGGATCGATCCTAAGGCACAACATGCAACTCTAACAAAGCATGACAAAGGATGAAATATGGCATAGAATGGCACATGATCTAGCTCTGAAATGGCATAAAAGATGGTCTCGAAACATGCAAACACCTCACACAATGCATGCTAGACCTCAAAACTCAAAGCTAGGCATGGATATTGTACTACAAGCATGCAAGACAAGCATCATTCGACCATGAGACCCAAAAACAAAGCTAAGGCAGTCCAAAACATGCACAAAATCAGTTTAAGGCATGGCCAAAAAGTGCTAGAATCAAAGGCCAACATAGCATGCAATGTAAGCTAGTAAAGGGGATTTACACTACAAGTATGTGAGGCAATCAAGAGGTCACCAAACCAGCAAAAGTCAAAAGTATGCCATGCCAAATAATGCTAAAAAACTCATGGAAACATGGTCAATGCATGCAAGAATGATATGTTCCTTTGAAAGACCAAAAAGAGGGTTATTCTACATATGCATAATGGACATCCAAAAAGATAAAACCACCTTTGGACAGATGTTATAAGGGCCCTAAAACTCACTAAAAATGGCCTGAAATGAGGCAAGAAAGCATGCAAGTAAAGGCTCCTTTGAAAGGCCATGAAGAGGGTTACTCTACACATGCAAGATGGACATCCAAAATGGTAAAAAGGGCTCTGGAGAGAGCCTATGCAGGTCCTAAAACCCACCAAAAATGGCCTGAAATATGCTCATGAAGTATGCAAATACGGGCTCATGAAGTATGCAAATACGGGCTCCTTTGTAAAGCCAACAATGCTAGTAAACAAGACAAGGGGTGAGAGGGTCACCCCTTTCTGATTTTGGGGCTCAAAACAGCATGCTAACCACTGAAAATCCACTGGATTTCAGTGGCTAAAAGGCCAAACAAAGCACAATACAAAGGCCTTAATGCATGGCTCAAAACAAGATGAAAACAAGCATGCAAGGGGGTAGATGATCCCCAACAGAAAAGTGACCTTAAACAAACTTCAAGAGGAACTCAAAATAAGACTTTTTTTAGTTTATGACAAAACCCAAAAATGCTTGCAAATATAGCTAAGATATAAAGCAAAATAAGGACCAAAAGGGGGATAAGAGAGTTACCCTTGTAGCCAAGAAAGACAGCAGCTTCTGGACCAAGAAAGTGGCTCCTCAACCTCTGAAAATAAGCTCCAAGGTGCTTAGATGGATGATGGAGAAGTGTGGTTGTGAGGTGTAGTGCGATGGGACCAAGAACCTAGCACTTTTGGGACCAAAATAGAGAGGTGTATAGAGATGTGTATGTATGCCTTGGCCAAAAAATCTGAACCTTTGCTAATGAGGGAGAGAGCTTCTCTTATAGGAGAACAAAGGTCCAAGCTTCTCTTAGAAGTTTGGAGCAAAGGGCCAAGCTTCTTAAGGAAGCTAAAGCAAAAAGGGTCAAGCTTCTTGAGAAAGCTAGAGCAAAGGGATCAAGCTTCCTCAAGAAGCTAAGAAAGGTTCAAGCTTCTTTTAGAAGCTTGGAGCAAAGGGTCAAGCTTCTTCAAGAAGCTAAAAAAAAGTTCAAGCTTCTTGGAGAAGCTAAAAAGGTCAAGCTTCTTGGAGAAGTTAGAGCAAAGGTTCAAAAGGTTCAAGCTTCCTCAAGAAGCTAAAAACCAAGGGTTAAAAAGGTTCAAGCTTCCTCAAGAAGCTAAAACAAAGGTTCAAAAGGTTCAAGCTTCCTCAAGAAGCTAAAACAAAGGGTTCAAAAGGTTCTATGCTTACCAGCTGGCATAGCTGGCATGCATAATGCCTAAAAAAAGGCAAAGAAAAGGTCTCGGCCAGAAAAAGTAACCGATCGACCAAAATAACGGCCGGCCGACCAAGAACATTGCCAACCGGCCAACACTTTTGGCCGGTAGCAATAAAACAGGGCCGGTGGCAACATGCCAAGGCCGGTGGGGTGTAGGGGTGGCCAACAAGCCATTTCCTACCCTCAGAGGCAAAAACCTAAGTGCTTGGTCCACAACCAAGCACAAAACAAATAAGTCGAGAGGTCTTGAGGCAAAGCGCGCGGCCGAAACCTCCGAGAACTCAAGACGAAAACGAACATGGATAATCATCGAATGTTCAAACGATGACGTCAAAGTCTTGAGAACGGTAAAAAATAGGGTGTCTACAGGTGGCTATGAGGGTCTCACATAGGAAGAGTGTCCCTGGAAGCCTGTTCCCTTAGGGCAGACCGTGATGTCACCACTCAAGTATGTAACCTAGGTACGTAGGCATCATTGGTAATTGTGCGGTAAGCGATGCACTGGTAGTTATGTGGTAAGCGACACATTGGTATTGTATTAACCAAGGGGGAATTCAGAATTACCCGTGGCCAGTGTTAGTGGTTGGGTAGGAACGGCATTCCGCAGGAAGTTGCCTAGAACTAACTTAATTGACTGTTATTCTTGAGAACCAAAATTTAATTATAAGCTCTGCTTAATTATTGCTTTCACTGTCTATTATGATTGTGCCATTATTTTACTAGTGTATTTGGAATGGGAAAAGGGACAGGGTGTGTGTGTTTATTGGACATTCCAAGCTCATGGCGTTTTATGCCAGGTGAAGGCAAGTTTTACACTGAGAATGGAATCCCTAAAAGCTTTGAGGAACCATGGTAGCCCTAGAGATTAGATTTTATACTTCTTGTATTTTGGATAATCGTTTTGTATCAAGAAACTGATCTGTGTTTAATGACTTGAAGAATTTTATTTGTAACTATTATTAATATTTTCTTTTAGTGTAATTATTTATATTTTGTACTTAATTATTTGTATAATGTTGTGTATCCGCTAGTTAAATCCCAGTGTATTGTTGTATTACATTACCGATGTTTTCAAAATTTGGGGCATCACACAAGTTCTCTACAATCCCTAGCAGAGTCGCCAGAAACTATAGCTAATTTTTCACGCTTCTCGAAGGGATTTAGGCTCTGTTTGGTAAGCCTCTCAAATTATAGTTTCACCCATTGATTTGAGTGTATTGTTTGTTTTGAGCTTTCAAATCATAATTCTACACCCATTTCTCAAAACTCAATTCAAAACATAATCATTATTTTTCAAAACTCATAACCAAACACATAATTCAAAACTTTTTTCAAAACTCAATTCAAATCAATATTTTAATATTTTAAATATTTAAATATTTAAATATGTTACGATTTTTTAAATTTTTAAATTTTTTGAATATTTTTAAATATTTTAATTTCAAAATATTGCGATTTTAATTTTTTAAATTTTAAAATATTTTATAAAAATAAATTCAAATTCTATTTTATAAAAATATTTTTCAATATTTTAATTTTTTTGTTATATATTTGATTACGATTTGAGTGTAGAGTTGTGAAAGTAGTATGGAGTTTCGAGTTACGTGTTTGGTTATGAGTTGTAAAAATAATTTCTTAATTGAGTTTTGTTTTATGTGTTTGGTTACGATTTGAGTGTAGAGTTATTTTTAAATTTAAAATATTAACATTTTAAATTATTTAAATTTTTACGATTTAAATTTTTTGAATATTTATTTTAATTTTTTACTTATTAAAATTTTTAGATTATTTAAATTATTTAAATATTTATTATTTAAATTTTTTGAATATTTATTTTGAAAAAAAATTATTTCCTTTGTAGTATTTTCAGTTAAAAAATTGATTAATGTTATTTTCTGTTAATAATAAATTTTTTTAATTGAATTTTAAAAGAGTTTGGTTATGAGTGTTGATCATAATTTTCAATAGTGTAAAAGTAGTGTGTTTTGTTATGAGTTATAACAATTTGAATTAAGTTTTGAAAACTCTTTTCAAATCTCATAACCAAACAAATTTTCTTACTTCACATGTCAAATCAAACTTTCAAAACTCAATTCAACACTCCATTCAAAAATCATAACCAAACAAATTTTATACACTCAAATCATAATTTCACAACTCACAAACTCAAAATACAACTCATACTCTCAAATCATATTTACAAAACTCTACCAAACGCAACCTTAGTCTTCTTGGGTACGATAGCCCTACAATTCGAACTCTCGTGGTTCTGAATCTGATTTCACAAGTGCAATGTAAAACAGAAAAATAAATAAGAGTCTAAATTCGACAAATCCTAGAAAATCTATTAATCATTAGAGATACAAAAAATGGACTGCATTGTTAGATTTCCGAATCACCACCTAAATGTTTCTGGGAAATTTAGAAAACCCGTGACTTGTCCCAAAGGCTACTTGTCTGTCACAACCAAAGTGTCTCAATTCAGGAACTTATGTATGAGAGCGGAAGGTCATGAATTGAGCACCCTACTCACCCGATCAAAGATCGGCCTTTACTAATCATGATGTGAATTTTATGTACATTATATGTTCATGTTCTGATTATTAATATACTAACATTACTATGTGAAGCAAACAAGTATAGACCACGTTAATTACTTTGGAATGCTTTGATTTTATACTTTCAAAAAGAGTTTTGGATATGTGCTACTCAAAAGAAAAAGTGAGCTCATATGTATAAGAATCAAAGCACAAGCACTCCAATTTAAGCAAAATAGCCTCCATCCATAGGCATTCAAAGAGGTGTTTCAAATAAGCACATAACCTCATTGTAGTATGCTCGACATGGTAAGAAAAACACACATGTAACATGCTAAAGCAAAAAATGCTCACCTAGTACTCAAACAAGGCAAGCTAAAGAAAGGAAGATAGTTAAAAAAAATTTATGATCCTAATATGCAAGTGGCTAATGCAACTAATAAATTCGGCTACTAACATGATATGTGAAACAACTCAAAGCATGAGGTAGCGCACATAGTCATTTAGGAATTGATAATTAGGAATTGGTTAGACCATTATGTATGATGAGCGGAATTTTCATGCATGCAAAAATGGATACAAAGCATGGGAATGATAACATGATACAATATACAACCACGGTAAGCATGTAAATAAAATGGAGAAAAAAATAGAGGTTGGAAGACATACAAATATTACAAATGTCCTAATTAACTAATTATTATAAACACAAATGAATGAACTAATTAATTAATTACTAACTAATTATAAGTCTCAAAGCTACTAATTTAATGAATTTGAATGAGAGGTGGGGAATCGCATGCGCACAAGCGAGAACATCCTTCGGAAACCTATCTGTTTGCTGCTAGAAGTTGCCATGTTTGCAGTCAGAAAACAGTTCTGTTTTGGCCTTAAAATCTGCTCTGTTTTGCTATAAATATGGCTGGCCAACCATTGTTTCTGAGGAAAACCCTGCTACAACAAAACTGGAACAGAATAGAGTGTTTTCAAAAGATGTTCATCATTCCTACTCCCTCATGTTATGTAGATTTTCAAGGAGGGAATAGGTTTGCTTCCCAAATCATCAACCATCGCAAGTTTGTTGCATAATGATCTCAAAAACAATAGGAGAAGACTTTAGCTAAACGCACAAAAAAGTGCTATGCTCCTTACCTCATTCCTATTATGAATTTGTTCAAGGAAAAGGTTGACAGGCCTTACAAAGCATCAAATCACAAGATAGTATGTGATGATTATAGAGCAACATAAAATGAAAACTAATAACAACTCAAAAATTGTTGTCAACTCATCTCTCTACTCATGGAATAGGGATAATGTCCATTTCCATGCTTCAAAGCGGAACTAGCAGAGAGTTTTGAACACTTTTCGATAAAGAGCTCTCTAGGAGCAACAAAGCAAGTAAGCTATCTATCAAAGCTTAAACACACAACTCGCCAAAGTCGTTGACAACTCCTCTTTATTCATGGAACAAGGATGAAACATCCGTTTCTATGTTTCAAAAATGATTGATAAGAGAGTTTTTCAACACTTTGAACATGGAAGTTACTACCTAGCTTCAAGGTGGACAACAATGATATGAAAGTAAGAAATTTATCACTAGTTAAGCAAACTTGTGGCGGGATGACTAAGCCTAAGCTCTAATCCTCCCATGACCACAAGGTTCCAAGATACATAAGGAAAAGCTATAACAAAGTAAAGACGATCAACTCAAACGGATTGGCCGCTATATCCTAAACACGCCAAATCCGGGAGGACATACAACAACAAAAATACAATATTTAAAGCATAGGAAGTAAGAGCACACGTAGCGAGGAGGACTAGGACCCTTTTATAAGCCTATATTCAATTCATATCACACAAAAACAAGCTAAAATAGTACTAAAAGGTGCTGAAATTTAACCAAATGAAGTGAAAAGAAAGTTAAAAAAAGTGAAAGAAAAGAAAGGGTGCACAACTAGTGAGCTAGCCAATGAAAATATGGATAGCTCACCCACTTTTAACGAAGTTTTAATCACATTTTAAGCTTAAAAATAACTGTAAAATCAGTATGAAAAAAAAAGAAAAAGAGAGAGAAAAGATGGTGAAAAAGGTTCAAAATTCACCTCTTGAAAGAGAGGAGGATCTTCTTAGTTCACAAACCTCACTCTCAACACTCTTAAGTATCTGAAATTAGGCTCAAAGTTTCAGCAAAAAGCTTCAATGGTGTATTTATGGTGTATCTATATTCAAGAAGGTGGAGGAAAGCTTTGGGAAATTGTCTAAGCCTTTGGTAAATTGTTCTAACCCTAAAATCTTAGGTGAGGTGGTCTATTTATAGAGTTTCAATTGCCTTCCAATGTAAATATCTTCAAAAGTGAGCAGCTGGCTAAATCCTGTGCATAGGAGCAGCCTATTACTACAAAATATCTGCTTAGCTGAACATGGCCGGCCGGCCAAGAAGTTGTATGGTCGGCCTAAATAATTTGGCCTGCCGGTCAACTTTTGGTCTTGTTGCTTTTTGAGTGGTTGGACTAGAAAAATAGTGTTTGGTCCAAAATGGGGTGCAAGGTTTGGGTTCAAAGCTCAAAACTGAATTCTTTTGCTCAAGATTCGAAAAATTGCATAGTATAACATTTCATCATCAAGTGTTCGGAATGAAGCGCCCAAGTCTTAGGGGCGGTCAAATGAGTTGTCTACACCGGGATATCACACTTCTGCTCTTGAAGACAGTGTCCAATTTTCACTAGGGGTTTATTGAATGAATGGTTTGGCATGTAGGCTCAAATTGGTTTCTAAGGATTTTTTAGTGTAGAGAAAGAAATGTTAAAACTCAAATAATACAAAAATGACCTAAATCATTTCCCAGAATTTGGCATAATTTTTCAACTTTCATGATTTTTAGAGGGTGTAAATGCAACATGATTTCCCAACATTCAACCAAACTGAAAAATATGAGACTGAACAATGAAATAATGCCCTTCCAAATGAATAGTTAAGAGTAAATTTAATAACCCTCTAAAAAGAATGATAGACTCAATGTCACGACCAAAACCCGTCCCTATAAGTTTAATATCATAACCGGCCAGTAATCCTTGGATTACCAAAGGCCTCTGAATAGATTCACACGTAATCCGGGGCTGTGGAAGCAAATATAGTAACATGCATAGTCCATTGAGCTGTGTAGACATACATGGGACAGGAATTTCAAAAAAACTTTATATACATATGCGTGACGTCATAAATACAGTAATTCCCATCACGTTCATTACAGACATAACAAAGGTGAACTTAGCCCAATATATATATAAACATAAAACTTGTTCATATACCAAAAGAATGCAAGGTCTCAAACATATGTGTTACAAAAGGGAACCTCCACGGGAGGCACAATAGCTGGTTGACATGATTGAGGCTCTAGGTCATCAACTCTGAGCCTGGTCACGCACTTGGTCACCTATATACATAAAATAAATAGAGAGCGAAAGCCTAATAAATAATAACAAGGTAAGGAGTTTAATGAATGATGTCCAGTTTCGTATCATATCAATAAGAGAGATAAACATGGTCATATCAAAAACAGACATGTTCATATTCGTATTCAAATCACGTGTGGTACTTCCATTAGCATTAACATATCTCTTTGGTCAAGCATATCAAGTTCCATAACGGAACCTCCGGTATCGGGTAACGTATCTCATACATGGGTCATGGTATTGTTTTTCCTGGGCAAGGGCCTGGGCCACGGTATTGTTTCCCCCAGGCGAGGGCCTCATGATCATAAGCCACAGTATTATGTCCCTTGGGTGAGAGTCTCTGCTAAGGATACCACAAATACATTTTAAAGATATGGATCATCATTTATGGAATTATAAAATAGCCTTTGTACATTCAGAAACATTTCATATCATATCATAATGTTCATAAAGTATTTCATATCGAACATAGCTTTACTAAATTATTACTCATAGATAGTTGCACAAATAGCTTGATAGCAACCAATGGATCAACAGCTTACGGCGCGTAACCTACACAAACATAACAGATACACATACTGAACCACACGCTTGAATCGTACTTAACTTACTTCATTTCATTCTTCATGTTTTTCTAAGTCTTATCTTCCTTATTATGTCTTAATCTTGGCCTAGGGATGCCTAGGATGCAATGAGAATGTTAAAATACACTTGAAAACACGTAGTCAAATATGCTGAAAATAGGGGTCTCGCTCGAGCGCAACTTCCTTAGCTCGAGCGGACGTCCAAACATGTGAGTGGTCGCTCGAGCGCAACTTCCTTCGCTCGAATGATCTGTAAACTTGGAAAAAGTACTGGTTGCTTGATTTTTCCGCTCGACGGTTGCTCGAGCGTGAGACTGAAGTCTTCACTTGAGCGCAACTCTTGTCGCTCGAGTGGTCTGCAAAAATGGTAAACTTCTGGGAGCATGCATTTTACGCTCGAGCCAGCTTTTGGTCGATCGAGCGAGAGTGCAAAATACAGAGTGGTCGCTTAAGCGCAAGTTCTGTCGCTCGAGCGGAGAGCAAAATTCTAGAATTTCTAGATTGCACTTCCAAGTTCAAAACTTGAATTCAAAGCTTTAAAATGCAACCTTTGGGCCCCAAAACTTGAGAAAACATGTCTAAACTTATAAAACATAGAGAATTAAAGATCATTTCATGAAATCAAGGCCCATAAGCATATCAATTGTGCAAACTTAAACTTGAAATTGTGAAAACATATCATGCATGTAAAGATGCAAGTTCAAAACTTTCAAAACATGATCGAATGAAGTGTTTAAATCAAAAACATGTTGAATTCTTAAAACAAAACCAATACCAATTATGCATGCATGTATGATACACTCCTAATACCAATTATCTAAGCTTGGTTCTTACATTACACAACTTAATTATTTGAATTCAAGTGGTAAGTGACTCAATTCCAAAGCTCAAAGGTTGAATTCTTACCTTAGATGATCAATGAGGCTCTAAATGGTCAATTGTGTGAAGTTCCAAGCCAAAACCTCCAAGTTCTCTAGCAATCCTCTTAACTTGAGCTCAAACTCTTCTTTTCTCCTCTCTCTTCCACGTTTTAAGCATGAAGATGAGGAAATGGAGGTATAAACTAAAGGCCTAAGTCATTGTCCTTATATAGGCTTGGTTAGTAATATATAATTAAGAACTAATCAATTGATATTTTTAACTCTAATTATTTGGTTCCGAATCAAATTTCAATTGAACCTACCATAATGTTCTAAAAATTCCAAATAACTCATATATCAAGTCAATTTCATGATCGGATGCCGATAAGGCCTTTAATTCGCAGAACAAAACAGAAACACAAATAGATATTCCTACAGCAGACATATATGAACACAATTAATGCAATACACATGCAAATGAATTCAAAATTTCATCTTAATTACTTATTAGGCATATTAATCATGGTTTAACAGTTAATCATGGGTTGGGGTTGTTACACTCAAAATCTCACATGGGTTATAGACTCTCTACATTAGTCATCAAGATTTCAAGTTTAAATTCAAAAATTAATCAAATAATATTTAAGTGGCTATATGCATGTGAAGATTATCCGAATATGAGATAGGAAATTATTTTTAATCAAAAGATAGTATAAGAAACTAAGATATAATTAAAATACTAAGGTAATAAAATTAACAATTAATCACATGATTTTTTTTAAACACAATACACACAACAAAAAATAAAATAAAATATAATATATATATATATTTTTTAAAAACATAAACAACCGCATACACAAAACAAATTTAATTTTTTTAAATACAACCGAACAGTACACACAAAGAAAAATTGTTTGTTTGTTTGTTTTTTTACAACCAAAAATACAATTGGTCTTTTTTCATTAGATTCCAAGACGATTTAGGTCTACAAATTTTATCTTCTTTTAAGTAACCCGTCTCTAACCAAATTTCTATGGTCCTACTCAGTGATTCCTTTAAAAGGTAAACTCGTTTAATTTGTCTCGACACACCACATTGAAAACACAGAAAATAAAATAAAATAAAATAATCTATTTTACTTGAGTGCAGCAATTTCACACAAAATCCTGCAAATTAGTATAACAAAATAAAAAAATACAATAAAATAAAATTTTACAAGATATAAGATTCTAAAAATCTTGCAAAGAACACAATAAATTACTATACATCAAAGTGTAATAAAATAAAAGGGGGTATAATATAGCGATTCTGATTTGGACCCGATCCATTTGATGTTTGGATCCGAGTTTCATTGTCATATGTAGTTATTTATGTCTCTGAGTTTGGCTTTTGGGATGTGTTGATTGCACTTAGAACATGTTGGTAGCTTGTTTTTCAAACTTTTGTTGCCCATAATTTTATTCATTCGCTCGAGCATCACTTCTTGTGCTCGAGCGGTCTTTGTGAACTCTTAGTACTTTTACAGGTTTGCAAAACTACTGGGAAGTGGTATTTTTCGCTTGAACAATGCTTCTTGCGCTTGAGCGGTGTTGGCTCGAGCGGCCCTTGTTGAGCTCGAGCGTTGGTTTTCTGTCTATAAAAGTTCTGGGAGTTTGTATTCTTCGCTCGAGCGGAGCAACTTATTATGTTTGGTTGCTCGAGCGACACTTCTTGCGCTCGAGCAACCTACGCGTATATCAATTCGTAAAGTCACTTTTCTTAGTCACTTTTTCACCTCTTTCTCTCTTTAAACTTTTCAAAACCCTATTTTCTCTCTCTCTCTAAAACTATTTGATTTCACTCGAATACACCAAGATCTGTCGAGTTCCTCACCTGTGTCCCTTTGTTAAAAAGGTAAAGCACGCCGTGGGCTTCTTTTTGATCCGGACAAAGTTGGGTTTCGGCGTCTTTGAAGTATTTCCATTTTCTCTCTCGTCTCCTAAGTTTGAGGTAGGGATATTTCTACATTTTTTATGAGTTTTAACTTGGTTATTTGTTATTTCTAAACAATATCACAATTTTTGGAAATTTTGGAGCAAACCTAGAGTTGGGTAAAGAAAATCAAAAGAGGGGTTTTGTAAATGGATCCTTGAAAATGATTGTGATGTTGGAAATAATGTTGAGTTGGGAAGAAATGGTCGATTTTGATACTTGGGATTGATTTTGGAAAGAAAATGGATTTTGCCTTAAATGCCTCAAATGTTGATTTTATATAAATTATGATATTGATATTGAAATTGTGAAATTAGATTGATGTTGATGAGGATGGTGGAGTTAGATATGTATTATCACTCATCTCTTGAAAATTTGGAGAGTTTATCTTTATTGATAATCATTTATCTATTTAGAAATATCTGTTTCGGGCTATCGGTGGAGGATAGTTATAATTGTTGTAGAAAGTGCATGAGAATTAGGAGATTTAAAATTATTTTCTCATTCATTTACATTGAGCATTATCTCACATTTATACATTGGAAACGATTATCGAATTTGAGAAAATGGGGTGAATCTGGGAAACATGTACTGTTTCCTTAAAATAAGTTGGCTTGAGTGTCCATGGTAAAAGTCCTAAAAACCACGCATATACATGGACGCTGATCCCGTGGACAAAATATCTGTAAAATAGCAATAGTAGTGCTTGTATAGTTTACGTGTACATGGGTGCCAATCCCGCAGATAAAATATCTGTAAAATGGCAATAGTAGTGCTTGTATAGCTTACGTTTACATGGGTGTCAGTTTATGGTTTCCCGCGAACAAAATTTCCGTGAAAGGTTGTATTGCCTCTAAGATTCCTAGAGTGTGATTCACTGCCCTGTTTTCTATTGTAAATGAAATGATTTATGAACCATGATATTAATTTGGCATTACATGATTTTGGAAAGAGACGTAAAATGTTTTGGCGCGAGCATTACATATGCATTCACCTTAAACCTTTGTTAAGATTTATATACTATGTTGGGTTTATTTCTACTAGGCTTTGGCTCACCCTATGTGAGAAAAACATTTTAGATGCTGATGATATATCTTCGCCAAGGCAATAGCTTGGGAGGACTTGGAGCGAGAGCTTCTTTTGTGTATTTGCTGTATTTATTTTTGCACAGGCCAAAGGCTTTAACTGGATTGGACTTAAGTCCACTTTTGTTGTAACCAAGCATCGTCTTGGGAAGATATAAGCCTTTAGGACATTTCTTATTTGTTTAACTTTCATCTTGTCTCTTTATTATGTCACTCTTTTGTAAAGCTTGATTGCAAATTAGTGAAAGATAATCACTTTGTCATTGTGATCACTTATTGATATTGAGTATGGGTTATAGTAATTATTTTGGAGTGTGACATATAATACCTCCCAGAAAGAAAATATATACAGAATAAAAAAATGAAATAAAGTAAATATTAGTAGTCCGAAGTTAGTAGTCAGCAGTCTTTATTTGTCCTTCAAGGTATATGTCCAGCAGAGGTAATTAATCCACAAGTGTCTAGGAAAGGTAAATAGTCCACAAGTTATATATCTAGTATGAGTATCTCATTTCTGTGTCACGGTATCAAAATTTTGTTGTTTTTTTATTTTATTTTTTTTGTTCAAGCTTATATTTCTCTTGCAGAAAGAAACTAAACTCATTTTTTTTAATTTTTATTTTTTTTGTTTTATAAATAAATCTCTAAATTAAATAATTTTATTTTTAGTCCACGGCAAAGATGCCAAAAATTGATGATGTCATTTGCACACCAAAATAAAATGACTAAAACCAGAAGCAACTACTACTACAAAGTATAGCGGTTGAGAACGGGTGTCGAATGACAAAAATTAGGGCAAGTGTAGACACCCCATTTTTGACCGACCTTAAGACTCAGATGTCACCAGTTGAGCGCTTGGTGATGTTGCATATTGTGCTCGTTCAGAAGTCTCAGAGTCGCGGCCGTGCGCCCTGCCTCCGGACTTCCGAGCCCTCTTCTGTGCCTTGCCTCGGTTTGCGAACCAGACTTGGTTTTCTCTGTTTTCTCTTCCTGAGGGGGGACAGGTCCCGTAGACTATCTCTCAGTGGCCGTGGGCTACATTTCGTGCCCGTAGGCCATTTTGCCCATTTCGGAGCCCGGTTCCCGGTTTTCGGAGCCGTCAGGCCGTGTGCCTCAGTTCGGGACCACCCAACCATCTCCGATTCCTCCGGTTTTTGGCATGCATCTCATTTACTCCCTTTCAAGGGACACTGGGGTCTCAGATACCCACTTCGTAGCCAAACACCACTTTCGGTGCTTAACAGCCGGTTTTCGGGATCCCGAACTGCGTGTTTTGGCCCCCGAGCATTCGTTTTGCATCGGTTTTTGTTCATTTTTGGCAGGTACCTCTGTTTTATCACCAGGAAGATCACTGGAGGGTGGGAGGCTAGCAATTATCTCAGCAACCAATTATATTCCATTTTCGCCCTCCGACGCCCGTTTTTCTCACTTCCGGGCTAATGTTGAACACCCTAGGGCCATTTTCTTCGAGCCAAAACCACATATTTGTGTTGTACACACATGGGAGGACCCTAAAAACACATGGCCGGCCAGTAATCCTCATTGACCCTTTTGAACCCCTCTTTTAAGTGGCCTATTCTCTCTCTTGTTTCAGAGTTACCAAATTCCAACCACAGGGCCTTGTTGTACACACATGGGAGGACACCAACCTTTGGTGGCCGGCCAGAAATTTTTATTGAACCTTTTGAACCCTAGCCGACCGGCCATGGGGGGTGGCCGGCCAGCCACCTCCAAGAAAAGCGAGAGGCCGGCCATGACCCTCTCAGTCCACACTTTACAGCTGTATAGCTGTTTCCCCCAGAAAAGATCTAGATCCGGGGGATATTTTGGGAGGGAAAGCTTGGGTGCATTTCCCTCCACCTTTACACCCTTTTTTTGGTCCATATAAGGGGCCTCCCAGCTCCTTCATTAGGGTTAGAAAAACTCCCCTTAAGAGCTCATAGACATTGGCATACATCTCCCTCTCCAAAACCTTCAAAAATCTTCAAGTCTTGGCACCATTTGTTCATCAACACCAAGCACCACTACCACTACTCCACCACAGCAGCAAGGAGAGGCTTTTCAGAGACTTAGAAGCAACATTCCTCAAGCCAAGAGGTAGAAAAGAAGAGGTCTTCAAGGGTAAGTCTCAATCTCCCTCTTTTGTAACACTTTTTTTGCCTCATTTCTTAACCCTATTTGCTTACTGTTTTGAGCTCCGATCTTAACTGAAACTAGGTCTATTTTGAGCTATTCTTCATGTTTGTTCAAGGGCTCAACCCTTTTTGAGCCCTCCATATACTACTTGTCTCAATATCATCTTGTATGCCATTATTTTGCATTGAATGTTTGGCCTATGTGTGATCTGTTTTCAAGCCTGATGTAAACTGTGAGTGGGCCTATTTTGAGCCCCTCTTCAACATTGAAGAAGGGCTCAACTCTGTTTGGCCTCTCTATCATGCACTTGCTTCATAATCTCTTACATTTACCGTAAATTTGCATTGAATATTTGGCCTACATGTGATCTGTTTTGGAGCATGTCATGAACTATGAGTAGGCTTATTTTGGGTCCCTCTACAACATTGTAGAAGGGATCAACTTTGTTGGGGGTCTCCATGTTATACTTGTCATTATACCCCTCTTTGACCCCCATTTTTGCATGCTTTGTTAAGCCTATCTAGATTCTGTTTTTGGCCATCATCAGGTCTGGAAAGAGTCATATTTTGGTCTTATTGACATATTTTGTCAAGGGTCTTAGGCTGTTTGGTGAATGCTTGGTATACCTCTCTTTATAGCCCTCTTTTGGCTCATATATTGCATGCTATGTTGAGCATATCTACATACTGTTTTTGGGGGTTACCATAAGCTGTAAATGTTTATATTTTTGGTCCCTCTTCAGTGTTGTAGAACTGTATTTTTCAGTTTGAGCATTGCATATACCACTTACTTCATTATTTCCCCTTTTCCCCCCATTTTTGCATGCTATTTTTTCCCCATCTATGATTGTTTTTTGGCCATGCTTTGTACTGGAAAAATGCTAGTTTAGGGACTGCCTAGCATCTGTCTTTACACTTCATGTCCATATTGTGCATGTTTGACATAGTTGTAGGCCATTCCATTGCATTTCGGGACTTATTTCGGGCATCGGGTATAATTTTGCTATGATTCGGGGGCTGTTTTGCATCATTTTGGCTGCTGAAATTTGCATGTTCCATATTCCATATGCCATGCCTCATTTTGCATGTCATTCCATGCCTTCGGGCCATTTCTCAGTTTGCGTGCCCACGGGCACGCATTTCGAGGCACCTCATTTTTCACCTTATGGCATCCTATGTGAGTGCGGCTGAGGCCCTCTCATGTTGGTGTAAGCCCTCATTTGATTTCGCATGTCATTCCATGCCTTCGGGCCATTGCCTCGGTTTGCGTGCCCGTGTGCACGCATTTCGAGGCACTTCATTTTTATCCGACGGCCTCTTATGTGAGTGTGGCTGAGGCTCACTCATGTTAGTGTAAGTCCATTTTGCATTCCGTATGCCATTTTCTCGTTTTGCGTGCCCGCGGGCACGCACTTCGAGGCATCTCATTTTCATCTCCCGGCGTCCTATGTGAGTGCGGCTGAGGCCCTCTCATGTTGGTGTAAGCCCTCATTTCATTTCGCATGTCATTTCATGCCTTAGGGCCATTGCCTCGGTTTGTGTGCCCGTGTGCACGCATTTCGAGGCATCTCTTTTTCATCCGACGGCCTCTTATGTGAGTGTGGCTGAGGTCCACTCGTGTTAGTGTAAGTCCAATTTGCATTGCGTATTGCCATCTCATGCCTTAGGATCATTGCCTCGGTTTGCGTGCCCGCGTGCACGCACTTCGAGGCATCTCATTTTCATAGCATTGCGCATGCTAGGTCATATATTAGCTGCATTTCATGCATATCATGCATATTGCATCGTGTTCGGGATAGGAGTTAGCCCGGGCACGGGAAACGAGGTACGTTCCGTACTCTGAGTGACGGAACGGATCTCAATTCCCAAGTCACCGACACTCCGGATTACCCATGATGGAGTTAGGTTTTGTTGTAGCATTCACATTCATTCATCCTATATTGAGTTGTGCAATTCGGCTCCTCGGCCATCATGCATCGAGATACGTGATTGGTGGCACGAGGATCGAGGCATGCATATATCTGTGAAATACATTGCTATGCCCCTTTCCTGCTCTCTGTTGCAGCAAAATGAAGAATCGGTAACTTTTCGGAGCTTGGCATGCATTTCGAGAAACATTGCAAACAGAGGCTAATCGGGGCATCGCCGTGGATTTCCGCGCAAAGCAGCCCAAACATGTAGCATTCATCAGAATCAAGGCAGTCCCTGGCTTGCATGCCAGTTTTATTTTTCTTAGTTAATTTGTTAATTAATTAGGGATTTGTATATTATTTGGACTGTATATTTTGGACTGTATTATTCTTTCATTCGGGATTGTACATTTATTTGGCCCCTCTGCGCGATGGCATAATTGTAATAAGTGTGGGTGAGTGTGATGTATGTCTTCCAACCCCACGTCTTTCTTCCCTTTTATTTACCTGCTTATGATGGTTAGATATAGGACATATTTCAATTAGCATACAGTATGACAGCATGTTTGCATCATTCATCTGTTTTGCATGCACCGGGCTCGGCGTATCATACAAACTGCATTTGTATTTCAATTCCAAGTTGAATACGTGTTAGTTGTAGCATTCCATATGCCATGTTTAGAATAGCCGAGCCTGCTATAGTTGCATTTTGCATGTGTTGCATTAGGCATTTCAGCATATTTAGGATCATGCATGATTTCTAATGAGCTTCTGTTTTGGCTTGGAGTACTCGGTGAGTTTTATGCTTTAGCATCCTTGCATGCGTGTGAGTGACTGCCATGAATAGCATGCTTGCCATGAGGCTATTTGCTTATGTGATATAACTGCCTTGAATGCCTGTGGGTGGAGGTTGAGTTATTTGGATTGGAACAATGCATTGACTGTTTGTTTTAAGCCCACTAGATTGTGGCAACACCATATTTTCTAAGCCCACCCGAGGGTGGCAAAATCTGCATTTTAAGCCTACCTGCGGGTAGCAAACCATCTTTCAAAAACAAACGAACATGAAATGTTTTGTTCCAATTCAGACGACTCAGTCTATACTTATATGTTGTGCGCATCACATAGTAACCTAGGCTAATAACCGGAATAAGAACATACAATGTTTTCAAAATAAGATATCATGGTTAGTAGAGGCCGGTCTTTGACCGGGCGAGCGGGGGTGCTCACGAAGTGACCTTCCCCAATCGTACCCAAGTTCCCGAGCCGAGGCAACTTTGGTGATGACGGACACGTGGCCTTTGGCACCGAGTCAGGGTTTCCTAAATTTTCCCAAAATAAAACATTTAGGTGGCGACTCTGTATCTGGCAAAGCAGTCCATGTTTGGCACTTCTTTCAAAAAAATCTGTTTTCAAAACGATTTGCCGGATTTGGACTCTCTGGTTCGAGATTTAGAACCGTGACATTTGAGTCCTTCGAACTGTAGTGACCCAATATCGAACCAGAACGGGGGGGACTCGCACTCCCCTCCCCAGGATGCGTTCGGGGACATCTACAGCAAGTTATTTTTAATTCAAAATTTAGGTTTTAGAAAATGGAAGGTGAGAAAAATCTTAGGGTTTGGAATCCACTACTCACCTTGTAATTGGAGATTGTATTTAGATTGTAGAAAAACATTGAGTTGGGTACTACGGTGTATCGTGGTCGGGACATATCACTCAAAAAGAGTTGTGGTTTAAAATCAGAAAGTCACGAATCATCTTCACTTAACACAGGCCGTCACCAATAAACTAAAGCTGATGCACAACCCTTCTTACTAGGTATGACTTATCTAACAATTTTACTACACAAGCATATGTATTAATGACTAGTGAACATATAATTTGATAAAACAATATTTGCATAAAAATCTGAATTATACAACAATACCCAAATTAATTAAAATTCTACAAAATTAAATACAAATTAGCATAATCACTTGATCAGAATTTCATTTTAACCCTAAGATAAAGAGGTTAGTTACTCATACTAATATAATAACCACTGCAACATAAATACATTCTAAACCTTCTCATTTTCCCTTTCTTTTTCTCCTCACTTTCTTTTGTTGCTCTGTTGAGCATCCCCTTATTTTTCCTCTTTCTTGAATTGCTTTGCCTTTTATAGGCAAAGCATGACCTGCAAATAATCAAAACAAAACAAAAATAAATAAATAATATAATAATAAAATATAATATTATATCCATATATATAATAATCGTTTAGTTGCTTGAGGTTCGTCTTTACCATTCGATTTTGCTCTTTCATTTTGAATAATTTATTAATAGTGACCTATATGTTATGGGAAGATTTTTTTGTAATTACGCAAACATTCTTGGTCAATTATGCAACAGGTTTTTCAGTAATTATGTGAACATTCTTGGTCAATCATGAAACAAGTTTTTTTCGTAATTATGCAAACATTCTTGATCAATTATGCAACAGGTTTTTCCGTAATTATGCGAACATTTTTAATCAATCATGAAACATTTTTTTTTTTCCGTAATTATGCAAACATTCTTGGTCAATTATGAAACATCAATTTTTTATTTTGTAACTAATTACAAATAAACCCATAAAATTTGTTTAAAATATGAATTAATCCTATAATACTAGAAATTACAACTACCGTTTGTTATGAATTTTCATTTAACACAATACTCAAGGAAAAAAAAATCAATTTTCCTATGCAATAATAAATTGTCAAAATTGTTTATTGAAAAATATTTATCATATCATTAAAAACTGTTAATTGACTTAATGATTTATTCATTAAGAAAATTGTTAATTGAAAAATATTTTTCATATCATTAAAAACTTTTAATTTACTTAATGATTTACTTATTAATAAAATTGGTCATTTGTTATGCAAGTATAATTAATGTATAAATAAAATTATTTATTTGTGTATATATATATATGTATTTTCTTTTGCTTCTTTATTAGTTTAGTGAATTATCTTAATAGTTTTTTTAAATGAGAAAATTATCTTAGTATTTGTTTTATATTTATTTGTTGAGAAAAACTACACACCATAATTTCTTTTTCAAAAATTTAGAAGAAATGTTAAAGACTCATAAATTCATCCAAAATGATATGGTAATAGAGTTGGAGTCTACATCATTGGGTGTATAACAAAGCAAAAAAAAAAAAAAAAATACACATCATACCACGTAATTCTATTATATTTCTAATGATTTATTCTATTAAATTTCATATAATAATATTTTAATTTTAAAAACATTATAAAAATACAAAACTTAAATATACTGTAATAATAGTGCATGTCTTGCACGGGCTTCTTAAACTAGTCTATATATATAAGAATTGCTTAACTGCTTGAGGTTCGTCTTTTCTTTCTGATTTTGTTATTTCATTTTGAATAATTTACTAATGGTGGCCTATATGTTGAGGGAAGGTTTTTTCGTAATTACGCAAACATTCTTGGTCAATTATGCAACAGGTTTTTTCGTAATTACGCAACCATTCTTGGTCAATTATGAAACATAAATTTTTTAGTTTTTAACAAATTACAAATACACTCATAAAGTTTGTTTAAAATATGAATTGGTTGCTTAACTGTTTGAGGTTCATATTTTCTTTCCAATTTTGCCCTTCCATTTTGAATAATTTATTAATAGTGGCCTATATGTTGAGTAAATGTTTTTTTGTAATTGCACAAACATTCTTAGTCAATTATGAAACATAAATATTTTATTTTTTAACATATTACAAACGCCCCCATAAGATTTGTTTAAAATAAGAATTGGTCCTATAATACTAGAAATTACAACTACCGTTTGTTATAAATTTTCATTTAACACAATAATAAGGGCAAAAACCTATTCTCCTATGCAATAATAAATTATCAAAATTGTTTATTGAAAATTATTTCTCATATTATTAAAAACTATTAATTGACTTAATGATTTATTTATTATGAAAATGATTAATTGGAAAATATTTTTCATATCATTACAAATTATTAATTATGCGAGTATAATTTATGTATTAATGAAATTAGTTATTTGTATATATGTATTTATTTTGTTTTTTTATTAGTTCAGTGAATTATTTTAGTAGGTTTTTTTTTTTAGATGCGAGAATTGTCTTAGTATTTATTTTATATTTATCTGTTGAGAATACATACAATAATTTATTTATTTTTATAAATTCGGAAGAAATGTTAAAAGACTCATAAATTTACCCAAAATGATATGGTACTAAAACTGGAGTGTACATCATTGGTTGTATAACAAATCAAAAAATGATACATATCATACCACATAATTCTATTATATATCTAATGATTTATTCTATTTAATTTCATAATATAATATTTTAATTTTTAAAAAATTATCAAAATATAAAACTTAAATATACTGTAGGAATAGCCCCTGCCTTCCATGAGCCTTTTTAAACTAGTATATATATATATATATATATAAATTAGAGGCGTGAGTGGGTGCATAGCTAAATATCGTGCACTCTTTAATATAATAATATATATAATATTTAAAATGTATTATTTACATTAATTTATATACAAACATTCAAAACCTATAAAAACACATAAAAATATGTAAAATTATGAAATAGTAAAAATAAGTGAACTAATAAAATGTTTTTAACAGGTAAAATGTGTAACATTTAGACTTTAATCACACATCATGAAACTTTTAAACTGTCAATGTGAACATTAATACGCTTCATCCTATTATTATTTTGAGTATTTTGATAATTATATGAACTTATTAGAAGAAAAAAAAAATTGAATTAACTAGAAGATAAATAAGTGATTTGTAATATTATTCATATTTTATTGATTTAGGAGGTGTTTGGCATGTGCTGAAATAGCAAATATGATTTTAGCACATTATTCTATTTGGGTCAGAATCATTTTATTTGAATCACATCACTTCTCCATCACATTATGCAAATTCAATTCATATTTTGTGCTTATTTAGATCATCTAAAATATCCCTTAAAATAGAGAAATTTATAAGTTTTGTATATCCAAAGAACAAATGTCCAGATGTAAACCGTTGGATCATCTCAGGGTGTATCTCTACCGTTGTAAGTAGGGAGGTAAGGAGAATGACCAAGAAGATGATCTGAACTCAAAACAAAATATTGTAAAATTTTACACAGCTGACGTAACGAAATTTATTTTTCATGACAACTCAATATTTTAGTCTAAAAATTAAAAAGTCATTAAAAAAATTAAAAAACTAATAACTTATATTAAAAGTCAAAAATTTCTTTTTCTTTCTACATTTTGCATATTTTTTTATAAAAAATTTAAAAATCATTTTAAATATACTAATTTTTTTAATTTTATATTTTAATTAAAAATAAAAAAATTACTAAAATACCTATTTAAGCCTTAATTAAGGGATATTTTATAAAATGATTAAAAATTATTTTTTAACCTTTTCCTATGAGAAAAAAAAGTAAATTAAAAGTTATGGAAAGTAACTTTTAACTCACTTTCCAAATAGGTGACTTCCAAATAGGCGTAAAGCGGTTACTATTGGCTGCGGGTGGAGATCAATCCAACGGTCTAAAAGACGCCCTTGATTTGGTGCACGTTTTTCGAGGAAGCTGAACTCATCTTCTTCCCTTTCCCCTCTTTCTTTCTCTCTTCTGGAATATTCATCAACCCCTCTCTCTGTCTCTCTCTCTCTCCATCACATGCAAGCAAATCCTTAAAACCGCCATGGACGATGCTGCTGTTCGAGTGAAGCAAGAAGCCATCGAACAACACCACTCAAAGCGACCTCCGAACGCAAATCGAAACCAAGAACCGTCGCACCCGATTTGCTTGATCGATCTCAGTAGCACCGACTCTGATTCTGATCACTCTTCGTCTTCTTCCTCTGATGGTGATGATGATAGTGTTGTTGGAGTCAACGGGAAGAGAACTAGGAAGGGTTCGAGCGCTGCTGAGAGAGGTATTTCGAAGAAGAAGAAGAAGAAGGAGGTGAGTGTGGCTTTGCCGGTTGGGTTTCTCGATCCTCTGCCGCCGAAGAATGCGTCGTTGCCGCCGCAGACGGCGGCTCTGAGGCCTCAACCGGCATTGGTCCTCAATGCGAATGCGAACCTGAACAGGAATGATGAGAGCTGTAAGCAATTTTGGAAAGCCGGTGACTATGTCGGCGAGTCTGGTGGTGATTGGGATACATCTTCAGGTATGTATGTATGCATATGTATGTGTGCAAGTTTGAAGTATAATGTTTTTGAATTAATTGTTGCTTTATTTGGATTTTTATTTTTTTTTCATTTTGTTGAGCTTTGAAGTTTGGTGCTTCTTTTCCTCCTTTGGGAAGGGTTTCTCTCACTTAATTGGGGTGAACAATGGTGTCCTTGAAGTAGGGATGGCGAGGGGGTGAACGGGGTGGATATTAATTTCCCATCTCCATTCCCCTATGATAAATTTTTCCTATTCTCCCTATTCTCATGGCATTACCCTTCCCATCTCTTAATAGGTTTGGATTTTCCCAACCCAACTTGACCTTTTTTTTTTTTCCCCAAAGTTCACAACCAAAACTAAATACATTTAATTTTATTTTATTTTATTTGGTTCAACCACAAAATCAAATACATATTAATTAATTAATTAAAAAATTTATTCTAAAATAATCAAATATATAATTTTTAGACAATCAAATAAGTTTGAGCCGTCCAACAAGAAAAATACAAAAAAAAAATCAACTTTGATTCACATCCATCTCATAAAAAAAGATTAAAAAAAAAATATTTTCCATTAAAAAATATTTTTTGCCCAAACAAACAGAGCATTATTAACTGGACCTAGTTCAATTATTTAGCTCATCTACGCCAAGTTCCCATTTTCAAGAAGCAAACACTGTAGAAGACCCGGTAATTAATTTTTCTTTCTTTTCTCTGTTTTCCCAGTAACCAAACAAACAATACAAAATAAATAAACACTAAAGCACGAATTGAACCCAAAAAAAAAAAAAGAAAAAAAAGAGCCAAATTGGTGAAATGTAGCAAATAGAACTCTTTGATTAAAAAACATACCTTTTTGCGTAACCATAAAGCATCGCCTTATCGGACCGACTTCACTGAATGTTTCTTCAAGCTGAAACATCAAAGGACCAAAACCAACTCCCAATTCATACATAATACCAAAACGCATATACATACAAAATACATATGTATATATTTTTAGAGAGAGAGAGAGAGAGAGAGAGGGTGCCTGAGAGTTGGTGAAAGAATAGGGGAAGTCGGAGACGAAGACAGTGTTAGGACTGTGTTTGGTTTTGCCATCTTGCTTCAAGGGGAAAATTGGGATTGAATCGGAGACAGATTGCCTAGTTGTAAACAGAGTAGTGAAAACATACGGGGAAATGGGTGGGTATCCATCCCCAACCCATCCCAAGTGGAGGTTTAAAGAACCCCACTTACCCGACCCGACGGGTAAAAAAAAAGAAGAAAACCCATGTATTTGGATTGGATCTCCACGGATGCCTATAGGGTAGGTTATCCATTGCCATCCCTACCTTGAAGTTCATGGTTAGTTATTTTGTGGCGTTAGATTAATTGTGGTTTTTAAGGAGTTAAGTGTGTAATTAATTTTTGACAAATGTCGTAGAGGGCAATCCTCAAGTATAAATTCAATTAAAGAGAATAGTGTGTAATTAATGCTATATCTTAGCTAATTACATAATCCATAATTGGAATTTTGGATGCATAAAAAGATAGTATAACCAGAACATATTTTTTTTAGCCCCTTTTAGTCTTTATTGGGCGTGCCACTATGAGTTTTGGAAATTGTGAAGATTGGGGGTTGTGCTTAGCCACTATAAGTTTTAGTTTTATTATTTTGTTTGAAGGGGACATGGCAGGGACACGTCAAATGGAGTGTCCCTTCTATTTATTTTTATTTTTATATTTTTCAAGGAACACAGTTGGGACACGCAGGGGACACACATGTTTAAATTTGGATAATCTATTAATTTATTTAAATGTAGTGGTTTATATATATATATATATTTGTATTGAATTAATGTTAGTTTTTATTAATTTTGATTATTTGATAACATAATATTAATCAACATACAAAATATATATAATAAAAATAATAATAATTTGCTGTGTCCCTTGCTGTGTCCATGTCTCTATTTTTTTAAAATCACCTTGTCCTGTATCCGTGTCCGTATTTGTATCCTTATCTGTGTTCATACTTCATAGGTTTTGGGAATAGTGATAAATTTATAATCTACGTTACATAGACTCGTTAGTTTTGGCGAAGTACCTGTGTTGACACGACACGACACGGTTACGGATACGGAATCCGGATGGGATATGGCATGGAAGAAGTGGATATGACATACAAAAGTAAGAAGAAAGATGGCATACCTGCAATTAGGGCTACGAAAACTACGATTACGGCTTCGATCTTGCCATTAGGGCTTCAGTCTTCTTCCCTCGATCAGTCTTCTTCTCTTCTCACTCTTACTCTTATTATCACTCTCGATCGTTCTCTTCGTTTCTCTTTTCTCTCTGTTTCGATCGACTTCGTCTCTCCCCTCTTTGTTTTCTTCTCATTATAATATATCGTAAATAATATAATGAGAGCAACTCTTTTTGTCTTCCAAGAAAAGGTGTACTAGCTCTTGAAAGTTGTTACCAACAAGTTAATAAACTTTCACATTTTCACCTACCAATCAAAAGTCAAAACAGCTAGCATCCACCTACCAATTATATAATAATAAATCTAATTAAATCATATATAATAAAAAAATTAAAAATCTAATAAAATCTATAAAATACATTATCTATTTTATTTATTTATTTTAATATAATTTGTTATTCCTTATTATATTTTTGTTATTTATAATATATGTGTCAATTAAAAGTAAAAAAAATAAATTATATAGATAGATTAAAATTTTATCAATAAGAATAATACATAAGACAAAAATAATAAATGTATTTAAAAAACATCTATTTAACTCATTTTTATATAATAAATATATTTAAAAAATTAAATATTTAGCGTATCCCTATTTGGATCCATATCCACATATCCTCAATTTTTAGTTTTGAACTGTCCAACCCTTAGATAAGCACCTGCACCCAACACTCACACCTGAGTCCGTGTAATGTAGTTTAGAATAGCTTTGGAAAAATTCTAAACAAATGAGCTTTTAGGATGATGTGCCATGGTATATACTTTTTACAGATGATATTGTGTTAGTGGATGAGATTAGAAAAGGAGTTAACACTAAGTTGAAGATTTGGAAAAAAATTCCTGAATTTAAAGGATTTAGGATAAGCAGAATTAAGACAGAGTGCAATTTTAGTATCAGTCACAATAGAAACAGAGGAGAAGTGAAGATTGAGAACCAAAAACTACCTAAGAGTGAACATTTTTCTTATTTAGGATTGATTATTAGAACGATTTGGGAGATTGGAGCAAATGTGGTCTACAGATTTAAGGCGGGTTGGCTTAAATGGAGGAGTGCATCTTGAGTACTGTGTGATAAACGAGTACCTATTAGACTAAAAGGAAAGTTATATAGAATGACTATTAGACCAGTGATGTTGGACGGGATAGAATGTTGGACAACTAAGAAACAACATGTAGATAAGATGAATGTTGTTGAGATGAGGATGCTAAGGTTGATATGTGGCAAGACTAGAAAAGACAGAGTTAAGAATGAGTATATTTGAGAATGGATAAGAGTAGTACCGATAGAAGATAAATTGAGAGAGAATAGATTGAGATGGTTTGGTCATATATAACAGAAACCAACAGAGGCAGTAGTGAAGAGATGCAATACAATGACAGTAGATGATAGCGTTAGGGGAAGGGTTAGACTTAAATTGATGTGGATTTGTGTGGTAAATAGAGATATGAATCTCCTTAATTTGACTAACGAAATGGCCTTAGATAGAGTCGAGTGGAGAAGAAGGATTCATGCAGCTAACCCTATTTGATGGGACTTAAGGCTTGGTTTAGTTTAACAAAAGATAAATCAGCTTATGCATAAGAGGGTAACTAGTTTAATAAGAGGATGACTACTTTCAAGAATAAATATCCACAATAAGTTTAATATTGTCGTGTCAAATGTAAACAATAACATATTTTTATCTTATTTTTTGTTATGCATCTAGTTTGTTATACTTATTTATCTATTGCCAATTAAAACTGTAGAAAGCCATTTATCCAAAAAAAAAAAAAAAATTAAAATTGTAGAAATCCTGATTTTGGGGTATAGAGAGAGAAGAGATTTTCATGATCTACAACATCATAAATGTCCCCACTCAATTGATTAATTACCTGTTTAAAGCGACTGATCTTCTCTGTCATAAGAATTTGTGTTGCAAGCATATTTGCCTAAAAAAAAAAAAAAGATTAATCGACAGCTGTAAAGAAGGCATATTTGGTGCCCTAAGTCACTTTTATTTATTCCCACTAAAGGGTCAAGACTAGGTCGAAAATCCAGGATTCGAAACAGTTTGTGACAATATTCCTGTTTTCAGATGATGAACAAACAAGAATGGATACAAAATAAGAGGCATAAGCAAATTAAACTACGATGTATTGAAAAAAAAAAAAAAAAAATGATATATGAACAGAAAACAAAAATGATAACAAATAAGAAAAAAAAAACAAGAATAAAAGCAATTCTAAACAATATATATAACAAAAGCAAACACAAGGAACTAATTTTTGATAAACTAAAAAACTATTCAAAAATTCTTTTATGTAATTAATTTGAATTTTTTAGCCAAAACCCCCTTGTTGGGCCGTTTTTTACTAAAAAGGACAGCCTCAGTTTTTTTAATTTGAAACCCCTCAAGAAATGTGTTTCCTTCGTGAAGAACAAAAAAATTTGTTTTCATTTTTGCATGGAAGACCCTACCCTTTGATATATATGGTATAGATTTACATTAAGGTCAAGTTTGGGAAGACTAAATAAGTGCACTTTTTGTCTTTTTTGACTAAAAAATTGAGGTTGAAAATATGGATGTTTGGGTTAATTTTTTGACTTTTTATGGAAAAATGTGTAATAAAAAATTGTGAAAATTGGTTTTTAGAGGAAAATTTGAATTGGGAGTTGTGCAGCCGTAATTGTTGACTTTTGGTGAATAGTGTTAACTTTTTAACTTTTTGAGTAACTTTTTGGCTTTTTGGATTATTTGGGAGTACCCAAACAAGGCCTAAATCTTTTAGCGGTATTGGCCTCCACCACCATCGAAGAGTCTGTTGCCATGGCGGAGGCCATTCACTACTCCATCTTTAGTGTTGTGTTATGGCGTTTTTCTACAAGTTTGAAAGTTGGATTGTTGTTTTGTATCTTGCTCTATTTTTTGGAGTAGTGAGCTTTGTTGGGTATTTAATTTTCAAACTTTAATTTAAACGTTGTTTGTTGTATTTCGATGATTGTTTGGATCAAAATTTGCGATTGAGCCATACATGAAATGTGTATTTTATTTGTTTCTTTGGATGAAATAAACCAAACCAAACCAAACAAAGTCTTAAGTCCTATCAAATGAGGTCGACTATATGAATCCTTCTTCTCCACGCGGCCCTATCAAAGGCCATCTCGTTAGTCAAATTAAGTAGATCCATATCTTTATTTACAACGCTAGCTAACGTTAATCTAGGCTTATCCCGTCCCCTAACACTCTCCTCTACCATTACAGCATCACATCTCTTTACTACTGCCTCTGTTGGTCTTCGTTGAATGTGACTAAGCCATCTCAATTGATTATCTCTCAACTTATCTTTTATCGGTGCTACTCCTACCCATTCCTGAATGCACTCATTTTTAATTCTGTCTTATTTAGTCTTGCCACGCATCCACCTTAGCATCCTCATCTCAGCCACACTCATCTTATCTACATGTTATTTCTTGGTTACCTACCACTCCGTCCCATACAACATCGTTGGTTTAATAGCCGTTCTATAGAACTTACCTTTTAGTCTAGTGGGTATTCATTTATCGCACAGTACCCCAGATGCACTTCTCCATTTACACCATCCCGTCTTAATCCTATGGGCCACATCCGCATCAATCTCCTCTGCTGTTGTGATAATCGACCCTAAATAACGAAAATGTTCACTCTTAGGCAATTCTTGGTTCTCAATCTTCACTTCTCCTCTGCTTTCATTGTTATTGTTACTAAATTTACACTCCATGTACTCTGTCTTAGTTCTGCTTATTCGGAATCCTTTAGATTTAAGAGCTTTTCTCCAAATCTCCAACTTTGTGTTAACTCTTCCTTTAGCCTCATCCACTAGCACAATATCGTCTGCAAAAAGCATACATCATGGCACGTCATCCTGAATATTTCTCGTCAACTCATCCATAACTAAAACAAAAAGATAAGGATTTAAGGTAGATCCTTGGTGTAACCCTACAATGATAGGAAATTTATTTGTCTCTTCAGCAGGCGATCTAATAGTGGTCGCCACTGTCATGACTCAAACCCGCCTCTATAGGTTTAACATCGTAACCGGCCAGTAATCCTTGGATTACCGAAGGCCTCTGAACAGATTAACAAAATTAAGGGGCTAGCGGAAGCAAATACATAAATATAGTTGTCCAATGAGCTGTGCTGACTTGTATGAAATAGAATATTTAAAACTTTATATACAAAACCGGTAGTCAACCATACATTATACCCACACACGTTACAGTATTTAAGTGCAGCCAACGACATCAAACAAGTCTTATATAAACAGAAACTACAGAACTTAAACGCAGGACGCTTCGGGAATCTCCACGTGAAGCACAATGGTTGGCTGACAACGGAACACAGATCCAGACAAAAGCCTTCAGGATCGAACTCCAGAATGCTCACCTATAATATATATATTCAAACAGTGAGCTAAAACCCAGTGAATAACATTAAGGTAAAGGGGTTAGTGAACGAAATCCGAACATATCATAAGCGGAAAACAGATCATAGCATAATCATTCTCATATCAGAACATAATAATGGTACATCCCATAGAACATATCACATAACGTCTTTCGACTAGAGTAATCGGTTCCGGATACCGATTAAACACATATCACCACAATGAAGTGGCTAACGAGATCTCGTAAACTTGTATGTCATGGACCCGCATTTTCATGCCGTCTCCCATGACTTGGGACTATCTATGGATGCCATAATAGATTTCAAACTTGGGATGTTCGTTCACGTAAACAGATATCATTTTAGAAATCATACCTTATCATATTTCATTTGGAACATAATTCATATGAACATATCTTTACAATAACGTTACTCACAGTGGTTTCTTGCAATGGTCAATCAACCCTCGAGTCTTGACCTACAATCACAAAATACATAATACAAGCATGTCTTATCATTACACATTCAAGTGGCCAACACGGTTTAGCTTACATTATTTTGATTCTTGTTATTCCTTAACACATTGGTCAAAACACACTCTTGATTCTCATAACTTAGTACATTCTTCACTTAGTGTGTTTCTAATCCATAACCTCATTATTACTAATTCATGTGGTCATACATAGCTTAGCTTTCTTACTTTAATTTCCTATTCATTCCATGTCACATAGCTTGTTCATATTGCCTATATACTCGGATTCAACACATATTTTCTAATTCACTTGCTTATTAATCTTTAACGGCTCATAAATCATGCCTAAGAATGCCCATAAAGAGATGGGAGTGAAGATATGCACGTAAAACATCTTTTGAAAACATGCTGAAGATAAGCTGGTGGCTAGAGCCAGCTTTTCTTGGCTAGAGCCAGCAGAAGGCAAAAATAGAGCTCGCTCGAGCCAAGACTTCTTCGCTCGAGCTAGCTTTTGCAGAGTTCAAAATTCTGAGAGTTCGAAATGTTGGCTCGAGCCACCACTTCTTCGCTCGAGCCAACTGTAAATTTCTGGGCAGTAAGCTGAACAAAAAAATGGCTTCCAAACCACCCTCAAACCTTGGGGTCTTGCATGATTTGATCAAACACACAAAAATAGCTTTAAAAAACTTCAATACAAGACCCTAGAAACATCTATTATTCAAAAACTCATCAATTCTTGAAAGGTTTGAACCAAAACTTCTTAATGCAATATTTTTCAACTCTTTTCATGGTTTTTCAAAACCCTTCAAACATGGAATTTTGCTTTCAAAACTTGATCTAACATGGATGCATGCTAATTTCGTGGCCTAAGATCAACATAATAATAAATTTTATGATCAAAATGATGATACAACACTCCTACTTCCATGCATGTAGGAATCATGAGCAAATTCTTCATCTTCATAGCAAACCCATGTGAAATACATGCAAATGATCAAGGTACCTTCGTGAATTCAACATTTAAACACATTATCTACATGCATTACAGCTTAGGTTCTTACCTAGAGCCTGATTTCAGAAGTGTGGGGGTGAATCATCCCAATTTCCTTCCTCTCCTTCAACCTCTAGAGCTCACTCTCACACTCTCTAGCTAAACGCTCTCTCTCTAAAGCCAAACTCTCTCAACACAGAGGACCAAAGGAGCAAGAGAATGATACAAAACTCTCCCACTTGGCTGAAAGTACACACGCATACCTCACTTCTTGAGCACACTACACGTGCACACGCATGCAACCTCCCAACACACACACACACACACAAGGGTTTTAATCCCCTACACTCAACACCACCAAAATGCCTCAACACATTATACACTAAATCACATCTTGGATCATTACTAGGATTAAATTAGGTACCAATCTTGTATTATTTAATCACATATAAGTAACCTTAATTTATTCAGGTTAGACCGAAATTCAATTAATCCAAAATAGTTCCCATCAAGGTTCAATTTAATCACATGCGATTTTTATCAAACCGAATCAATTTTTTTTTTAACAAAACTTTTCAGATGGTTCTAAAAATTCTAATTAGTCAATCCATGTGCTCAATTCGGTTTCTGAAAGCATTTAGGCTAACAATTTCAGATTCAAAGTAGAAATCATGACAAATAATTTTCAAATAAGATAGATATGCACAAATTACTACAAAGCACATATCACAATCAATAATAACACATAATTCCATTTAAACACTTAGTTAGCATTCTTAATTACGAAGTAGTAGCTAATTACGGACCGGGGTTATCACAGTCTCCCCACCTTAAGAAGTTTGGTCCTCCAAACTCAAGTTATCCTATGCTAACAGAAATGATGCCCATCATAAATGTAACTTTAACTCTTTATAAAACAGAAGCGTAACATAAACATGTTCCTGACCCAATCACAGCGTTATCCCAGTACCAGAAACAGAACCATAAATCATATACAGAGATTAGGGTCCGTATCAACACAGGGTCTTATACACATTCAGATCTTAGTCAAGAACAGATTCAGATACGTGTTCATATTCATATTCTTGTCCAGATCATACATAGATGTCACAAGTCTTGCTTAAACATACGTGGTGCATGTATTAGCACAACAAAGCAGATACAGAACAGATGCAGACATAGCAGATACAGAGCAGATACAGACATGTGATGGTTATAAATAACCAGTTCCATAAAGGAACCTCCGAATCCGGGTAACAGAACAGAACAAAAGCTGAGTCCGCGTGACAGGGCCTCCGGTACGGGTAACAGAGTGCAGACAGAAATAAGTTCCATAAAGGAACCTCCGATACCGGGTAACAGCTAACAGATATCACATAATATCAAGAGTCACACAAATACATATCAGAGATTGGCCAATTAATCATTGCACAACACATAATATTTCAGAAAACAGATCCCCTTTAAACACACAGAAAACAAATACAATTGAACACAACCTTACTACGTTATTATTCACATTACTTATATCAAGTACTTATCGGGGTCACAGATTCACACTGTTTCCATTTTCATAAGTAATTTCCCCCGTTAAGTTACAGAGATTTGATTTATTCATTTCCGAGTCTTTCATCCGGTCTTTGTTCAACTTGGTTTTCAATTCGGTAATCCATTACAGTTAGTTCAGGTCATCCAAAGTATAGCAGAAATACGAGGCAATTTCGTACATTAACCCCATGGCAGTAAACGGAACTTCGAAGTAATCATTCATATACTATTCATCAGTCTCAGTTTCCACAGATTCAATTATACTATGTGTCAATACAGAAGCAGTCGTACTGATTACATATACTCCCAGATAGTCAGAGTTTATAATCAAACCAGGCTGGTGCCAACAAATTCCATCAGTTTTGAAGTACAGTAACACCAAAGCAATCGTTCTCTAGTCAAACGAGTTCATAGTCATAACGGTTATACCGGGTAATTAATCACATGCCATATATATAGTATTCCCATATTCTCCAAGCATAAGTTACCAAATTCCATAATCCCATTCGCGTGTTTTCCCAATCGGTTACAGGTATATGGTAAGAAGCTATTCGTACTCACATAGTCTGCTGTTGATGGTTCACATTCTTCTTAAGTGTTAAAGATTGATTCAAGTTTTCATTCGGTTAGTTCCCTTAGCAACACGGCCCTGTCATTCAATCATAAGCAATTCACCATACCCCCATAATGTAATCAATCAGATAATAGCTCTCAATAAGGGTCTCCTTAGATCAAATCAATGAAAGTTCAACCAGGTCATATCAACTGAAAATTCTATCCAGTCATTTTAAATAAAAGTTCAAAGCGTGAGTCATCAAACAAAAGTTCCATCATTTAAGCAAGGGTCTCATCAAACCACGGTTCTATCAGGTTAGATCAGGTAAAAGTTCTATCCTTATCATCTCCAATCGAGGTACCTTTGTTCTAAGTTCATCAGTTCTCAAAGTCATATCAGAGTCATGTATCATAGTAGTTCATGTCAAAGTGTTTCAAGTCATACACAATGTGTTTCCTCCCAATAATTTTACAGGTAAATGCACAGGCATGCAGTTATTCACATCGAGAGGTAAGCATTACTGTCAATATAGCAATTTCCCAAATGAGTTTTTCATGTAAGCATAAGGTACACAATAGCAGATTGTTATACAGAAGTTTCAAATTGGTCATACAGTCATTAAAGCATGGGCTCACTGGTCTAGTCAAATAGTCTTGTCAATGTTCAACAATCACAGTCCACAGTTTAGAGGTTATCACATGGGGTCTTTACTTAGTCATACAATCCCAGAGTCGTAGTTCCAATGGTCAAATTATCAAAACAAATAACATATCAATCATTCTGAGCAAAGGTACAGTCATATATGTGTATGTCCAAAGTCTAATAACATCCACAAGCATAGGTATGCATATACATAAGTCCAAACATTCTCCATAGCATAGGTAGTTGTTAAACAAAAGGGTCTAAAGTGTCACACATAGTTCACCTCAAGCAGTAGGTCTCAAAGTGTACAAGCAAGGACATATGTATACGGACACGAGTCTAGAATCAATTATCGTTTAGGCATTCGTTCGCAAATTCATAAGCAAAGGTTCATTCTTCCAATCTGACATAAGTTCTCAATTTCAGAAGTTCCACACGCGACGGTTCACGTATATAATTCGAGTTCATGGGTCTAATCATTCAATGATGTCAGTCAGTATATAACGGTTCAGTTCAAGTCACGGTTATATAGATTTTCTCAAATTATAGTCAATCATAATGTATTCTCATGTTTGATAGTTCTAGCATAGTTCAAAAGGTTATCCCTAACAGTTCACATTGAATTGTTGCACTACGGTACGAAGATCTAACCCAGCAAATTCTCGTTGTTCACAAGTCCTAACAATTCCCATAGCACAGGTGATTCATTAAGTTCATAAGGTTCCGAGCATCTCGCATAAAATTTACATTAAATAGTGAGTCTTCAAGATAGTCAATAACTAGGGTTCATAATTTTAATAATTCAATTGGTCCAATCAACATGTCCACAATCTATATCAGGTTAAGGAATGTACACTTCCACACAAATTCCCATATAAACAATTGCACATAATTAAGGTAATACCTGTGTCAATCATTTCAGTATTTCGAGCATTTTCTGGAACTAGGGTGTAGGAACAGAACCAGTCGTACTAGCATTAGGCCTAGTGTTGTTCGGATGAGCTTGCGAGCAAGATTTAGCCAAGTGCCCTTTCTGACCACATCTAAAACAAGCCCCTGCTAAGCGGCGACAAATGCCCCAATGTTGTTTCCCACATTCTTTACAAATAGGTATACCATTGTTCACATTGCTTCCCCGACTCTCTTTGCTCACAGTTAGTGCCCTAGATTTTTCATTCGCAGAGGTCATCGAATTACCAGTCATTTCGACTTTCTGTTTCTTCTGTTTCATTCTTTCGGATTCGGTTGGTGATGTTGGCTTTGATATTTTCAAGGCTGCTATGTTTGCCTCGGACATTAAGGCCCTATCAAGAACATCCACGTATTTTGGCAATTTTAAGACGCCAACTCGATCAAACACATCTAAGTCAAGCCCACCTTCAAATTTCCTAGCCTTTTTGTAGTCAGTGTCTATCATGTGGGGTGCATAACGGGCTAACTCAGTAAATTTTGTTTCATATTCAGCCACAGTCATTTTGCCTTGTTTAAGTTGTTCAAACTCAGATACTTTTCTATCTCGGATGCATTGGGGAAAGTATTTTTCGAAGAAGATCTCCTTAAACCTATCCCATGTCACACCCTCATTATCATTCCGTACTAACATCCACCATCTCCTAGCTTCTTCCTTAAGTGTGAAGGTTGCCAACAAAACTTTATGTGCCTCAGTACACGGAAATACCTCAAATATTTTCTCAGTTTCTAAGACCCAAGCCTTAGCTTTCAACAGTTCAATACCCCCCTGAAATTCTGGTGGTTTCATCTTATTGTATTTCTGTGTTAGTGTTATCATATCATAATTAGCTGGTTTAGATACATGTATTTGCCCCTGTTGCTGTTGTTTCAGATTTTCGGTTAAGGCTTCAACCATTCTTTTTAACCGGCTAATTCTAGCGTCAGAAGATTCAGATTCGTCTACATTCCTTGTCCTTTTCATTGGCTACACACAAACAGGGTGCTTATTAATATAAGGAAAGTTCTCATTGGTTCCACATTTCATTTCATATCAGACGTGTTTATACTTTCATTTCAATTCAGATACAGTCACATGATCTTTTACTTTCATACGTTCATGTTCACATAGATTCCACATTCGGTATTGAAATTAACATTACATATTACTTCACTTAACTTCTTTGATCATGCACAAAGGTTTCATTTCAATTCATTTTCAATAAGGACGTGTTCATAATAGTTCATACACTTAAGCATGGTAATGCAATGTCTTATTTCATTTCTAGGACATCCTATAGCTCATATGGACATGTGTGTGGGGTATAACTCGTGCTCTGATACCACTCTGTCACGACCCAAACCCGCCCCTATAGGTTTAACATCGTAACCGGCCAGTAATCCTTAGATTACCGAAGGCCTCTGAACAAATTAACAAAATTAAGGGGCTAGCGGAAGCAAATACATAAATATAGTTGTCCAATGAGCTGTGCTAACTTATATGAAATAGAATATTTAAAACTTTATATACAAAACCGGTAGTCAACCATACATTATACCCACACACGTTACAGTATTTAAGTGCAGCCAACGACATCAAACAAGCCTTATATAAACAGAAACTACAGAACTTAAACACAGGACGCTTCGGGAACCTCCACGTGAGGCACAATGGTTGGCTGACAACGGAACACAGATCCAGACAAAAGCCTTCAGGCTCGAACTCCAGAATGCTCACCTATAATATATATATACAAACAGTGAGCTAAAGCCTAGTGAATAACATTAAGGTAAAGGAGTTAGTGAACGAAATCCGAACATATCATAAGCGGAAAACAGATGATAGCATAATCATTCTCATATCAGAACATAATAATGGTACATCCCATAGAACATATCACATAACGTCTTCTGACTAGAGTAATCGGTTCCGGATACCGATTAAACACATATCACCACAATGAAGTGGCTAACGAGATCTCGTAAACTTGTATGTCATGGACCTGCATTTTCATGCCGTCCCCCATGACTTGGGACTATCTATGGATGCCATAATAGATTTCAAACTTGGAATGTTCGTTCACGTAAACATATATCATTTCAGAAATCATAGCTTATCATATTTCATTTGGAACATAATTCATATGAACGTATCTTTACAATAACGTTACTCACAGTGGTTTCCTGCAATGGTCAATCAACCCTCGAGTCTTGACCTACAATCACAAAATACATAACACAAGCATGTCTTATCATTATACATTCAAGTGGCCAACACGGTTTAGCTTACATTATTTTGATTCTTGTTATTCCTTAACACATTGGTCAAAACACACTCTTGATTCTCATAACTTAGTACATTCTTCACTTAGTGTGTTTCTAATCCATAACCTCATTATTACTAATTCATGTGGTCATACATAGCTTAGCTTTCTTACTTTAATTTCCTATTCATTCCATGTCACATAGCTTGTTCATATTGCCCATATACTCGGATTCAACACATATTTTCTAATTCACTTGCTTATTAATCTTTAACGGCTCATAAATCATGCCTAAGAATGCCCATAAAGAGATGGGAGTGAAGATATGCACGTAAAACATCTTTTGAAAACATGCTGAAAATAAGCTGGTGGCTAGAGCCAGCTTTTCTTGGCTAGAGCCAGCAGAAGGCAAAAACAGAGCTCGCTCGAGCCAAGACTTCTTCGCTCGAGCCAGCTTTTGCAGAGTTCAAAATTCTGAGAGCTCGAAATGTTGGCTCGAGCCACCACTTCTTCGCTCGAGCCAACTGTAAATTTCTAGGCAGTAAGCTTAACAAAAAAATGGCTTCCAAACCACCCTCAAACCTTGGGGTCTTGCATGATTTGATTAAACACACAAAAATAGCTTTAGAAAATTTCAATACAAGACCCTAGAAACATCTATTATTCAAAAACTCATCAATTCTTGAAAGGTTTGAACCAAAACTTCTTAATGCAATATTTTTCAACTCTTTTCATGGTTTTTCAAAACCCTTCAAACATGGAATTTTGCTTTCAAAACTTGATCTAACATGGATGCATGCTAATTTCGTGGCCTAAGATCAACATAATAATAAATTTTATGATCAAAATGATGATACAACACTCCTACTTCCATGCATGTAGGAATCATGAGCAAATTCTTCATCTTCATAGCAAACCCATGTGAAATACATGCAAATGATCAAGGTACCTTCGTGAATTCAACATTTAAACACATTATCTACATGCAGTACAGCTTAGGTTCTTACCTAGAGCCTGATTTCAGAAGTGTGGGGGTGAATCATCCCAATTTCCTTCCTCTCCTTCAACCTCTAGAGCTCACTCTCACACTCTCTAGCTAAACTCTCTCTCTCTAAAGTCAAACTCTCTCAACACAGAGGACCAAAGTAGCAAGAGAATGATACAAAACTCTCCCACTCGGCTGAAAGTACACACACATACCTCACTTCTTGAGCACACTACACGTGCACACATATGCAACCTCCCAACACACACACACACACACACACAGACACACACATAGGGGTTTTAATCCCCTACACTCAACACCACCAAAATGCCTCAACACATTATACACTAAATCACATCTTGGATCATTACTAGGATTAAATTAGGTACCAATCTTGTATTATTTAATCACACATAAGTAACCTTAATTTATTCAGGTTAGACCGAAATTCAATTAATCCAAAATAGTTCCCATCAAGGTTCAATTTAATCACATGCAATTTTTATCAAACCGAATCAATTTTTTTTTTAACAAAACTTTTCAGATGGTTCTAAAAATTCTAATTAGTCAATCCATGTGCTCAATTCGGTTTCTGAAAGCATTTAGGCTAACAATTTCAGATTCAAAGTAGAAATCATGACAAATAATTTTCAAATCAGATAGATATGCACAAATTAATACAAAGCACATATCACAATCAATAAGAACACATAATTCCATTTAAACACTTAGTTAGCATTCTTAATTACGAATTAGTAGCTAATTACGGACCAGGGTTATTACAACCACCCCTTCATACATGTTCCTAATCACATCAATGTAACCTTTTGTCACCCCTTTCTTCTCTAACACCCACCATATTATATCCCGGGGCACTCTATCATATGCTTTCTCAAGGTTAATAAACACTATATGAATGCCTATTTTCTTTTCTCTATACTTTTCTATTACTCTCCTCAAAAGATAAATCGCTTTCATTGTTGACTTGCCAGGCATAAACTCAAATTGATTCTCTGACACCTTTGTTATATCTCGCAATCATCGTTCCATCACCCTCTCCGACACTTTCATTATATGACACATTAGCTCGATTCCTCTATAGTTATTGCAATTCTAGACATCTCCTTTATTCTTATAGACTAGTACTAAAATACTCTTCCTCCACTCATCTGGCATGTTCCTAGTCAACAAAATTTTGCTAAGCAACCTAATCAACCAAGCAACCCCTTTTTACCCAAACATTTCTAAGCTTTAATAGGGATATCATTGGGTCCTAAAGTCTTATTTGATTTCATCGTCTTAAGTGCAATCTCCACTTCAAAGTTCCTAATTCTGCGATAGAACCTATAGTCTTGGTTTATCGTATTACTGGTTATTTCTTCCCCTATTGCCGTACTTCCATGTTCCTGATTTAATAGTTTTTCAAAATAGTTCTTCCATCTTTCCTTAGTCTCTTTATCCTTCATTAATACCTTAGAATCCTCACTCTTGATGCACTTAACTTGATTAAAATCTCTTGTTTTCCTCTCCCGTATATTAGTAAGTTTGTATACCCTCTTCTCTCCCTCTTTGCTATCCAGTCTAGTGTATAGGTCATCATAAGCTTTCAACTTAGCCTTTCTCACTACTTTTTTGATCTCTTTATTAGCCAATTTATAGCTTTTAAGGTTTTCCTCAGTTCTATCCTTCTGTCACTTTTTAAAGCACTCTTTTTTTGCCTTAATTACCGCTTGAACCTCTTCCCTCCACCACCAAGTTTCCCTAGAGTTGGGTTTCATCCCTTTCGACTCTTCAAGCACTTTCCTTGAGATTCTTCTCATATAATTGGCCATCGAGTTTCACATAGTGTTAGTATCATCTTCTAAGTCCCAAGTCCCTTCCTTATCCATTCTATTATTAAATATTTCTAGTTTATCCCCTTTTAGGTCCTACCATCTCGTCCTATGACGCCTGCCATCCTTCCTAGCTTGGTATTGCCCTCTAAAACCTAAATGTAGTACCAAAATCCTATGTTGAGAGGCCAGACTCTCTCCAGGAATCATATTATAATCATTGCATTTTAGGCGGTCCACTTTTCTCACTAAGAAGTAATCTATTTGGCTCTTAACTGACCTACTCTTAAAGATTATCAAATGTTCCTCCCTGTTCTTATACATAGTATTGGCCACCAACAATTGTTGAAAATTTTTCTTGTGAGATTGGAAATTGAACAATGTGTATTTCATTTGTTATGATTATTTTTTATTGAATATGATTAAATAATGATGTTTTGTTTGTTGTGAGATTAACTTCCCTTTGGTTTGCTTTGGTAATATGTGTCTTGTATCTTTATTTGCTTATGTTCTATTTGAAAGTAACAGTAAAATTTTGCTCTAGTTTGCTATGACTATGTAATATGTCTTTTGTTTGTTGCTACCTTGTTTTAAATTAACAGTAAAATTTTACTATGGTTTGAGTTTTGTTTGGTGATGATATGTTTATAAATGAGTATAATTTTACTTTTATTTGTTCATAAAATTGACAATGACAATCTTGTTTGAGTTTTGTTTGGTGATGATAATGATATGGTTTGAAATTTTGTTTCGGGATGATATGTTTAAGAATGATAGTAAATTTGTACTATAATATTATATTTTTGTAGTTTGTTGATAAACAATTATAGTGACTATGGTGGTTAGCGATGATGATGGTATTTTACTATTTAAAAGTTAAAATTTTATAATAAAATTTCCTGTGAATCAGAATAGAATTTTGCTGTGAGATAGATTAAAATTTTACTGTTGACATTAATTTCAACGGTAAATTTTTATTTTATTTATTTTTTTAAAAATTTCATGGCCAACATAGATCTTGTTCGATAGATCTTGACGAGAAAATTCTAAAAATACTAATTTTATTAAAAAGCAACATCTAAATCAAAAGTTGTATCATTTTAAAGTTTAAAATATTAAATTACTCACTAAGGATATTTTGGTAATAGTGATGTGCTATGTTACATGGACTCGGGTGCGAGTATCGAGTGTGAGTGTTTATCCAAGTGTCAAACCTTTATGAATTTAAATCTTACGATCTTGGAGTATGTTTTCAAATTTGGATATGGGTATGGAGATGCGTCATATACACATATATATTGCATATTATATAATATTCTCAGATAAGATGTTATAAATTATGTAAAAATATACTAAAAAATAAATAAGATTCAGGAAAAATATGAAATTTCTATATTTAATTCATGTGAGAGGCTAAAAATGTTGCTTTACTAGCAAATATGAGTTTCTTCTTTTTCATATATTGTAACAAATTAAAGGATCTGAATGTCTAAATCAGGTATGAGTGTTGGCCACATATCCTATACCCTTACTCATGTCATATCCGGTGGACACGGGTACTTTGGGGGAAATAGAAGAGTCCAGGTAACACAGGTGATGTGTGCTGGACTTTTCAAGGAAAGATTTTTGTGCTTGTCCGGAATGCTTGAAAGTTGTATTATGAGGGGACTTTGACCAAATTCTCCAATTAATTTGGGGGTGCAAAGCTTTATAATTTTGGGGGTGTGAAATACATTAATTTTAGAATATCTTATTATTACTAGTATAATATGAGAGGTTTTTATAATTTTTGGGGTTGTGACAGCTGCCCAATGCCCTCCCAGATCCATCCTTACCCATATGTGTTGAAGTGTCAATGCTTTATAGGTCCATGGTATGAAAACAAATAGGGACATTAATCATCATGCCTCTTAAAGGGAAAATTGTTGGCTGGTGTTCAGGGACGGACCCAGAATTCGATCATTGGGGGGGCCAAAAACAAACATAGGAAGATAAGTGAGGTTAGATTTAAAGCAATGGATTTTCATGCAATAAACAACTGTGATTTTTCAAGTTATTAATTGAAAATGGATAAACTCTTATTTTTATTAAATATTTGATGTAACATTAATATTATGTTATAGCATCACTAATCAATGAGAGTTTTTATATTGCAGTAGCGATAAATAATGATGGGGCTAATGCGATACAAAAATGGTGAACTTAATTTCATTTATAAAGTGAATAATATAATTAAAAATATATTTTAGAACATAATATGTTAGGGAGTTATCATGGTCTGCACTCTTTAAAAGGTGCATATTAACCATAACAAATTGCAACTTCTTTTGCCAAAATAGTTTGTTACATTTTGCATCACAAATAATTTTTAAGGTTTACACTACACCGTTCATAATGTAACTACAATAATTCATAACTTTCACTTTTACTTTAGAGATGCACACCATAAATTAACTACTTATAACATTTACTACACATAACACTACAAATATTCTAAACTTTCATGAAAAAAGAAATCATAAATTTCTTATAATAACATTTTTTTATATATTATACTATCATTGTATTATAAAGAACTGTTAAAGAAAATAGTTAAAATTATAAGATGAAAGGAGGTCGATAGGAGAAGTTGATGTGTTGAACCTATATATAGCAAAGCATCTTGTGCAAAGCAGGGGGGCTAGGGCCCCTGTAGGTCTACATGTAGTTCTGTCCCTGCTGGTGTTGTAAAATTCTATAATCATCTCTCTCTCTATATATATATACAACTGACGTGGCCGTGTCCATTTTTTAGTTAGTTAATTATGAGTTGTGCCTTCAAAGCTTGATGCTATTACTATTTAATGCACCCGAGTTTAATCCTAGGGTGCAAAACACACCATTGGTTTGTGCTCGTCTTATGAGGCATTTGATCTCCATCTTCCCCTCTTGACCTCTCTTGAATATATATTACCCTTTTTTCTCTTTCCATCACATGCAAATCCATTAGATGCAATGGAAGGAGTTCAAGTGAATTTACGTATAATAAATGGGTTTTGTTAACAAGTGCCCTTAGAGCACATGTTAAGGATGCATTAAATACACTTAACCACCTCCACAATCATAGAAAAGAAGAAATACTATTAATATTTTTTTGTAGAGACTAAATTACCCTTTTCTTCAATTCCTTCTATTTTCACATTATATACTTTTCATAATAGAGTTTGTTTTTATTTTTTTTAAACATTTTTTATCATGAAAATAAATGCCTTTATTTTTAAATAACATTTTGTGGATTTTTTTATAAAAATAAAGGGATTTATTTTTATGTTAAAAAAAAAGTAAAAAAAAAACTCCATTATAAAAGTATATAATGTTAAAATAGAAGAAATTAAAGAAAAGGGTAATTTAGTCTTTAGCAAAATATATTTATAGTCTTTTCCCTTTTCTATGATAGAGTGGTCAAGTGTATTTAATGCATCTTTAACAAGTACTCTAAGGGCACTTATTAACAAAACCCATAATAAATATATAAAATTATATGTTTTGCACATGTCCTCCACATTTTGTGTCTTACATTTTTTGAAATTTGCGTGTCAGTGTCGTGTCACACGTTTGTATGCTTTTTAGAGCTATAGCACGAGAGGGGTGTACAATTGACATGGCTGTGTCCATTTTTCAGCTACTCAATTAAGAGTTGTGCCTTCAAAGCTTGATGTTGTTACTAATGCGCTTGAGTTTAAGCCAATGGTGCAAAACACGCCATTGGTTCAAGCTTGTCTTACGAGGCATCTAAGCTCATCTTTTCTTCTTTACCTCTCTAATATTCAGTAACGTTTTTTTCCCCCCTTTATATTGCATGCAACGCAATAGACGGAGTTCAAGTGAATTTATATATAATAAATATATATTTTGCATGTGTCCCCCATGTTTTGTGTCCTATATTTTTTAAAATTTACGTGTCAGCATGTCAGTGTCGGGTCACGTGTCTGTGTCCATTAGCAAAATATATTTATAATCTTTGCCCTTTTCTATGATAGAGTGGTCAAGTGTATTTAATGCATCCTTAACAAGTACTCTAAGGGCACTTGTTAACAAAACCCATGATAAATATATAAAATTATATGTTTTGTACGTGTTCCCCACATGTTGTGTCTTACATTTTTTGAAATTTGCGTGTCAATGTCGTGTCACGTGTTTGTATGCTTTTTAGAGCTATAGCACGAGAGGGGTGTACAATTGACATGGCTGTGTCCATTTTTCAGCTGCTCAATTAAGACTTGTGCCTTCGAAGCTTGATGTTGTTACTAATGCGCTTGAGTTTAAGCCAATGGTGCAAAACACACCATTGGTTCAAGCTTGTCTTACGAGGCATCTAAGCTCATCTTTTTTTCTTTACCTCTCTAATATTCATTAACCTTTTTTTCCCCCTTTATATTACATGCAACGCAATAGACGGAGTTCAAGTGAATTTATGTACAATAAATACATATTTTTCATGTGTCCCCCACGTGTTGTGTCCTATATTTTTTAAAATTTACGTGTTAGCGTGTCAGTGTCGTGTCACATGTATATCCATTCTTTTCAGAGCTGTAATATGAGGGTATACAACTAACGTGGTGTCCATTTTTTAGCTACTTAATTAAGAGTTGTGGCTTCAAAGCTTGATAATATTACTATTTAATGTGCTTCAGTTAAATCTTGTGGTGCAAAACACACCATTGGTTTGAGATTGTCTTACAAGGCGTTTGAGTTCATCTTGTCTTGTTTACCTTTAATATCCATCGACCTTTTTTTCTCTCTCCATCACATGTAAATCCGTTAGAAAGTTATCATTATTCTTCTATTCATATGTATTTCATACATTCCACATAGGGCATTGAGCAAAATTTCATATGATTTAGTACCAAGTAAGTTTGTTTTTATTTTATTTTATTAGCTTGGAAATTGGGTTGACCCATTGACGTGATAGATGACTTTAGGAAATCCCTGCCTTTATTGATATGATATAAAATCTCTATCCCAACCCTACCCTGTTATGTAAGGGGAAGAGAAAGGTTTGTCAAAACTTGCTGGAAATGCCATGGATGGAGTTCAGGTGAATCAAGAAGCAATCGAAACAGTTAAAGCCTCCGAAGGTAAATTGAAAGCAAGAACCTTCAAAGCTGATTTGTTGGATCAATCTCTGTAGCAGCAACTCCGATTCTGATGACTCTTTGTCATCCTCGAAAGATGATGATGATAGGGTTCTTGGAATCAACGGCAAAAGGACTAGGGGTTCAAGCGTTACTGATAGAGGTTTGTCGAAGAAGAAGAGAATGGAGGATTTAAGTGTGGCTTTGCCGGTTGGGTTTCTCGATTCTCTATTGCCCAAGAATCCACTATTGCCGCTATCGCTGCATTCGACTGCCCTGAAGCCTCAGTCGGCATTGGTAGTAAACATGAGTGAAAACGTGAACATGAATGTGTTTGCGAATGGTGAGAATTGTAAGCAATTTTGGAAGGCTAGTGATTATGTGTGCAAATCTCGTGGTGATTGGGATACATCGTTAGCTATGAAGCACCGGTACGCCTAGAAGGTTGCCGTACGAGTACCGGGTACGTACCTGGTACGGGTACGCGTACCGGTACGGCTGCACGCGTACCGGGTACGGCCAAAGGGGGTCTGATACGTCTGGTATATTTGGGTACGGCATGGGTACGGGGGTTACAGAGGGGGTACGCCATGGGTACGCAAAAAATACTCAAAAATTATATGTATACAGAGAGAGATAACCTTGTGCTTTAAACCTACCATAACCACATCTATAGAGAATCGACAGAGAGACAGAGGAGATGGAAAGAGATCGAACCTGATAGTGTAGATCAATCGTCTAGGGTTTTCTCTTCGATCCATCGATCACGTCTCTCTCTTTGACCGATCTTCTGCTCACTCTCGATCGCCTCTGTTCTCCGTCTCTCGATCGCCTCTGTTCTCCGCCTCTGTTCTCCGTCTCTCGATCGCCTTGACGCGTCTCTTGATCGCCTCGCTCCGTCCTCTCGCCTCTTCGCCTTTCACTTCTCTGCAGAACAAAACAAATATCTAATATAATATATAATATAATAAGATATATAATATATAATATAATATATATAATATAAGATATATAATATATATAATATAATAAGATATATAATATATAATATAAGATATATAATATATATATAATATAAGATAGATAATATAATTGGTCATACCTATAATATATAATAATATAATAAATTTTTATATATAATGTAATTGATCATGTATAATATATAATATAATTGATCATATATAATATATATAATAAATTTTATAAATTATAATTTTTATCATATATAATAAAAATATATATATTTATTGGCGTACCGCAGCCGTACCCGTACCCTACTTTTTTGAGATTTTGCCGTATCGACGTACCCGTACTCGTATCCGTACCGTACTCGTACCCGTACCTGTGCTTCATAGATCGTTAGGTATGTGTGCGAGTTTGAAGTAATCTTTTAGTTGTGTGCTACTCAGAAGTGAACGTTGTTTTATTTGGAATTGTTACATTTTGTTGAGCTTTGAAGTTTGGTTTCCCTCTATGGGAATTACTTTTCTCAATAAGGGTGAACAATGGTGTCCTTGAAGTTCAAGGTTAATTATTTTGTGTGGATTAGATTCCTTAGAAAATTATCTTTATTCTTCCGTTCATATGTATTTCATACATTCCAAATAGGGGCATTGGGCAAAATTTCATATGATATAGTACCAAGTTTGATTTTTTATTTTTATTTTATTCTAGCTTGGAAATCCCATTGTTATATAAAATCTCTATCCCAACCCTACCCTCTTACGTAAGGGGGAGAGAGGTTTTTCAAAACCTATTGGAAATGCCTTGCATGGAGTTCAAGTGAATCAAGAAGCAATCGAACAACAGTTAAAGCGTCCGAAGGCGAATCGAAAGCAAGAACCTTCGAAGCCGATTTGTTGGATCAATCTCTGTAGCAGCAACTCCGATTCTGATGACTCTTTGTCATCCTTTGAAGATGATGATAGGGTTCTTGGAATCAACGACAAAAGGACTAGGGGTTCAAGTGGTACTGATGGAGGTTTGTCGAAGAAGAAGAGAATGGAGGATTTAAGTGTGGCTTTGCCGACTGGGTTTCTTGATTCTCTATTGCCCAAGAATCCACTGTTGCTGCTGTCGTCATCGCTGCATTCGGCTGCCCTGAAGCCTCAGTCGGCATTGGTAGTAAACATGAGCGAAAACGTGAACAAGAATGTGGTTGTGAATGGTGAGAATTGTAAGCAATTTTGGAAGGCTAGTGATTATGTGCAAATCTCGTGGTGATTGGGATACATCTTCAGGATGTGTGCGAGTTTGAAGTAATCTTTTAGTTGCTTGCTACTTAGAAGTGAACATTGTTTTATTTGGAATTTTTACATTTTGATGAGCTTCGAAGTTTGGTTTTCCCCCTATGGGAATTATTTTTCTCGCTTAATAAGGGTGAACAATAGTGTCCTTGATGTTCAAGGTTAATTATTTTGCTTGCATTAGATTAGTTGTGGTTTTTAAGAAGTTAGTGTATAATTAATTTTGGTAAGTTAGCAAGATTTTATTGATCAAGGAACAAATATCATGGAGGGAAATCTTCCAGTACAAAGAGAATAACTTCAGTAAAAAAGAATACAATGTGTAATTAATACTATATCTTTGCTAAATGTAGAACTCATATTTGGAATTTTGGATGCCTAGCAAGATAGTATGTCCAGAACATATTCTATTGATCCTTTCTGTTTTTATGGGGTGTGGCTACTATAAGTTTTAGAAATTGTCAAGGATAGGGTTATGCTTAGCTCTTTGCATATAGTTTTGTGGGGGGGCTGACTGCCATGGTGAGCTGATTGTTCCTTATCTGTTTGGGTCTGATTGTTCCTTGGCTATTTGCGTATGATGTTCCTTGACTATAGCAGTTGTGTGTTGACATCATTGATGACTCATGCTTTAAGTATCATCTTTGTTGATGTGGGTATAAATTAGAATTGGCAACTATTAGGCTTCGATTGGATAACGTTCATGGAGATTTGAAATTCACAACCCAAATCCATGCGATTTGTTTGGATAGTCTATATGTAGCAAAGATTTCAAATCCTCGTAAATGACTTGTGGATTAAGTGCCTAGAAGCTAGGAATTTAAAATAACGTCCAGATAGGCACTGTTTCAAATTCACCCCAGATTAATCACCATCTTTGATGCTCAATCCATGACATATTAACCATTTGTCTCGATTTCTTAGCTTCTCTTTCAAACACAAGTGATTTATCTATCAATATCTTCTTAGTTTCTCTCTAACTCCCCTAGTTTCTTTCCAACCCTAAATTGGGCTGTAACGTTGCTGTTTACATATATATATATGGATATGAATGTATTATCCATGACTAAGAAGCGTGAACACAAACACAGACACATGACACAGTGATTTTGAAAAAAATTAGAACACAAACATGGTGGGGATACCACAAATTTTTTTTTTGGTGATAGAAATGAGGCTAGGGAGAGAATTTTGGATTTTGCGTTGGCTTCTGATCTGGTGGTGGCCAATACTACGTATAAGAAGAGAGAGGAGCATTTTATAACCTTTAAGAGTGGATCAATTAAGAGCCAAATAGATTACTTTTTAGTGAGGAAAGTGGACCGTCTAAAATGCAGTGATTGTAAGGTGATTCCTGGAGAGAGCCTAATGTCTCAACATAAGATTTTGGTACTAGATTTATGCTTTAAAGGGCAATACTAAGTTAGGAAGGATGTTAGGCTTCGTAGGACGAGATGGTGGGATCTCAAAGGGGATAAACTAGAAATATTTAATAATAGAATGGATAAGGAAGGTATTTGGGACTTGGAAGATGATGTTAACACTATGTGGAACTCGATAGCCAATTGTATAAGGAGAATCTCAAGGGAAGTTCTTGGAAAGTTGAAAGGAAAGGGACCTAACTTTAGGGAAACTTGGTGGTGGAGGGAAGAGGTTCAAGCGGTAGTTAAGGCGAAAAAAGAGTGCTTTAAAAAGTGACAGAATGATAGAACTGAGGAAAACTTGAAGTGCTCTATAGATTGGCTAATAAGGAGGTCAAGAAAGTAGTGTGAGAGGCAAGTTGAAAGCTTATGATGACTTATACACTAGACTTGATAGTAAGGAGGGAGAGGAGGTTATTCAAATTTGCTAAGATAAGGGAGATAAAAACAAGATATTTTAATCAAGTTAGGTGCATCAAGAGTGAGGATTCTAAGGTATTGGTGAAGGATGAAGAGATTAAGGAGAGGTGGAAGAATGATTTTGAGAAACTATTAAATGAGGAACGTAGAGGTACGTTAATAGGGGAGGAAATAGCCAGTAATAAGAAAAACGAAGACTATAGGTTCTATCGTAGGATTAGGAACTTTGAAGTGGAGATTGCACTTAAGAAGATGAAATTGAATAAGGCTTTAGGATCCGATGATATCCTTATTGAAGCTTGGAAGTGTTTGGGTAAGAAGGGGGTTGTTTGGTTGACTAGGTTGTTTAGCAAGATTTTGTTGATTAGGAAAATGTCAGATGAGTGGAGGAAGAGTATTTTAGTGCCAATCTATAAGAATAAAAGAGATGTCCAGACTTGCAACAACTATAGAGGAATTAAGCTAATGTCATATAATGAAAGTGTGGGAGATGGTGATGGAACGTCGATTGTGAGATATAACAGAGGTGTCAGAGAATCAATATGCGTTTATGACTGGTAGGTTAACAATGGAAGCGATTTATCTTTTGAGAAGAGTAAGAAAAAGGTGTAGAGAAAAGAAAAGAGACATTTATATGGTGTTTATCGATCTTGAGAAAGCATATGATAGAGTGCCTCGGGATATAGTCTATGGATGTTAAAGAAGAAAGGGGTAACAAAATGTTACATTGATGTGATTAGGGACATGTATGAAGGGATGGTGACCACTATTAGATCGCTTGCTGGAGAGACATGAATTTTCAATTACTGTAGGGTTACACTAAGGTCCTTATCTTTTTGCTTTAGTTATGGATGAGTTGACGACAAATATTCAAGATAATATGTCATGGTTATGCTTTTTGCAGGTGATATCGTGTTAGTGGATGAGACTAGAGAAGGAGTTAACACAAAGTTGGAGAAGCACTTGAATCTAAAGGATTTCGGATAAGCAGAACTAAGATAGAATACATGGGAGTGTAAATTGAGTAACAGTAACAATGAAAGTAGAAGAGAAGTGAAGATTGAGAACCAAGAACTATCTAAGCGTGAACATTTTTGTTATTTAGGGTCAATTATCACAATGACGGAGGAGATTGATGTGGATGTGATCCATAGAATTAAGGCGGGGTGGCTTAAGTAGAGAAGTGCGTCTGAAGTATTGTGCGATAAACAAGTATCCACTAGACTAAAAGGTAAGTTTTATAGAACGGCTATTAGACCATCGATGTTGTATGGGACAGAGTGTTGGGCAACTAAGAAACAACATATAGATAAGATGAGTGTTGCTGAGATGAAGATGCTAAAGTGGATGTGTGGCAAGACTAGAAAAGACAGAATTAGACTATATTCGGGAATGGGTAGGAGTAGCACTGATAGATGATAAGTTGAGAGAGAATAGATTGAGATGGTTTGGTCATATTCAACAGTGACCAACAGAGGTAGAAGTGAAGAGATGCGATATAGTGACGGTAGATGGAAGTGTTAGGGGACGGGATAGACCTAGATTGACATTGGCTAGCGTAGTAAATAGAGATATGAATCTACTTAATTTCACTAACGAAATGGCCTTTAATAGAACAACGTGGAGAAGAAGGATTCAGATAGCCGACCCCATTTGATGGGATTTAAGGTTTGGTTTGGTTTGGTTGCGTTGCTATGTATAATAATATAAATTTTGGGCACAAAGATATAAGAGGCATCAGTGGGAGTATTTTTATTTTTATTTTTATTTACTTTTCTCCCTCTTTGTTTTCATATATTTTACTTTGACCACAAATTAGCTTTTTAAAATTATAAAAAAGGATACTCACAAAGGTGTCTTGAGTCATGTCCAACCACGGTGCACACATGTTTGTGAAGTGTCCCTATAGTGTTCTACAAAAAAATATTAATTAAAACAATTGACACACTACGTGGCATGTTCGACATGTGGCCAGGCGTGTTGCTGGTAGTTAACTCATCGTTCTTGGCATGTATCCAATTAGGATCAATACGAACTTTCTAATAAGAGTAAGGCTCAAAGTATGTATAGATGGAGGTAAAAAAGGCATGATATGAAGAAGAGAAACAAGTATTAGTAAAGCTAAGTCTTATCAATGTTTTAAGAGTATGAGGGGATGGTGCTGTTTGAGAGGATTAGGTTTCACAAAAGTAGTGAGGAGCAACGGAACTGATGTAGATTGGTGGAGTAGGAGCCTTATTTCAAGAATAGACCAAATGGCAAGACACGATAGCTAAAGACGTAGACTGAAAATAGAAAGCATTTTCCATGTCTAGAGTGGTGGTAAACTCCTCGTCAGACAAATCCTAATGGATTGACATGCTTTGAAACATGAGCTGGCATATTAAGGGAATTTATTAGGGTAAATTACGGGTCAGTTCTATATGATGGACCTAAATACCTATAGGTCCTATATACTTTTTTAATGCACCAATAAGTCCTAAAATACTTATTTTGCCCTAACACTTTTTTGGGGATATTGATAGGTGAAAAAAGGAACAGTACTTATAGGTAAATATGTTTGGCCAGTAGGACTGGTCCATAATTCCCCCAATTTATTATGGATCATGTGAACCTCCTCCGATAAATAGAAGGTAGTATCCCTTGTATCATAGGAACTTTTTGACACAAGGCCATAGAGGTTGTTCTTGAGATCAATATTGCATCCTTTGTTACTGCGGTGCTCTGCTACAACCACCCCACTCGCTCCCCTTCTCTCCCTCTATGTTGGGATAGTCTCTCTCTCACTTGGACATCTCCTTTGTCCTCATCATCCGTGACGTGTACTTCCACTCCCTTGTGACCCTTTGACGCCAACCTGCACCTACAATAACTTTTATGTTTTATCCCATCTTGTTTTGCCTTGGTATTTTTTGTTCTTAGGATGTATAAAGAAGATGGTGTAACAGCACACCTCTTTTGCCTATTTTGTTGCTTAGTTAGTTATAGCTAGCAACATAGGCATTGAATGAGATTGAAGAGATCATTCAACAATAGTTTCTATGGGCTTACCAGGGGCAATAATTAAGTCTGTCTTTTTGCTTTAGTTTGTTGACAAAATGAGCATGCATGGGAAGAGCTCTTTTATTTGTTTATTTTTTTGGCTTTGGATGGAATTCCAAAGCATTGATGCGGACTTCATTGATAGTTAGCTCCTTGGTATAATATGTTCAGAATTTCTTTATGTTAGTGATTCTGTTATTATGGTTTAGGCTACTCCCATTTGGCTCGCCTCTCCTATGGGAATCACTTTAAATGAACTTTGAAGTAACTTGTTTATACTTCTCTGACCAATTGACAATTTGCATACAGTTAAGTACTTGTTGCATGTGACGGGGGCATATGAAATCAACATTAGTTATATGCCAATTGAATTTTTTTCTTCTACAGGTGGCATGGATCACGTCAGGGTCCATCCCAAATTCCTACACTCTAATGCAACCAGTCATAAATGGGTCCTTGGTGGTAAACTTTCTGTACCTATCTACAAAATCTTGAGTTTTTATGTGCATCTTCGTGTACTCTATGTGAGACATTAAGTACCTTAATCTTGGGTTTAGTAAGACCCTAATGCTCTAATCTACTTGTTTTTTGTGCACTGCAGCTTTTGCGGAGCTCTTGGACAATTCATTGGATGAAGTACTCTCTAATTTATTCTTTCTTAGTCAGGCAATATTTATTTTTCTTTAGAAATGTATTAAAGTTTATGTTCTGATATCAGGTTTGTAATGGAGCTACATTTGTGAACATAGACATGCTCAAAAGTAAGAAAGATGGCAGCAGAATGTTGCTAATTGAAGGTATTTAGTTTTATTTGTTGTCTCTCATATGAATTTTTTCGCGTAAATGATGGTCAATGTGAAGGGTGGGCCTGGCGTAGTGGTAAAGCTACCCCTTGGTGACTTGGTGGTCATGGGTTCAAGTCGCGGAAATAGCCTCTCCGCTTGAGGGGTAAGGCTGCGTACATCAACCCTTCCCCATACCCCCGCTCAAGCGGGCCCTTTTTTTACATGATGGTCAATGTATTGATGTAGGATGGGTGTGGAGTACACTCTCTTGTACATGATGGTCAATAATGTGATATAGGACGAATGCAGGGTACACTCTCCTACTACTGGTAAGCTAGGGCAGTGTGGTGGAGGGTTAAAAAATGGAATTTTTTTAGTTTTTGTATGAGGTCCACAAAAGTGCAATGGTTTGGCATTGATAACCGAGGATTTTGGGGACTGTTCTCAAGTTGCTTTGGGTGCTTGGTACAGTACCCATGAACAATACTCATGGCTGAATTTTGAATCTTTTGTATTGTAGAACTGACAAAGGAATTAATTGTGCTTGTCTGAAGGGTTTCTTAAAGATGAAACAAAGTTCAATATAGATCTTAATTACTTGTTTTTAGAAAAAAAAATAAAGGAGAGGATGGTCTAGGCATTGCACCTGGAGTCCATTGGCATCATTCCAAAAGTGAGAATTGCATAACAATATTTGCCAAAGAGCTTCAAAAGATTTATAATATTCTTTGAAATTGACCTCTATTCAATTAGAAGCATTTCAAGAGAAGTCCCAAATACTCCGAACTTAAATTGTCTTTTGGAGAAAGGCCTAGTGGCGTAACATGGACATTATGAGCATAGGTAATCACTGTAGCCACATCCCATAAATTTTGAAATTACCATAATACCAAAGTTGTAAAACGGAAAAAAATTTAGAAAGTCAATCAAATTCCTGCCAAACCTAAGTAATCCGAAAGTTAGACTCTACTAAGTCTAAGAACTTGATTATAGTTTCCAATTGGCCTTGCCTTGTAATAATGGCAATTTCCATTTTTTTTGCTTCCTTGAATCTACCTTTTATTGCTCTTCTTTTGGATTGTGTTATACATGCTTCAAATTCTGTGTGTCGGTCTTCTAGTTTTTGTTTTCAAGTTATTACGATGCAGCCTAATATATCTTGATATCCATTTCATGGGTACAATCGTATAAGTTTGACTATTGCCTAGTAGAGAATTGTGTGATTATTTCATGAAGTTGTGGTCCTTTTTAAGATTCAAACATTAGAAGCTTGTAGGAATATTATGAATAACTTTCCAACTCTTTAAATGATCCTTCTTTTCCTATTTAATTTTTCATCTTTGGGAAGCATATTTTGTGACTTCGTCTATATTGGCTTCATAATATGTACCTTTTAAGATGCAATGTTTATTTTCGTTTGTGTGTGTGTGACCTGTGGGTAATACTGAGGTGCCTGTAAGTTTTCTGAATGACTTACGGATATTCAATTGAGTAATCTTTACAAAGCATACATCTGTGTCTATATCCCTAAAACTTATGTATATTCAATTGAGTAATCTTTACAAAGCATACATCTGTGTCTATATCCCTAAAACTAAGACTAAAAAAGGAAAACCGAATATCTACACAATCAAAGGAATATCTATGGAATCAACACAAATATACAATCAATACATGCCTAATTTTATGTGTATTTTTGTAACTCTTTTGTTGCCTGCCCCTGCATTTTTTGTCTTCTATATCTTTTTGCAGATAATGGTGGTGGCATGGATCCAGATAAGATGCGGCAATGCATGTCCCTTGGGTATTCTGTAAAAAGCAAAATAGCAGATACTATTGGACAATGTAAGAAACCAATCTTATATGGAACATATATTTGATAAAAATGGTTAGTTTTTTTTCCTCCTTCCCTTTATTTAAATATTATTCATCTGTGCTCTTTTGATTAGATGGAAACGGTTTTAAGACAAGTACCATGAGGCTTGGAGCTGATGTTATTGTCTTCTCCCGCTGTTGTGGACAAGATGGAAGGAGGTTGGCTTTTAGTTTGTTTTGATTTGCTAATTTTTTTTGTTTATTGCTTTTGCAAATTGGATTGTAAAATGTTATCTTGCTCTGGGTTTTAATATTTGCTTGTTGCTTTCCAGTTTGAAATGCCTGCTCCTATTTCTTCTTTGCTTTGGTGCAATTTGAGATGACATTGTGCTATTGTATCCTGTGAAGGATTTTCTGTAGTTTTTTTGGACCCTAATTTGTATTTTCTCTCTCTTCTGGTTGTATTCTCTCTCTCTCTCTCTCTCTCTCTCTCTCGGACCCGAATGAATTGGAAAAATTGATCTATGTTGCCAATCCCTAGTAATCAAGACAAAGGTTTGTTGAGTTTAGTAGTTTCTTGGTGACACAAGTTTCATTTGTGTTCATATGTTATAGAGAACTCATGATTATTTGCTTAGAAATCTAATGCTCAAATGGCTGATATAGCAAGAATTTTGCTGTAGGTGCTTGGCAAGAAAATTTTTAGCCTTTTTTAGGCTAAAATCCACAAAAAGATAATATAGACTAAAATAACTAATAAGACAAAAATGTCACATCAAATCCATAATCGTTTCACTTTTTCTCTCACAAACATCACATCATCCAAGTATAAAAAAATCCAATCAGCTTCCCAAACACAAAAATTTTAGCCTACTAAAATAGCCAAAAACTAAAATAACCTATTAAAATAGTAACTTTCCAAACACCCACATTATGTTTAAGAGGTTCAATAGTTGACTGTCTGGTCAACGTGAATGATCATAGACGCTCACCTTAATTGTCTGCTATTTATGGTTTTGATTTTTAAGAAAAATGATTTCCAACTAACTGCATAAGTTACTTTTCCGATTCTCAGTTTTTGTTGCTCATTGGGATTCTTATTGGTACTCTGTTTATTTTATAATTTACTTATTTTATTGTCTGTCAATTGATCATTTTGATGTTCCCTTTTAGGCCCACACAGTCCATTGGAATGTTGTCATACACATTTTTGAGGAGCACAGGGAAGGAAGATATTGTAGTTCCCATGGTAATGACGTTAATTTTATTACTTGCTTGAACATAAAACAAGTTACATCACATCACTCATATATATATATATACTTTGCATATAGTTACATCTTGATGGAATGCTACTTGTTTTATGATGTACATCTAAGTACAAATCTTTTGGTGTGATATCTTTTTGCAATTGCATTGCTTTTTGAGAAGTATTGGTAAACACACTTGCATTTCCTTTGTAAAATGGTAAATATTCTTATTTCTTATTTTTCCTTATCTCTACATTTGTTTGACAATATTCAACTACTTTAAAACTTTTATCATTTTCAAGCACTAGAATTTGATCACCACATAAAAAAAATATATAAATTAATCAATTAATTAAATTAACTTAAATGATACTTGTTGATTAATTTGCATTTCGATTCGTGCAATAATTTTGACCAACTTGTTTAGCAACCTCCCTCCATCCTAGTTTGGATTGGCTCAGGAAAAACTTCTTGGTAATTGGGCCCTAATAGTTGATTTTCTAGTTATTATCCTGGGTTTGGAAGTAGTTAAATATCATACCTCTTAAGGAAGAAAATTAGTCAGTCATGAATGTCTAGATTCTATTGGATCAAGAGGGAGATTATGGAAGTTGGTGTTGTGAAGTCAAGTCTCACATCCCCCGAGTACTGAAGTAGTGTTAAGCTATGAAGCACAGGTGCGGGTACGGATATTGGTACGGGTATGTTACGGGTACCTCGATACGGTACGGATGGAGTATGTCAATTAATTTTTTATTTTTTTATATCCTACAAATCAAAGTTCAATACCAAAACTAAAAGGAATAGTTACAAAACCAAAAGAGAAATTATGATTCAACAATATCAATACCAAAACAAAGTCCATAAGTTATTGTAATGCCATTAAATTGAAGAAATTACAAAACAAAGTTTCATTCCAAAAGCAAGCTAAGTAAAGCAAAATTTGAAAACTTGAAAATTCAATTTTCACTTGTATCAACTTTATCATTGAAAAATACATCTTTCATCTCTGGTACATCAAGTAAATGATTTGCAATTTCAAGTAAATCAAAACTCTAATAAATTAAACATATATCTACCAATGTCCTACAACTTGGTGTGCTCCCGATGTATCTATCCCTACCCGTAGCCACGAAGTACTCACAAAGTACCTAACTGCCAAAGAATGTATAGAATGTATAAAATGTACCCGGTATGCATGCAACCATATCGGTACATACCAGTACCTAGTAAGTACCCAGTGCAAGTACGACAACATTTTGGAGTACCCGTACTTCAAAGCATATAAGTCTAAGGGTACCCTCACCTCAAGAGCTAGCTTTTGAGATTGAGTTCTATCCAAGACCGTGTAACATGGTATCAGAGCTGGAGTACTTAGGGATGGGTAGGGTGTGTGTCCTTGGCCTGCACACTGTAGGTTCTGTCGAGTGGCGTAAAGGAGGATGTGAAGCAAAGTCCCACATCGCCCGCGTACTAAAGTAATGTTAAACATACAAGCGTGAGGGCACTCTCACCTTAAGGGCTAGCTTTTGGGGTTGAGTTCTACCCAAAACCGTATAATAGGTGTGAGCTCTGACTTTGGGGGAATATTGTCTGGTTTTTCTAATAGCTCAGGAATGGTAATTTGGAACACTGACTAGTGAATTTATTAGTTAAGGAATAGTAGGTTGTTGACTACTAAGTCATGTAAAAGTTTAAGATCCTTCATAAGGAGTTAAAACGCATACAAATTTCTTTTATAATTATTATGTAGGTTGTGAGGTTCAAACTCATGATCTCTTGCCTACTTTGATACCATGTTAGATTGTTGACCACCTACTCATTTAACAGTTCAAGTTGTTAGAGAGAGTGGCAACTTTATTATTTATATCCTCAGGAAGGAATGATATATGTCTCACCTTAGAATTCTTCGTTTGGCCTTCCTGTAACATTTTCCTGTCTTATTTTCGTTTGTACTAAAAAGCTTCTCGGGTCTAGTTGTCTTTTCCCCATCTACTCAAGACTTGTAAAGAGAAGCTGTATTTTTAATTTTTAATTTTTAATTTTGTGTCCTGTACATTCATTTATGGTTACTAATGTCTTTGTACTCTTATGTGTTTGAACTATTCTAAACTGCAAGGTTGCCTGAAGATTTTTTTCTTCTGGACTCTTTGTTATCCAAAATCATTTCTGATGTGTGGTCCTTAGCTGGTTCTGGCATCTGATTAAATGTGGGGATTTGCTGGTGAACAATTTTTTTTTATTTAATTTATTAATTCCATCACATGCAAGTGCCGGAACCTTGTTTCAAATTCTTCATACCAGAAGATTATCTGGCGATTGGCTATTTTTGCATCACATCACCATTTTATTGGGGTAGAAATGAGTTGTATAGTTAACCTATTCTCTCTCTTCCTCTCTCTGTTCCTTTTGATTTATGGGCCTACCCAAATTTTCCGTTTCTTACACCATTAATTTTGTGTCTTGCCAAATTTTCCGTTTGTTGCACTATTAATCTTGTGTCTCGAGTGTAATCACAATTAGAGTCGCTTGGCCCATAATAGCCATGTCAAGCAACTGCAGTTTGCTCATCTCCTCTTGTCTGCGACCTTTTTTGGGTTCCTGCTCTTTTGATTTCAGAATGTAGTTCATGATTTTTCTTGTAGCTTATCATTACGTCTGCATTTATGTTTTATTATATGTTCTTTTGATCATGGTGGCTCTGTTAATGACATGGAAAGCTTGACTACCAAGGAGGGGGACGGGAGTGGAACAAGATAATGCGATCCTCTACCAGAGATTGGAATATAAATGTAGAGACAATAGTGCAGTGGTCTCCGTTTTCAAATGAAGCAGAGCTTCTGCGACAGGTGATTCATCTTTCTTCAGTGTCATTTGTAGAAGTTTGTGGTTTGGGTATAATTGTAAATGCAAGGAAGACCAAGCAGTTCATGTTATTAACACCTTCATTATCTAACAAGCATGCTGCTTTTAGATTAGCTATGTCTTGTATGCTGGTTTTAGATTATCAGCTTCTTATACTAGAAACCCTTGGACATTTGGCACGATGTCATTTTTCTACTACTCCTTAATATGATATGGCATAATATAATACTCTCTGTACTTAGATTCTATTTTGTGAAGCTGAATCCCTTCCCCTTTTTTCTCTGATAAAATTTTAGTTTTGGGGATTATTTAGCTAAGGTTTTAAAAATCTAAACAATATTGTACTTTTTTAACTTTTGAAATCACTTCAATTGAATGCTTGGAATTTTTTTTAATTAATTTGATATTTTTAGTGAATTTGGTGGGAGTAAAGTATTATCTTTATTATAAAACATCTTGCCTTCTTTTTTATTTATTTTTTAACAATAGAATTGTGTTACTTTTCTGCCACTTCAAATTTGAACTATGTATCCGTTGTGTTTGAATTTAGAGTTGGGAATTATTTGAGATTGTTGCAAATGAAAAAGAGGCAATGACCATGGGCTAACTGAAGTCACTTCACTTGGGAAGGTCATCTCAAGGAGTTTGAATTTTTTTCATGCAAGCAAGTGCTTAAAATCACAATAAGAAGATTGTGCAAGATTAACTTCCAGTTCTTAGAATCAATGTAAACATGTGTCTTAAACTTTACTGTCTATGTTTCACTTTCTCCGTCTTTGCACTTATCTTTCATGGGATGCAATGTGTCTTAAGTGGATTTATTTATTATAAAAGTATTCTGATCCAGTTAGTGGCTTTATATTGGTTGGTATATTCTCTCTAACCCTTGCACATGGTTTATATCTGGCTTTATGATTGTCTGATTATCCATTTGTCATGGTGGTCATTTAATAGCCAAGCCTATTGTGATTAAGTTTTCTCTGTTCATCGACAGTTCAATCAGATGAAAGATCACGGTACGCGTGTAATCATATACAACCTTTGGGAGGATGACCAAGGACAGTTGGAACTTGATTTTGACACTGATCCATATGTATGCTGTTGGCGTTGTTATTTTCAATTGTGGATTATTTATTTATTTATTTTTCTCTGTGTAACAATACCATAAGATTCTGAGCTGAATTTTGTTAGAATTTAACCTTATATGATATGTGACTCTGCAGGACATCCAAATTAGAGGTGTCAACCGAGATGAGAAGAAAATACTGATGGCGAAACAATTTCCCAACTCCAAGCACTTCTTGACGTATCGACATTCATTAAGGGTAATTAATTCATGTATATTGTGGTTTTGCTTCATACAAATGATCAATATTCAGTTACGTTTTCTAAATTGATGTTTGGATCTTTTTGAAGTGTATGGATTTTAACCTATTTACCCAAAAAGTATGGATTTTAACTAGCACTTAACACATATTTCTCATATTTGTTAAATGGTTCCCCTCTTGCAGTTATTAACCCTCAGTAATATTCCTATCTCATAATATTTATCTTCTATATATTGTTTTTCCATTCATAATGTTCGTCTCCTTTAATTGAAGTGTTTATTTGGACATGTTGGTAGAAATATGTAACAGAATAGTACAAAGATTGGTGGAGTTGACTGAAGAAGCATTATATGGCCTAAAACTATTTGTGCTTACCTTGATTTTAGAGGCTTATACATGCATTGGTGAAGATTTTACGTCTGGAATTAGTGTAGCTGTATTTAGGAAGCATTACAGCAAAAAGGCTAGAACTCTTTTCAATGAATACGTCGATTGTTTTATATTGATGACTTAGGGTCTGTTTGTTTGCCGCTATAGCAGTCCGGAGCGGACAAACAATGATGAACGGTAACCATATATCATGATTGTTTTGTTTATGGTGCTCCGGATTGGTAGTCCGTTCGGATTATGAAAGGCCTTGGACGAGCGGATTGTTAGTTTGGGCGAGGAGGTGGTATTAGAAGTTAGTTCGTTCGGCTTAGGGTGTTACCGGAAGTCCGGCCGGTCAACCGGTCAACGGCAATTTTTTTTTTTTGTTTTACTTGTTGGGCATTTTTTTTTTTAGCATTAATGTTTAATGTTTTGTATTTTTTGTTAAGTAAAAATTATAATTTTATTTGTTTTATTACTTTATATTTATTTTATATAAAAATAATTTAACAATCCCCACATTAACAACTATTATCAAAACAAACACAATTTTACTAATTCCCTCACTATCAATCCCCTTCATTCTACCTCTGAAAACAAACGGGGCCTTAATTTTGACAGTTAATAATTTGAAAAAAATTATTGCTTAAGATGCACTAGAAAGGTATTAAGATTAAAGACTAGTTAATATCAGATTCTGTTCTTGCAAAGAAACGCAGGGTACGGGCTAGTTGAGTATCATAATCTGGCAGGGGAAGTGTGTACTTGACACGGAATGAAGTTCAACGAATAACTGAGGCCAATTGTGTACTTCGTGATGGAATTAATATGGTTTTTCACAAATTCAAATAGATACTTACACTAATTGGAAAAATCATATATTTTTCCATGGCTAGTTCTGATGTAGGCTGTCCTGTGAGTATCATGATGTAGTAAATGCATCTTCCCTTGACTACTTATATGGGGCTTGCTAAAAACAATGCTCAATTAGTACACATTAATGTGTGTTTAGGAGGAAAAAGATTGGGTACACACCTAACCTTTGGCATAGTGCACAAAGTCGTTGCCTTGAGACTTGAACCCATAACCTTAAGGTTATTTGGCTAAGATTTTACCATTGAACCAATGGTCTCCCCTATATGGAGCTTGCTATTTAGGAGTGGTTTGGGATGATCTAAATAAGTGCACTTTTTGACTTTTTATGAAATATGGGTTGGGTTTGAAGTGATGTGTTAGAGAGGTAATGTGACTTAAATAAGATGAAGTGACTTAAATAGGATAGTGGCTTTTTGACTTTTTGGCTTTTTGACTTTTTTAGATCATGCCAAAGAAGGCCTTAGTTTTATGCTACTTAAAGGTCTCCGCTTAAAAAGAAATTCTACAAGCAAGATATTATGATGTTGAAGTTACAGTGATGCAAGGGCAACAGAAGTGTGTCCACGACTCTTACATGTAATTTCTTCATTAAGGAGTATTTTGGATGTTTTGATCAGGACTGTTAGGTGTCTGCTTTTTACAAGTTATGTAATTTTTATTGGCTCAAGTTAGTTTTGTTATTTTGGTGTTTCAGTATGTTTTATTGGCTTGGTTAGAGTTCCCATATTCTAAGAGCTTTACTGAGGCTTGTATTCTTTTCTCGGGCTGCGATTTTGCTCAGCAGTTGATTATTGACTTTTTATTTTGGTGGAGTTGAAGTATTTTTTAGTTGTAGTGTTATGTGGGCTGCTTTTTAGGAGGTTTATGCGTTTAGAGTGTTCTGATATTTCTTAATAACCATAGAAGTCTTAAGTCAATGTTTATATGGGTTCTTTAGTTCTTTATGTCTATGAAAGCGAACAAGGTTTATGTGGAAGTGGAACACTTATATTGGTTTGAATGGAGATCTCAAACAAGGCCTTAAGGTCTTCTCTCTCGTCTCTTTCTTGTACAACATTATTTACAAACCAGTTTCATTGGCTAATTTCGAAGAACAAGGCTTCAATTTCATTATCTTTCCCATTTCTACCATTAATGTTTCAACTCATCACTTGTAGCTAAATCCAAGAACTTACTATATCTAGCTCTCTTGAATCAAGTATATTGAGGTGGATGATAACCACGCTACTGGGAGAAATTGAGGACAAAGGAGATTTGTTTCAATTGTCTGAAACAGGTTTGCCAAATTCAGCTTATCTGATCCATTTGACACAACTTAAAGGAAGGAAAATTTGTAGTTATGGCCAACTTATGGACATTGTTGGAAATAGTTATGGCATGTGAGACTGTTAGAAACTTAATTAAGCAATATTTTGAACCCCTGCATGATGTGTGCTGTGTTCACTGTAGATCTCTTATTGTCAAATCCTTTGTTAATCATGCAAAGTTTTAAAACTATTGGTGTCTAGCTTAAAGCTCTAGATTCCTTTTTTGTTGCTTTTCTTATACCGAGGTTTGTTTTTTGTGTTTTTCTCCCCTTCTCTTTTTTGAATGCTGTTTTAACTTTATTCTTTTGCTTGAACCTTCAGAGTTATGCCTCAATTCTCTATCTCAGAATTCCACCAGGCTTTCGTATTATTCTTCGTGGGAAAGATGTTGTGCACCACAATGTTGTGAATGATATGATGATGACACAGGAGATAACCTATCGCCCGCAGCCTGGTACTGATGGGGTCCCAAAGGATTCTCATGTAATGCTTGCCAGATTGAAGTTAATTTGATTACCTGATTGTAAATTGCATTTACTAGTACTGATTGTGTCATTTTGTTATCAGATGGTTGCCGTTGTAACTATTGGATTTGTGAAGGATGCTAGATTTCATATTGATGTTCAAGGATTCAATGTTTATCACAAGAATCGGCTTATTAAGGTGTTCTTTTTGGCCATGTAGTTTGTTTGTAACTAGCATTTGTGCTATCTATTTTACATTATTTTGAAGTTCCCTAGGCAAGGTGAATATGCTCAAATGAGATAGCCTTAGCTTGTTTTTTTGTATCATGGACATAAACTCCACATTTGCAGGCATTCCTGTGGCGTGGCTTTACCTTCATGAGAGATGTCTGCCTGTGGTGATGTGTTTTGAATTTTGAAACTATTCTTACATGAATGTGTTGTTTTTTCAGCCATTTTGGAGGGTTTGGAATGCTGCTGGAAGTGATGGTCGTGGAGTTATAGGTATGTATTGTTTCTAAACTGGAAACTGTGAGCTTGTTTCTGTTAGCTGACATGACTATTGAAGCACATCATTTCTGCTGCAGGTGTATTGGAAGCAAATTTTGTTGAACCAGCTCACGATAAGCAAGGATTTGAGCGTACAATAGTTCTTTCAAGATTAGAGACAAAACTAGTACAAATGCAGAAGACATATTGGTTTGTTCATATTGTCACTATACTTTGGGTTTTCTGAGTTTGAGCATTTAATAATTTGCTATTTACTGCTTCATTCAGGTCGACGCTATGTCATAAAATTGGCTATGCTCCACGCCGCAATCAGAAGCTCATCGATTACAGAGGTATCTAATAGGAGGCAATATTTTTCATTCTACATTTTTGGCAATGAACAAAAGTGAGGGAAAATTCTATTTGCGAACCACACTTTATCGTAGTACACACCATTTATGCCTTCAGATATCAACTAAAAGGGCGTACCCAGTGCACGAAGCTCCCGCTTAAGTGGGGTTTGGGGAAGGGTTGATGTACGCAGCCTTACCCCCCCGCAAACAGAGAGGCTGTTTCCCCGACTTGAACCCGTGACCACTAGGTCACCAAGGGGTAGCTTTACCGCTATGTCGGGCCTGCCCTTCACCTTCAGATATCAACTACCAAACAAAAATCAAATGTTTTAGGTGACAACTTTGGATATCAACTTTTGAACGGATTGTATATTTGAACAACTTCATTTTTATTTATAAGTTTATATCTGAACAACACAAATAGTGTGTATTGATTGTGGTGTGCAAATATTATTACCCAAAAGTGAGGTGTGGCAATTACTTGTCTGGTAGTAATGAAAATTCTCAATCAAGGTAATTTGCCATCTCTCACTACTTATGCAAATTTTGTAGAGACTTCTCCTGATGATCTTCCTCCGTCTCAATCTAAAAAGAAGAAGAATACTGGCTCAAGCAGCAAGATACCTATTTCAGTTTCAGACAAATTGCAATCACATTTGAATCAAAAGCAGGGAACGAGAGGATCAGAAATATATCTCAAAACAGTGGACAAGAGTCACTTGAATGGACATGTGTACACTAATGGGGAAAATAAAACCACAACCTCTGCAAAATCTGCAAAAGGACCAAATTCTTCAGAACCATCACCACCCGTGGATGTCAGTGATGATGAGATGCAAACTGCCCCATCTGAGAGACAAGCAAATGGAAGTTCTCAGAAGGTATTGCCTGCTAATAAGTCTTGTGGGAAGGATGACTCTCATATAAGTAGGTCATCCCAGAACTTGGGAAATACAGAAGCTGAGGAAGATTGTGCCTTGGATGGAAGACCTGTTCAAATCACCACACCTTCACAGACAAAGGTCATTTCTTGTCACTGTATGCTTCTTCCACTTGAATAAATAAATGGCGATAAAGACATCTCTTGTTATCAATCTAAAGCTAGATGTTTTTAGCTAATGTGGGCATACATATTCTCTCTGCACTTACATTTGTACCATAGTGTGAGCTTAATGTATATTGAACCTGGAGTTTGACACAGATACATGCACATTTTGCTTCCTTTGAGACAATGACCTCATGGTTTGCCAACAGTTTCTATTCCTAAGTTGTGAAATTTTATCATTAGGCAGAGGAGGCTTTCTTATTTGGGGTTTTTTCCTTCTCCAGTTTAGGTATAGTTTCAACATATTAAGAGAAATTCATTCTACTGACACACAAGATGCACCTATTACCATTACCAACTCTCTAATTTTGGATGGTAAATCATGAGAAACAACGCCCAGCCAAATAGGAGGTCATTCAAAGATCAGAATGAAGAGGGATCTGATAGCATCAATAAGGATATATCAAGACTTGTATATGTTAAATCACCAATTGTTCGAAAGCTTAAGCTGTTAGGAAATAGGCCCAACAATGTATATCAACAATGTATATCACATGGAAAGATAAATAGACAACCAAACAAAGAAGCAAAATGCAAATGGGAACCAAATGCAAATGGTGAAACTTGAACCCAAAAGCTCCAACAAACAAAGCTCTAATACCATGTTAAGTCACCAATTATCCCAAAAGCTTAAGCTGTTAGGAATGAGCCTAACAATGTAGGTGAAGCTAGCCAACACATGATGCATTACTTACAGATCCTACGGTTTGACAATAATAGTAAAAAATGTAGAGTCCATTGATGAAAGATTCTGTCATTCACATGATGCATTACTTATAGATCCTAGGGTTTGACACTTGCTACTTTCTGGGGTTTATTTTGGACCTGCACTATTTAAGTTTGATATATGCTATTTTCTAGAGTTCTTGATTAATAGAATTATTCATTCAGTTAAATTCTTTCTCTTGAAAATACTTGAATTCAGAAAATACAGTATTTTTTTTTTTTTTTGTTGGTTTCTGTTTCCCCATCCTTGTTTCATATGAAGACTCAACTCTGCTGGATCTTATGCGTGATTGATAGATGTGCCACAAAACAGCATCTAATGTGTTGCAGCCTTACTAAAATCTGCATCATTAGCCCGTGCAATTCTATTCGGATGGCTGTAGAAAAAGTAACTCCCGTGTTGGTCCCTAGTAACGGAGGATTTTGGGAGGGGTAGACAAGTTATAGAGCTAGCCTTCGGCATAATTTGCACGAAGTGGCTGCCTATATACTGAAACCTTCATTCTCATGCTTGCAAGCACAACCCATTACTGCTGCCACCAAGCAATGGCCCCTTTGTGCCAGGTGGCCCTAACGAACAAAATTTGTTGTGTCTGGATGGGTGGGTGGGTGTGGGTGTCTATGTACTTTCTCTATAGCTAAGTTGGACTGAAATGGTAGCTACAAATTACAATGAGGCAGCTGATCTATGAATGGCAGTGCAAATTGTTAGTATCTTAGAAATACAGATACTCTGTCTTAATTAAAATTTTAAATTCATAATATCATATACTTTATAGACACTTCTCGGTCACTTTGGCAACACTTCTTGAACCCTCCGAACATGACGTATGTGATGAATCTCTTCATGGTAATAATGTTATGTATTTTTCAGAATGCAACGTATGCACTCAAATATGTTTTGAAACATTTACAATATGAATATATCATGTGTATTTCAATGTTACACAACTGTTTTGCATTCTTTATATTGCTATTGTTGTGTGAATGATATTTTCGTTCTTTATATATGGCCTTTTAGTTAGTGTGTTTTTTTGCTTTATTACATTGGAATTACTATTCATATATTCAATATATAGTAAAGTATAAAAATATAATTTTTTAATGTATTGCAGGCGTATAAAATTGGCGTATCAACGTGTTCGTGTCATGTCTATGTTTGTGTCTATTCTACTTCCTACTGTTATTAACATTATTTGTTCGTGCAGCAGAGAGATGGTATCAATGGAAATGACTTTTCTCCTTCAAACTACTCCAATTCTCATGCTTTAGATCAGTTGAAAGAAGAGAACTGCTGGTTGAAAGAAAGGTGAGTTTCTTTTATTTGAAATATGAATATTCTTTCTCATGCATAGTCCCATACTAACAGTTGCTTTTCTTTTTTCTTTTCTTTCCTTTTTTCCCCTATAGATTAAAAAGAAGGGAACAAGAGATTTTAGGTGATTTGCCGAATGATTTACAAAATGAAAGAGATAAGCGCAAGTCACTTGAAAATAAGGTAAGTGCTGTCTTTTCTTTCAGACCTTGCTCACTTGTCTTCAGCTACGACTGTTGTCCCACATGATTATTTGCGTACCTCTCTCTCTCTCTACTAGATGATGATAAATAATTTAAATTGTCATCTTGGTAGTTGTGAGTGGTTATCCTTTGGAGATTATTGTGTGGTCTGCCTAATGCAAGTGTAAAGAGAATTTTTAGGCGGAGAGAGTTATAGCAGAACAAGATATTGGAGTGTAGAACTTTTTCATAGTTTTCAACTTGTTTTCTATGTGGTACCTTTATTTAGATTGTCTCCCCTTTTTTTTCCCTTTTCCTTTTCACATCTTCTATTGCATTAGTGGTGTCACTTCTAATTTTCAATTGCAATATACAGAGTTCTGAGGGTAAGCCAAGTTATGACAAATTATGCAAAACGGTAGGTTAGTACCCAATCTACCCTTTCCAGACTTCTGTATAATGGAGATTAAAATTGGCTCACTTTTAAAAATAAATAAATTATAGAGTGTCATGTCTTAATAAACAATTATTATATCACAAAAAGATCAAATTGATGATGTAGCTTTTCTTCATTGTTGATAGAAATGCATAATTTTCTGATACACGCAACCAATCATGATTACTTGTCAGCGCCTACCATTTACATCTTTTGCTTTTCAAAGCATTTGCCTTTTGGAACTAGTATGTGAATGTTGTAAGCAAGGGAGAGGACAATTGAGGTCATATGGGGAAATCTCATTTGATGTCCGATGAAATTATGCATTGGCACCATAAGAAGCACAGACACTTCAAGATGGGTGATGTTTCGATGTCCAACATGGCGCGGACAGTGTCCACGTGTCCGAATCACCACGTGCATTCAATTTTTTTTTTTTTTTTTTAAATTTTTTTGTAGCACACATTGGGAACACTTCAGACACACGTGCCCTTGGACACGCCTTAAGATACCTTTGTAGTTTTTTTTTTTTTTTTTTAATTTTTTTTTTTATATATAAATCAATTTTATTAGTTTTGTTTGTAGTTAATAGTAAAATAGATGGGACGTAGTAGACCGAAAAATTGAAAGAATAAAAATGCACCCACATGTACATCGTTGCTTCTCTCATATCTATGTATCCTAAATTTATATTAATATACATAGTAAATTAAATATATATATATATATATAATATTTTTTGCTGTGTTCCAATCGTGTCTGAGTCGATTTTTTGAGAATCACCATCTCCTGTGTGCGTACCCACGTTAATGCTTCTTAGATGGCAACCATTCAATCTCTTCTCTAAATTGTTGGCTGTGGTTTGATCAGCTTGAGGAGGCAACAATAAAGATTGACGAACTGAACAAGGAGCAGGAAAATTTGATAGGTATATTCTCAGAGGAGAGGGAGCGACGAAACATAGAGGAGGAAAAGCTGAGGAAGAAGTTGGAGGTTATTTTCTCTACATCTTTCTTGCTAATTTGCTTTATCTTCTTAATAATTAACCCTTTTTTTTGTAGTTATGGATGCCACGTGAACAAAATTGTTCTTTTTTCCTGTAGGATGCATCAAATGAAATCGAACGTTTGCGTGAGAAGCTGAGGCTGTTAGAGAAGATGAGGTCCCGCTAAGCCTCATCTTCCAAGAAGCAATTAACCTATAAATTTGGTGATTGTTTATCCTGGATAAAAGCCCCCTCACCCAAAAATAAAATAAAATAAATCTGACGTAGAAGAAGCATCATTCTTTAAATGGTTTTCTAACACGGGCCTCTAGTTACATTGCCTTCCCCAACTGTCTCTTCTTAATAAGCTAATGTATAGACATATTGTTACAGTTCAGGGGAGAAAGTGAACTTTGAAGTTCTGAATCTTTCATCTGCCGAGATTGGTGTCGACGCCATATTTTGTTCTAGAATGATGCAATGTAGCCAAGTCTATTGATGTTGTAGGCAATAGTTTTGACATTAATGGGATTTTCTAGGGTTAAAAATGTGAGGTTCATTAAGGGTTTCTCGGGTGATTAGAATGGCTTAAGCTGATTGTACCTTAATTTCTATTATCGTGCTGTAGCTAAGTGTATTCGATGTAGTTGCAATAGTTTTGTAACTAATATTTTTCAGGGTTAAAACATGTCCTTTTGAATCTTGTAGTTTTATCTGAGTGTTACTAGTGGTGGTTGTGATTCAAAATGTGTACCTGACAACACTTATCAATTTTTAGCAATTTGATGATCATGATATATTGATGATTTTTGAGAACATGAGAAATATTATATTAATAAAAAAAATATTATATAAACAAGATTTCAAAGGGTTATCCTAACCAAATAACAAAATAAAAAATGCATTCGGCAAAAATACAATTATAATTTAGGACAAATCACTGATTTTTTTATAATGTGGTTTGAAAAGTAAGATCTGTTTGAAAGTCTGTCATCCCTGCCGATGTCATTCTCATCACTGTTACCCAATTTTGTTGTTGCTATTGTCGTCGTCGGACATTGAATATCGTCAGAAACTGAAGTTGAGAAGGAAGTACACTCACAATGGTACGGGAGAAGGTTTGAGAGAGGAAGAAACAATTATAGATGTTGAAAATCTAAAAATCTATTTCGAAATCGAAAAATAACTCTCAAAATCCTTATTTCGAACCTAAAAGGTTCAGATTTACACTTAAAAATTATAAATCTATACAATAGAAATGTAAAATGGGTTGTCAGAGTATCATTAGAGCATTGTCGAAAATCACCTAGAGAGAGGGGCTCTACTCTCTCTCTCTCAACACTCTAAGGCCACGTTTGTTTAGCGGATTAGATTGGATGAGATTGTTAGTGAGGAGATTAAGCGAAAATGTGTTTATTTTGATGATATAGTGTTGTAAATGGGTTAGTGATAAGATTGTTAAATTATTTTTTTAAAATTTTTTTTAAAAAATAATTTCTATATTAAAAAAATATCTGAAACAAATATATATATATATATATTAAATAATAGGTTGCAATTGCAATTGCAAAAAAAAAAAAAAAAAAGTTCCGGTCAACTGGTCGAATGTCTAGGAGGATGTTTGGGTGGACGACTGAGTAAATCCAATCTGTTCACTATTTTCCTAATCTCACGCTTTTCTCAGCCAAGCATTATTAAGTTGCTTACACCAGTAAGCTGACTTTCTAAATCAACACCAAGCATTATTAAGTTGCTTACACTAGTAAGCCAACCTTCTAAATCAACACCAAACGGTTGTGAGTGAGACCCACAACCATCCTACTCCAGTCTGGCTGTTAAAGCGGCCAAACAAATGAGACCTAAAACTGTTGATGATGATTCAATCAAAAGTAAGATAGTTTGAGAATTTGTATATATATTTTTGTGTAATATAGATATTCTCAGGCCTTCTCCAACCCCTTACTAATTTTTTCATCAATGTTTTTTTTTTTTTTTTTTTGAAATTTGAATAAGAAACTTGATTTGATATGAACTATTCTAATCATTTCTTCAAATTTTTATCAATTTTTAAATAATTTTTTTTCTATAGTCCCAAGTTTCCTTGTTCATAAAATTTAATAATTTTTTTTTCTTATCTCTAATGCTTTATGTTTTTAAATTTTCATTAAATTTAGATTTGACAAAGGATTTGGTGAGTTTTTAATTTGAAGGGAAAAAAAAAATCTCTGGATTTGATGAACATTTGTTGAAATGATTGGATATGTTTTTGAATGTTATTATCAAATTTAAATTTGATTAAAGAAAAAGTCAAAATTGAAGAGGATCTTAGGAAGCAAGAATTTTTATTTTTTTAGCATATAATTTTCATAGATTTAGATTAATTGTTTGTTTATAATTGAACGCTTGATGAGTGTTGATACCAAATTACATTACAATTCATGGAAAATTTCTCTTTTTTCTTTTTAGGCAAATTGCGAAATGTCTTTCAAATTAAATTTTAGAATTTCAATTTCACCAATTTAAACCTTTAATTTTTTATTTTAAAACAATTTCAGCCACTCGGATGTTTCAGTTAAATATAACTAATCAAATTGCGGTATTTCTGTCAATCAACTCTATTGACGGTATATATCTTTTATATACGTACAATAAATATGGAAAATTCTATTTTCACCCACTTAATTACCTTAGTGCACATCTTTTCTCACTACACACACTTATTAATTTGATTATTAATTAATTTTCCCAATTCACACACTAAAAATTATAATTATACCATTCACTCATAATCATTGTACACACACCACTCAACCCTTCTTTCCACACTTTTTTTTGTTTTTTTTTTAATGTTTTTCGGTTTGGAGATTTCAGCATTGGTTTTTCGAAATTATACATTTAATTCAAAACTTAACTTCCAAATAAAAGTGATTAGTTCGACAAATTTGTTCTGGAAAAAAATAAAAAAAAACTTTCAACAGTTGACGTCTGAATATAATAAAATAATTCAGCATTGATTATCCAACTAAAAACTACGAAAGGAAAAAAAAAAAAAAATGTTCTACACGAAAAAAACACATTTTCATCACTAATAGAGTATAAATTTAGAAATTAAAACAATATGAGAGTTGTTATGAGAGTATTGATTTGCAAGTAATAGAGGAATATAAAATGCATAGCAAGCAAAGTGACAACAATAGAAAAATTAGGGTTTACTTTTTTTTTTTTTTCCTTTTCTTCTTTCTCAAAAAATTCTAAAAATGTGCTCACAATCTGATTTAAATAAATGAAAATAATATTATTACAACCTCAACAAGGTTCATCGTGCTGTCTTCAGATGCACTTGAAGTTCTTTCTTGGATACCCAGTTTAGGCTTTGGAGTTCAAGGAGAATTTGAATCATGTTGTCCATGAAAATTTGCTCATTGGGATTTTTTTTTTTTTTTTTTTTAAGAAAAAAAAAAAGGTGTGTACATAAAATATTTTCATATAATATTATGGGTGTTAGTGGATGTCCATTATGATTATTTTAATTTAAGGTATAATTTTCATTAAAATAATATTTTATTAAGTGTGTGTACTGAGATAATTAGGTTTGTGGAAATAGAATTTCCCAATAAATATATCGACGGAGAAGGTGAACAAATCTAATGATTTTTTTATCATCACAAGAGAGCAGCTAATGAAGCTGCGATCCGAACCCTAAGATCTGACTCCGAGCCTCCTTCAAGTCCGGACTTATCACTCTCGATGGCTATGTAGATGACTGGAACAACATTGATGGGTTCCATTTCTCTCTCTTACTCGCTTTGGATACTCAAATTTCTACGTGATTTGCATAATCGTTTGCAAGATGAGAAAAAACAAAATCACCAGCTAAATCGCCATCAAAATTCGCTAGATCAGAAACATTGGAGATTGGTTGATAGATATTATTGAGGCGAATCGTCGGTGTTAGTGTCGAAATCACTTCTTTCAGAGTTGTCTGCAAAACAATATACACAACACAAATCAAGTGTAATGACCCCGAAATATACGTCATAATTATCGGTGATTAATTACGTGTTTAGATGAATTAATTGAAGAATATCTGTTTGATTTTGAAAATTATCTGTTGAGATGACAACTTCGGGACTGAAATTGATGACTGTAATGGGTTCAGAAAATGAAATTGAACACGCCTAAGTGATACCGGGAATTTTTAGAACTATCTGAAACGGTAAATTGAAGACTGAATTTCGTCTGAATCGTTAAGACCCGTTTGGTTCACGTTTTTGGCTTAAGTGGATTATATGATATATATGGCTTATATAGATAAGGATGGATACCTTTTTGACTCAAACAAAAGAAGAAGAAAAATCTAGAGAAAGAGAGAGAAGAGAGAATTCGGGGAGAGAGAGAGAGATCAAGGGAGAAGGAGAGAAAGAAAAGAAAAGGGGAGAAATCAAGCTAAGCTTCTCCAATTCACCATCTAAGGGTAAGATTTCATGGAATTGATTATTGATTCTTGGTATTTAGTATGTTGAGCTCAAGATTATAGCATGGGATCATGAAATTTATGTTTTGAATCATAGTTTTCTTGCATGTTTGGCATGTTTGAAGAAAAACCTCCATGGCTATAGAGATAGCAAGCTTGTATATATATGTTCATGAGCTATGATTTGATCTTGTTTATGAGCTATGTTTTGAAGTTGTAAGGGTTAATCCAAGTTGTTATTCAACTGTTTTGAGACTTTGATTTCATAAAATTGGAAGTGGTTTTGCAAAAGGGAAGAAAAGGATGAAGTGGGGAAGAAGAACCAGAGTTTCAGAATTTCGCAGGGTGCGCTCGAGCGGAGGGGATCCCGCTCGAGCGGAGAAATCCACCTCCCAGCAGTTTGGACATTTTGTTCAGTCCGCTCGAGCGGAAATGTGGGCGCTCGAGCGGGAAGACTTATTTTCAGGAAAGTTTGGCAAGTTGCTCCACATGATTTTTAACGTATTAATGGCCTTATTTAACATCTTATGAACATGAATTGAAGTAAAGGAAGATTAGATTGAGCATAAGAATGAATATGAAAGAATGTTAAGGCATGTATGATTTAATGTATAATGATGATGAATGGTAAGAAATGTGTTAAATGTTGATGTTTGCAGGTCAATCTGTGAAGACCGTGCTATCGGATTTGGAAACCCGCTGTAAGTAACATTACTGTAAAAATACGTCATTATGAATTATATTCCAAAAGTGTTATGAGTTGACATGATATGTTTTAAAATGTGAATTTAACTGTGAATGAGTGATTATTATGATATGGTTTCTAATATGATATTTGTTTCTGTAAACGAATGTACTCTATTAGAATGTTATGAAAATGTGATGCAAAGGCTATGAGAAGGTACATTAAGTTGAAATGTAATTTGATTCTGTGAACGAATGTTTTATTTGTAAATCTAGTATGGCATTTACGGATAGTCCCAAGTCATGGGGGACGGCATGAAAATGCATGGTCCATGACTAGTCCCAAGTCATGGGGGACGGCATGAAAATGCGGGTCCATGACTAGTCGTTAATTCGACGTTATGAAAATGTGTTTAATCGGTGTACGGACCGGTTAAACTAGTCGTTAATTCGACGTTATGAAAATGTGTTTAATCGGTGTACGGACCGGTTAAACTAGTCGTTAATTCGACGTTATGAAAATGTGTTTAATTGGTGTACAGACCGGTTAAACTAGTCGTTAATTCGACGTTATGAAAATGTGTTTAATCGGTGTACGGACCGGTTACTCTAGTCGTTAGTCGACGTTATGAAAGGTTATGTTACGACCGACGGTCTATGAACGGGTGGCTATGTGTATGAACAGGTTATGTTACCACCGACGGTCTATGAACGGGTGGCTATGTGTAGGAAAAGGTTATGTTTTACCACCGACGGTCTCTGAACGGGTGGCTACGTGTATGAAACGGTTATGAGAATGTTATGGAAAGGTTATTAAAAGGTTATGGCATATGTCGATTGGTATATTCCCATATGAATACTGTTGACTGATCATTGAGTATGATGGATGTATATTTACGGATCTATGGTTGAATGAAATGTTGAATTTCCTTTTACTTTAATGTTACTTGCTGAGCCTTAGCTCATTATTTGTATGTATATGTATTTATAGGTGTGCCCGCTGGGAGTCAAGCCTAGGCAGAGTTCAAGTCGAGCCGCCATTCTATAGCCACCAGAGTTTTGAGAGCCTCAAGCCGAGGTCAGGCTTGGAAGGCCGTTTTGCGAGCTTTCCCATGTTGTATCTGAGTCTTGTGTTGTATATATGAAATTTTGTTACATGTTATGTATATGATGTGGGTAATTAACAATATTTTTGGCATGTAAATATCTGTTCATATAGATGCACAGCTCTTGGACTATTTAGTTTCTTATTTCGCTTCCGCGAGCCCCGTTTATTTATGTTTGTAAAGTAAGGCCTGTGGTAATCTAGGATTACTGGCCGGTCTCGTCACCAAACTTCTAGGGGCGGGTTTGGGGCGTGACATCAAGATTCCAACAAAACACATGAAACAGACCACTGGAAGAGGAAAAATAAGAAGAATAAATGAAGGAATGGCAATGGAAGATGATGATCACTGTACAGTGGTGTGGGTGTTGATTTTTGACCACACAACCAAATAGGGAAACTCAGCAGGAGAGCACCGGCAAAATAGATTAAGCCCGAACAACCTGTTACAGAAAGATGAGAATCCAGCGGTGGTTCGTCCACCCGGGGGCACTTCGACGATCAAGTCAGTAATTATCTCTCAAAGATAGCCAATTGTGCTTAACTCACAAGAAAGAACTTACTACTTATAGTATATCACACATACCTGAAACCCATGAGAGTGCCTTGCTTTTATAGCCAACGTTGACCTGATCCCTGTGGAAGCCTAATCTCAATGGACTTAGGCTCAGTATTCATCTTGGACTCCCAGTTAGATAGGGATAAATTCCTAAGAGCTTTATCTTTATCCAGACCGTGATCCTCCCCAGTTCTAGGACTCTTGTCCCTTATCCGCTTATCTTGGATTCCGGTATCTCTGCAGATAACCTCGGCCTAGCCGAGATCCCCTCGGCATCAAGACCAGGCCACGTAGAACCTCGGTCGACGCTTCAGCGTCACGTTGGCCACGTGTTGTCAATCAAAAAATATGTCCCCACAACTGCCCCCTAGGTTCTATTACCTCGGCAACCTGAGGTGATGGAACCTACACTGCATATTCATACATTATGTCGGCCAAAATTCATTCTTTCCTTCGACCGAGATTATGACTCGTCGGCTTCAAGTACCCAGTACTTAACTGTCCATTTTTATCAAGGATCAAGAACCAAGAACCAAGTTCTTTAAGTATCTTAACTGAGATCGTTCCTCTAGCCGAGGTTTTTAATTTATTAAATCAAGAACTTCAAGAGTTTTATTTGCTCATGAGCTGTCACACACGGTTTTTCCAACCGTTTCCGCTACGCGTTCTTCTCTCATTAGTTCGTACCTGACACGCGTTATCAAGACACGTCGTTTCTGCGTACGCCAACTGACAGACACGCTGTCCAAGGCACATCATTATGGTTTGCCACCTTTTCACAATTTTGACAAAACTTCTCCCTCTCTCTCCGTCTCTTCACTTTTGCAAAAAACAATCTCCATCGTTTCTCAAATTTTCTCTCACTAAACTTCCACTCTCGAACCGCCATTACCGTTTCTCCAAAGCTCTGCAACCGTTTCATTTGTCTTCTCCGGTGAACTTTTTACCTTCGAGCTTTAGACAATACCATTGTTGGACTCCGGCGAATTTCTTTCCAGCCTCGTTTCCTCTGCTTTATTTGGTAAGTTCTCAATTTCTGTTTTTTCAAATCTCAATCTTCCACTGTTTTGAATATGTTTCTTTCATGAACTTGCCATATGCTCTTTTTACTGCATTGTTGTTTGTTGAATCTCGCACTCATTATTGTATCATGAGTCGATTCCTTGAATCTGCTTTATGTTTTGAAGTTTGTCACTGTGTCTTTTGACTATCAATCACATTTCTGATTTACGCACACTGCCCCCACATACTCACTCAGTGTTTTGTGGAATTGGGATTCTACATTTGTGATTCTTGAATTTTGCCTTTGAATCCTTCTTGGCCTTGAACTTCGTTCTGTTTCTGTTTGCTTTGTCAGTCTTTCAGATTCTTGCTCTTGTTTCTTGTTTCAATCTTGATTTCTGAATTATATTTCTTGTCTGGTCTTCTTGTTCTATTTCCAGATTCTGCCTTCGAATTTTTTGTTCACTTGCATAGACCATAGACTTGGGATTTGCTTAGAAACCAAATACTTAGGAAAAAATGAACCAAAAACCCCTCTCAGATCTGAAAAAATCCTAGCTCTAGTACCAGTTTAGGGTATAGCCGAGGTATTTGAACCCATACCAAATATTCCTTTCTGAGATTTTGCACCAATCTTCACTAAGCCGACATTATGGGAATGTTTAAGTGGAGAGTAGACACCCCTGCCAAGCTGGAATACTTTAGGCAAGAGTTTTCCATTCCAGCCGACGTCCATCTGAGGTTGGTTAGGAAGGATGACTCAATTATGCCTGGCCAAGATTACATGCCATTCCCAGTCGTCTCTATTATTGAAGGAAGAGTTAGGTTTCCTCTAGATATCCTCTTTAGGGAAGTCCTCCACTATTATAAACTCAATCCCATACAACTGGCCGTTAATTCCTTTAGGATCATCAATGGTATTGTCGAACTGGCACGTCGGCAAAATGCCAAAATCACACTCTCTAATATCCAATACTGCTACACCATGTGTAACTTGAAAACACCCAAAGGTTACACGTACTACTTCAAGCTGAGATCTACGCAATCAGGGATGGAACTAGGAGAAGACCATGAAGGGCCATGGCCCCCTGTTTCTATGAAAAATACTGTTTGTCATAATATTTTAAAAATATATATATCATTTTATAAATAAAATAGCCCCCTAGTATAAGAAAATTCATATCTTATTATTCTCCCATCTTGCCTTCTTTTTCTATTTTGCACTAAAAAAAATTTCTTCATCCTATAAGAAATTGCTTCTATGATATTTAATTTTTTTTTTCTATGTATATATAATTTATATATGATATTGTACATACATGTGTGTTTGTGTATTTGGTGATTTTTTTTTTTCGGGCCCATCCGGTAATAAAATCCTGGTTTCGTCCCTGTGTAACGCAATACAAGCTGATAACTGATATCCCAGATTCTAATAAAGGCACGGCAGACGACTACCTAATTGTCTCGGGCAATTGGAAGTTTGCGCCAGATGATGAACTCCACCTCTTCCCCATACATCGTGAAGTTTTTAGGGATGACAAAGGTAAGGACCTAGTCCCCTCCCAAAGTCCCTCTGTATGTAGCATTACTTAACTATCTTTCAGTTTCTAATGTTTTATTTTGTGTTTTTGCAGCCCTTCCTCAACCCAAAAAAGACTTCCGCCAATACTACGTGCCAAACAAGGATCTGGTGCGCCCTCTTCGTTTGCCCATTGAAGTGCATAAGGCCCTAGTCTTCCTCAACTTCATTCTGACGTATAGGAGTCCACTGCCCGACGCCTCCAAAAAAAGAAAAACTCCACATTCTTCATCTACTTCTCCAACAGCCTCATCTCCAAGGCCAGACTAGGCCTCCACCTTTGACCCAGTTGACCAGCCATCCATTTCTGCCCCTCAGTTGATTCCTCTATCCCAGCGCCAATGCCGACGTTGAGCTCCTCTCTCTGCTCCTGCAGGCAGAACTCCTAGCCACCGACGCCAAGAATCTGAAGCATCGGCCTTTGATCCAGCCAATCCTCTCATAGTCCCTCCAGTAATCCGTCTTGGTATCAATGTCACTGTTGCCGTTACAGCCGAAGAGATGGGTTGTGCAAAGATCATTCCGAATGACCTTCTTGCCGACATCCCAGGTGTGGTGTCAGTCCACTTCTCCTCTCCTTCCCAATCGCAGCCAAAACCCAAGGCAAAGAGGGTTAAAAGGGTCAAGGCCAAGCCCAGCACCACTGAGATGGAGTTAGAAGACACATTGCCAATTTCAAAATTGGCTGAAGTAGAGAAGTCAGCCGAGAAAAGGCCTACCGAGGCTGAGGATCCGACCAACCCTAACTAAAAAAGTCAAGGTCCGGCGGGTCTTCTGAGCACTTTGGATTTCGCGCCGACGCTCTCTAGACTCCATCCGTCACGGTCGGGGACCGACCTCTGCTAGTTGGGGACAGTGCGCTTGACAGTCTGGAAGTCGGTGCCACTATTTCCACCGCCGTTCTACTCCCAGCCAACATTAATCGGATGGCCGAGCTTTCAGCGTATGAAAACTACGCGATAATGATGCAGCATTATGTCTTGGTAAGTCTCAACACTTGTAATTTTTTGATCTAATACTCTGGTTTTCATACTTAATGAATTTTCTTTGCATTCTTGCAAGTTATCCAGAAGGGTCACTCCCTTGCAGTCAAGACCGATGAGTTTAAGAAAGAGCTAACCCAAAGAATAAAGGAGGAAGCAAAACTCTTTTCCTCGCTAAATAAAGCCAAGGCCCGTATCCGAGGTCTTCTGGATCAGGCCAAGGCTACCGAGTCGGCCCTGAAGAAAGTCGAGGATCGCGCCGAGTCGGCTGAAAATGTTGCCGAGGTTGCTCAGGCCGAGGCAAAAGAGGCCAAGGAGAAAGAGGCCTAGGCCCAAGCTGAGCTCCAAATAGTACTGGCTACAAAGGTGCCCGAAATTAAAACGGCCAACGAGAAGGCCTACTCCGAGGGGGCAACCGATGTCCGTGATGAATACAAGAAACAAGTCAAACAGGCATGCAACAGGGGTTACACCCTTGGTTGGATGGCTGCTTTGAAAGAGCTTGATATTCCAGATGACTCGCCCCTTAGGGACGAAAGCCGACTCGTTGTGTCGTTCCCTCCCGCTCCAAGCCAGTCTGATGATGAGGCTGAGGGAGACGAAGAAGCAGAGGTCAAGACCGGTGGTGAAGGTTCTGCTGGGGCCAAATCCCCAACTCTAAATGAGCAAGTCCTTGACTTGACTCAGGATGAGGATGATGAGGTTCAAAAGACCACTTCTGAGGCCGAGGTCAAGACTGCCAACAAGAGCCTAGATGACACATTGCGTGAAATCGATGCCAAGATCCAAGCTAAAAGGTCTGCCCAGCTGTCTGCCGAGGTTGACACAACGCCAATTGCCAAGGCAGGGCAGACTGTGGAAAATGCATGAACTTTGGTTTTTCCTCCTTTTTATACTTTTCCTTCTTACTTTTGGACAGTTGTAATCTTTTGTTTGAACAATGTTAGCTTTATATTTGGCCGATGTACCCCTTTTGTCTTTGTAGATGAACAAGTAATCTCTTATGCCAGGCCTAAGTACCTTTTTGTATCTGAATAGAAGTTTCTTTTCTGAATGTAAGTCTTATTTTTTCTTCCAAGTATTGAATGTATGCCTTCTTTTCTTCTATGCAAGTTTACTGCTTTCATACTTAGAATATTTTTTTCATTTCTTCAAATTATACCGTAACTGTATAATAACTCTGAGATATAATACCTCGGATATAAACCTTGACAGTTTTCCTCGGCCAACCATTGGCATACCTCGGCTAATACTTAAAAATATCAAAATATTTTTACAAGTGTCATTCAGTATTGCTTTTCTACCTCCATATGCTACCATCTATTAAGACTTCGCCCTTTCCAAGTTTTGACAACCTGGTTGGTCACCTCGGGTAACATGTATCTCGGATACTTTATTCATACTTACCTCGGCTAACTCCAATTTGTAAATTTCTCCAAAATTTCAACAAGTGTTAAGCCCATTTTAACTTGTAAATTTTTCTGAAAATTCCAACAAGTCCCAAGCTCTTAGGTTTATTTACCATTCCTAATCCTTGCCCTTTAATGTGAACCTAAGTTCCACTTAAGTTCACATTAAGCATGTGTCTATGGTCTTTCGTCGAAGTTAGATTCAAACAAAGATTTCCCGAGGTGTTTCAACCTTGGTTTCTCTGTTAATGAACTTAGTTCTCTTCTGAGTTTGACTCTGCTGATATGGCAAGTCCAGGTTAATTTCAACTTAGTTCAACTCCATTATATGCAAGTATAATTCAACTCTGCCATATAATGAGTCTAAGTTATTCGTCATGTTTCACTCAGAAATATCACCAACTTAGTTCAACTCTATTATATGCAAGTATAATTCAACTCTACCATATAATAAGTCTAAGTTATTCGTCATGTTTCATTTAGAAATATTGCCAACTTAATTCAACTCCATTATATGCAAGTATAATTCAACTCTGCTATATAATAAGTCTAAGTTATTAATTATGTTTCATTTAGAAACATCGCCATGGGACTGGTCAGTCCCATTATACAAATTCAAATTCATCAAACTAAAATTTTATTATTACTTCGGCTAATAAAATTAAGACATAAACTTTGAAAAACCAAAAATCTAATGATAGAAAATTTTCAAGTTGCAAGTGTTCTAGGGTCTTGGCAACTCTTTGCCATGACTGTTTTCAAGCCGATATGCCCCATTGCCGGCAATTGAGATAATTCTGTAAGGTCCCTCCCAATTTGGGCCAAGCTTGCCCTCCCTAAGATCCTTCTTGTTGCCAACTACTTTCCTTAGCACAAGGTCCCCCAACTTTGAACTCTCTTGGTTTAACCTTCTTGTTGTAAGTTCTAGCAAGTTGTTGTTGGTATGCCCCCAGCCAAATTGCTGCTCTCTCTCTCTCTCTCTCTCTTTTCTCCTCTAGTAGGTCTAGATCTCAGGCTAGAAATGCCTCATCAGTACCATTTTCCACTCCTTGGGTTCTGATCCTTGGAATGTCAACTTCTAGTAGGATAACTGTTTCAGTGCCATAAGCCATGGCAAATGGAGACTCCCCAATTGATCTTCTCGGCGTAGTCCGATATGCCCATAGTACATTGGGCAACTCTTCCACCCATTTTTCCTTTGCTGCTTCCAGCCTTTTTTTGATCCGATCCAAGATAGTCTTGTTGTATACTTCTGCCTGACCATTACTCTGAGAGAAACTTGGAGTAGAGTAGTAGTTCTTGATTTTGTACTTTGTACAAAAGTTTTTTATTAATTTACCGTCAAACTGTGTACCATTGTCTGCTATTATTGCCCTTGGAATCCCAAACCTAGTGATGATGTTCTTCCATATGAAGTTCTTCACATCAATATCTTGAATCTTTGTAAGGGGTTCAGCTTCTACCTACTTTGTGAAGTAAGTAGTTGTAACTAGCAGCAACTTTCTTTATCAGTTGCTTGGGGTAGTTGTCCAACAAGATCCATGCCCCACTGGGCAAATGGCCAAAGGTTGGACACTGGGTTCAAATCTACTGCTAGTTGATATATCAAAGGTGCAAACCTTTGACACTTTTCACACTTTCTGATGTAAGCTTCAGCATCCTTTTACATGTAGGGCCACCAGTACCCCTGAGTAATGGCCCTATGAGCAAGTGACCTGTCCCCAGCATGGCTTCCGCATACCCTTTCATGTATTTCATACAAGAAATCTTCAACTTGGGAGAGATGTACACACCTTAAAAGAGGACCAGTAAAAGACCTTCTATAGAGATGTCCTTCTGCTGTTAGGCTAAACCTTGCCGACTTCAATCTGGTCTTGTGCGCTTCTTTGTGATCATCTGGTAACTTGTCGTCCCTAAGAAACATCACTATTGCGTCCATCCAACTTGGACCCATCTCTACACACATTGCTTCATACTCTGTGATTAGTGGTTCCACACTTGGGCCTGACAAATAATCAACCATTATTGTCCTTGCCTCCCATGATTTTATTGCACTAGCTAGGTTAGCTAAGGCATCGGCATGGCTGTTGTCATCTCGGCTAACCTGCTGTAGTCGGCAATCCTGAAACAAGGCTAACAGTCTAACAACCTCTTTGACATAGGCTATCATTCTTTCATCTCGGGCTGCATACTCGCCCGTTGCCTGGTTCACAATAAGTTGGGAGTTATAGAAGACTACCACCTCGTCGGCTTCCGTTGTTGCTGCTAACTTCAACCATACGGTTAGTACCTCATATTCTACTTTATTGTTTGAGGCTTTGAACCCCAAACGGATAAACTATTCTAACATTCACCCATCTGGTGATACTAACACCACTCCTGTCTCCGCTCCTTGACGGTTTGAACTCCTATCAATAAACAGGCAGAATGAGTCGCCGATGTAGATATCGTAGGGCTTCGATTTTTCTTCTTTCTTCTACTCTGCTGTGGGGTTTTTCATTCCCAGCTGGATTTCTTCTTTTTTCCCTAGATACCCTAAGCTGCGGCTTACCGGAGCCTGACGTGGGATGGCACCAGGTGTAAACTTGGCCACAAAGTCGGCCAGAACTTTGCCTTTGATTGTCATTCTGGGCCTAAACTCTAAGTCATGTTGGCCCAATACCACTACCCACCTGGCTACCTTGCCTGTCAGATCTCCTTGCTGTAACAGGGACTTCAAGGGATATTCAATCAATACCACAATCTTGTGGGCTTGGAAATAATGATTCAACTTTTTAGAAACCATCACTAAGGCTAGTGTCAATTTCTCCGGGGGCAAGTACCTGGTCTCTGCGCCTGCTAGGGTTTTACTCACATAGTATACTGTCATTTGTTCTCCATTCTCTTCTCTGATTATCACTACATTCGCTGTGTGCTCTGAAATGGCCAAGTATAAAAATAGTTTCTCTCCAAGTACTGGATTTGACAGAATTGGATCTGTTGTCAGGTACTTTTTTAAGTCGGCCAAGGCGACTTCGCATTCCTCTGTCCATAAGAAATCTGTGGCCTTTTTCAACAAATTGCAAAATGGTTTACACTTATCTGAACTTTTGCTTATAAATTTGTTCAAGGCTGCGGTCCTTCCAGTCAACATCTGCACCTGTTTTGCCAATGTCGGGCTTTTCAAGTCCAGGATAGCCTTGATTTGATTTGGGCTTGCCTCAATGCCCCTTCTGGTAACCAAGTATCCCAGGAACTTACCAGACCCAACTCCAAATGCGCATTTCGAAGCATTGAGTCGGAGCCGATATGTTCTAAAGCTATCAAAAACTACTTTTAAGTCGGCCAGGTGATTCTTAGGTTCTTTGGTCTTCACCACCATGTAATCAATGTACACTTCCACTGTTTTGCCAATCAGATGTCTGAACATCTTGGTTACCAACCTCTAGTAGGTTGCTCCTGTATTTTTTAACCCGAAAGGCATCACTCTGTAGCAATACAGCCCTTTTAGGGTGATAAATGCAGTCTTCTCCTCATCGATGGAATACATTGCTATCTGATAGTACCCCCTATAAGCGTCCAGGAAGCTCATCCTTCCATGCCTTGAAGTGGCATCCACTAATTGATCGATCTTGGGGAGTGGGAAACTGTCTTTGGGACAAGCCTTATTCAGGCTAGTGAAGTCCACGCAGACCCTCCACTTCCCATTCTTCTTTCTTATAACAACTGTGTTTGACAACCAAGTTGGGTAGTTTACCTCCCGAATGGCTCTGACCTCCAACAATTTGTCCACTTCCTCCTGCACTACCTCCACATGAACCAACGTTGGCGTCCTTACTCGCTGAATAACAGGTTTAGTCGACCTGTCTACATTTAGCCTATGACAAGTGACCTCGGGATCAATACCAGGCATCTCGTATGGCGTCCAGGCAAACACCTCTATGTTTGCTTACAAGAATGACTCTAACTCCTTCTCCTCCTCCTCCTCGGCCAAGGCTGGGGCGAGAAGGAAGAAGCATTGTTCATCTCCTCGTTGGACTAAGATCTTCTTTAAGGCTTCCTCGCTTTTGTCGGCTTGCTCTTTGCCAACGTCATCCAAGACCTCCATGTCCTTGTCCTCAATCTCTACTGTTTCCGCTTCTTGCACATTGCAGGTGGATTTCATTGTTGCCATGGAGAAATTCTTTGCCTGCACCTGATCCCCTTTGACTACCTCAATTCTATGCTCCGTTGGGAACCGCAACAGCTGGTGCAGTGTTGAGGGAACAGCCCTTACTGCGTGCAACTATGGCCTTCCCAAGATAACATTATAAGGGGAGGGTGTGTCAATTATAGTGAACTCTGTGCTTGTCTTCTCGGTGCCTGCCTGCACTTCTAAATTTATTGCTCTCAGGGCCATGTCGGCATTCCATTGAACCCAACCATTAGGTTGTTGGACTGCTCCAAATCATCTCGGTGAAGGCCGAGCTCCTTGTAACATTTAACATACATAATGTCACAAGAGTTGCCTTGGTCAATCAGAATGCGCCTTACCTGGCATTCTCCAATCTTGAGGGATACTACCAGAGCATTGTTGTGTGGATGCTGCACCATGTCTAGGTCAGCTTCAGTAAAGGACACCATTGGTCCCTGGTACTCGTCTATCCTAGGTCTCTTTTGCCAGACCTGATACACATGCCGTAAGTGCTTCACCCTTTGAGTCTCCCTACGTACCTCGTTCTTATTGACCCTCGAGTGAATCACATTGATTGTAGCAACCCTAATTTTCTAAATTGTCACGCCTCAAAATTCGGACAATTAAATATTAAATTAGGACTAAACCCCAATAATATTCCATCATCCAAATCTTAGGGGTGAAACAAAAAAATTAAACGCTAACCAAACCATCTATCATAATTTTATAACTATCAAATACCTCCAACATTAAAGTAGCAACAACTAGTCAAAACAACTTAAACAATTTACAGTTACAAACCATGCCAAATTATTTCCATACTAAAGTCATAAAGAGAATAATAAATACATAGACTAATATCAATCTTATGCTCAAGAAAACAAAAGAAGTCCAAACGACATGTCCAACACTATAGTAAATCCACGTCACCACCGTAGCCCCAGCTAATCCTGCAAAGGAAGCTCAGCTGCGCTCAAACAGAACGCACCCAAGTTGCCAAGAGACAAAACGGGTCAGTATACTGGTATGAGTACAAGATTTAACACCCATGTGTCCACCAGACACAAACAAAAAAAGCATTTAATTCTTGTTACGGGACAAGACAAGTAGTTCCATTCGCACCGAGACGAATGGGTAGTTTCTCGAGCTACGGTGGTGTTTAGTTTCTTACCCATACACAACGAAATATAAATTGAATATAAAATAAACAAAATAGAAAGAAAAATATGGTGGGTCAGCCCTGCATAAAAAAAGTTAGTAAGACCCACCATCCTGCAAAAAAATAAAGTTAGTATAATTTACTCATAAGTAACTTGCTGAAGAAGTATAAAAATGCACCGTTTCATACCTAAATAATTCGAATTCACCAAAACTCAAAGAACGAAAGTTGTACATAATCAAATTTTCTAAAAGACATCGCAAACAAATTTAACATAAACTGAACAGGTTGAGAGAAAAGTTTGATAGAAAAACTTAAACGGAATTCAATCGAAAAATCTAAAGTTGAAAACGAACAAAAACTGCCCTAAGATGATTTTTTTCAGAAAAGTTCAAAACACGAAAAGTGTGCAGAATAATGTTTTACTTCAGTTTACGTGAAACCAAAAAAAATGAGCTCATTTCGTGGGTTAAAACAGCCTCTAAAATCTGCATTGCTAAAATGAATCAAAACTACAATAATCAAGATCATCCGATTACAAGTTCTAATCGATCTTTCTAATAAAAAACTAAAACACAAAAGTTATCTAGAATCACGTATACATACATCTGCTCAAATTTATAATTTATCGAGGCCGTTTACTATTTTTCAAAATGTACAAATCAATACAATTCACACTATACCAATAAATTCATAATTAAATTCTTTGTACCTTAACTCCACCACTTTGGGCCTCCATTTCCGGCCTACACATATATCCCATGTGCCTCCCGTATACCTAACACCGCTCCGAAGCCAAACTTGCACGGGGATATCGTCCCGAGTTTGACTCACACTCCCCGGATGGTTAGCATATACGTATGCGCGTAAATCAAAGCACTCGTCTACTCATGAGAATGAGACAACAATATACATATACAAAACATCTCACTCATGAGAACAACATAACAATGCCAAGCCTAAGGCATTCAAACAAATCTCATAATCCTTACTTTTTTTTTATACACTTTTTCTCACCATCACTCAAATAAAACAACAATCCATGGAGTCATGGTGGAGTATAAGGAATTTATCTATGGGTTCTTAATTAATTTTAATTTCATATGACCATGTTAATTTTAGTTTCATATAACCATGAAGGTGATTACAACCATAAAATAAATCCATATAAAAACCCTAAATTTGACATACACACTAATCAAAATAATTAAAATTAATCAATTATCTAAGAACCCTAAACTTTACATACACCACTAGTCAAAATAATTAAAATTAATCTATCATCTTTATGTAAATACAAAATCTAACTAATATCAAATAAATAAATAAAAACAAGAATTAAACATAAATCAAAGGAAGTGAGTTTTGTACTCACAATATTATTTTGAAGATCAATAAAATATTTGGAGAATTAAAGGAGCCACCAAAACAAAGCTCTAATCCTTTTATTTTTTCCTCTCCTCTATCTCTCCCCGTTGTCTCCCTTTTTTTTTTCTTTTCTTTCCATGGCTTTCTTCTTGATCTCAATCAATCTCTCTCTCTTTCTGTCTCTCTCTCTCTCTGTCTCTCTCTCTCTCTCCGACGGCTGCTGCTCTCTTGCAAATTCACTATTCTTTTCTTTGTTAAAAACCTAATCACTTATTATATTATTATATAACCTAATCCTATTCTAACCCTAATAAACTATTATAATATATTATATTATATAATAGACATAATTATAATATATATAAATATAAGATTAAATATATATATATAACACCTCTTTTTTTATATAACAAAAATAAATATATAAATATATGAATTAATTGAATAACACATTAAATTTATTAATTACAACATTAAATTCATTAAATATCACATTAACTAAACAACACATTAAATTCTCATGTAAACCACACAATTAATAAAGCCAAAAAATAAAATAAGATAATAATAATCATAATAATAATAAATAATGACTTAAGAAAATTAGGGTCGCTACATTGATCATTCGAGGTCCGTCTGCCTGCGGTTGTGGTGCTGGTGGAGGTGGTGCTGTCGGTGCCTAGGGTAGCCTTGCCTGTTCTTCCTTCGTTTGGGCCTCATCTACTAGGTCCCTTAACTGACCTTGTTTGACTAGATTTTCCAAATGCGCCTTTAGGGCTCTACAACCCTACGTCAGGTGTCCATCTTCATTGTGGTAGGCACAATACTTTCCCAGACTTCTCCCATAAATTCGCCAGGGATCCTCTCTGGCGCTCTGTAATACGGCTGGTTCCTGATCATTTCTAGAACTCTATAAACCGAGATCCGGAACACAGTGGTGATTGCCTGTGTAGCCCTCAGTCCTGTCTCTTGCCTGTTATATCCAGTATTACCTCGGCCTCGCTTCGGTTAGCCGTTTCTCTTCTCCTGCTTCAGCGCCTTTGTTCCCGGCATGTCCTCGTCTGCTCTGGTATATTTCTCGATCCTTGCCATGAGCTCCTCCATGCTTTTTGGCAAAGTCTTTGCCAGCGACTTCTGAAACATACAGTCATCCTCTAAGCCATTCTTAAAAGATACGACCGCCAACTCCTGGTTACATCCTGGTATTCGGTTGAACACCTCATAGTACCTTTTGGCATAAGCCCTGAGGCTTTCACCTTCGCCAATTTTCAGAGCCATCAGGGAGTCTACCCTCAATGGCTGCAATTTGTTTGTAACAAACCTGGCCACAAACATCTCGGCCAGGCCTTCCCAACTTTTCACAGTTCCTTTTGGCAACTTGTGAAACCAATCTGATGTTATTTCTCTAAAGGATGAGGGGAACACCTTGTAGAACAGCGGTTCGTTCCCGGTATACAGTGCCATTCAATTCAAATATAAGCCGACGTGAAAGTTCGGATCGAACTTACCATCATATATTTGGAACCTCGACATATGAAACCTTTTTAGGGCCTCAAACTTATCCAACTCTACCGAGAACGGTGTTCTCGGCTTAACCGGAGATGTGACCTCGACATTTAACCGCTTCCTCTGGAGGTAGTCCCTCAAATCCTCCTTAATCCGACCAGGAGCTCGACTATCAATGGATTTCAACCTTTTTGGTGTGCTGCTCTCGGTGTCGTTATGAGTCCTTTTAGACTTCTCTTCATTCACCGTATCAAAATAAAGTTCCTTCCCTTGAACAAGCTGATGTTCCTTGACATACGTTCCTTTGGTACGAGACGTCCTCTGAGACTCTCCCCTTATTGGCTCTGCTCACCTAGCGTCCCATGAAGGCCGATGTAAGCGTTCCTTCACCTTGTCATGTTGAGGGACTGTTGGGATTGTTTTCTGCCCCCTTTTTCTGGGCATCGTTCTTAGCCGCTGGAGTCAGCGTGTCCATTAATGGAAACGGTGGTTGCATAACATTGTTCTGCATCATGAAGTTGATAACCAATTGTAGGTCTGCCAACTTATTTTCCATTCCCTTTATCTCGTCATCCCTCCTCAGGCATCTATCTTTCCATATCTAGAGGTCACTTTCGTTATAGTACTCGTCTAGGCCTGCTTTCTTTGGTGGGTTTCCCTCTTGGCCGACGTCCTCCTTTCCGAGATTCTGATCCCGTGGTCCTTCATTAGGGTTTTCCTTCTCCATATTAGGATTGGCATGATTACCAATCCCACTAGGGATGTCATCCCCTATATTTTCTTTTTGTCCGTCGTTGGCCATCTATTCTCCTTACGTTCTCACAGACGGTGCCAAATTGTGAGTGTTGATTTTTGACCACACAACCAAATAGGGAAACTCAACAGAAGAGCACCGGCAGAATAAATTAAGCCCGAATAACCTGTCACAGAAAGATAAGAATCCGGCGGTGGTTCGTCCACCTGGGGGCACTCTAACGATCAAATCTGTAATTATCTCTCAAAGATAGCCAATTGTGCTTAACTCACAAGAAATAACGTATTATAGTATATCACACATACCTGAGACCCACGGGGGTGCCTTACTTTTATAGCCAACATTGACTTGATCCCTGTAGAAGCCTAACCTCAATGGACTCAGGCTCAATATTCATCTTGGACTCCCAACTAGATAGGGATAAACTTCTTAAAAGCTTTATCTTTATCCAAACTGAGATCCTCCCCAGTTATAGGACTCTTGTCCCTTATCCGCTTACCTCGGATTCCGGTATCTCCACAGATAACCTCGGCCTAGCCGAGATCACCTCGGCATCAAGACTAGGCCATGTGGAACCTTGGCCGACGCTTCGGCGTCACCTTGGCCACGTGCTGTCAATCAAAAAAAAATGTCCCCACAAGTGGCTATTGAAGAATGAATGAAAGCAGATGGTGATGATGACCTATAATAGGGTTTGATATTATATGTGCTAGCTAGTTCATGATAAGTTTATTATTGATGGCTCAGATTTAATAAATGTATGATAAATAATGATAGTAATTTGGTGTAATTGAGTTTAAGTATAAGACTAGTATCAAGTTAACGGAAAATCCTATTTTCACACACTTAATTATTTCAGTGCACATTTTCTTTTAGTACATACATTTATTAATTTGATTATTATTAATTAATTAATTTTCTCAATTTACACACTAAAAGTTACAATTATACCATTTACTAATAACCATTGTACACACACCCCTCAACTTTCATTTTTCACACTTGTTGAGTGATCCTACTTTCAAATTTGTAGATCCATTATAGACCTACGTGAAGACCATTCAAGTCGAAGTGAAGTGAAGACAACATCCTCCATTAAAGACCCTATTGAACCTCTATGGAAAATATCATTGAAAACTCTCCAAAATATTGTTGAAAATGAAGCATCTTTTCATTTTGTTATTACATTTACTATTTCCAGATCTTTGTGCACATTATTGCCATAAAACTTTCTTCTTCTTTTTTTAAATTTTTTTCGGTTTGGGGATTTTGACACTGATTTTTCTAAATTAGACATTTAATTCGAAACTTAACTTTCGAATAAAAGTAATTAGTTCGATAAATTTGTTCTGAAAAAAAATAAAAAATAAAAACTTTAGGCAGTTGATGTCTGAATATAATAAAATAATTCGGCAATTGATGTCCAAATATAAAGAAATAATTCGACACTGGTTGTCTAACTAAAAACCGCAAAAGGGAAGGGAAAAAAAAAAAGTAGTTCTGCATGAAAAAATTAACATTTTCATCATTAATAGAGTATAAACCTAGAGATTAAATTAATACGAGAGTTGTTATGAGAGTATTGATTTGCAAGCAATAGAAGAGTATAGAGTATGTAGCAAACAAAGTGACAATAATGAAAAAATTGGGGTTTAGTTTTTTTTTTATTCAAAAGGTATACATTAAGATTTATTTTATTTTATTTTTAAAAGATATGTACAGAGAATATTTTCATATAATATTATGGATGTTGGTGAATGTCTATTATGGTCATTTTAGTTTAGGATACAATTGTTACTAAAATAATATTTCATTAAGTATGTACATTAAGATAACTAAGTGTTTGGAAATAGAATTTCCCCAAGTTAAGATAGCAAATGAAAGAGTACCACGGGTATTTCAAAGAGGAAAAAAAATCTGTTAAGAAGTACCTGAGATGGATGGAGATGGATAAGGGTATAGATTGTGAGACAGAACGAAATTTAGATCAGAGTTTAAAATAATAAAATTAAAATTCTTAGATTTAATTTAAAAAACATGCTAAACTCTAAGATTTTTTTTTTTTTTTTTTAATAATTTGTCCTTTCTTTTTTATTTTTGGCATGATTTTGTTCTCGAAATAGAAGCAAAAGTGGAGTTAAAATTTTAGAGGGTATATTATACTTTGCCTTTTTTATGTTTAGATTTTTTTTTCTTTTTTTTTTAATTTTTTTTAATTTTGGACTTTAAAATTTGATTTTTCTAGCCTTTTGTGTTTCAAAATTTTTCTAATTATTTTGAAAGTTAATTTATGTCTAAAATTAAATATAAAAATATTTTATTATATACAACTCACACTTTTGATATAAACTCAAATATTAATATAATAATATATTTTTTATGTTAAGCGATAATTACCATAGCATTTTCTTTTTAATTTTGAACATAAATTAACTTTAATAGTAAATTATAAAAAAAAAACTAAAATATAAAATGTCAAAGTAAAAAAATGACCACATATAAAAGGGTAAAGTGTAATTTAACCAATTTTCAAATATTCGGTAATTATGGACGTCAACATTAAATAACAACCGCAATCTATTGTATATATTGTCTGTGGACTTGGTTTTAAAATTTCACCCCTCCCATGTGAGAGGAGGACACGGGGTTACTGCTGTGACCCCGTTGGGTTTGTTGCTGTGCCTAAAACGGCGTAGTTTCACTATTTTTTAAATTTTTTTTTTTTTTCATCACATCCTATTCTCACTGTTTGTATATGGTTAAATTTTTTCTATTTTATTTTATGTAGTCTCATTTAACTGAATAAAAATTATGTAAAATAAAATTTTAGGCTCAATATGATATTTTTATTTATAATTTTTGTAGGAGAAAAAAAAAACCTTCAAAATTTGAGCTTTGTAACAAAATAAATAATGAGTTTTTAACTTTATCAATTTAAATTTTAAATTTTTTATTTATTTTTAATCTAAACCATTTGTCTATTTCCATTAAGTAAAATCAATGATTTTTTTTTTTTTTAAGTCATTAAGCTCAATAAAAAATAATATTTTAGACATTTTATGTATACCTGTATTGAGTTTAATAACTAAAATGTTTTTTCCTTTTGTTTTATTTAACAGAAAAAGAAAAAGGTTGATTTTTTGGCTTATTGGCTATTTTAACCTGGGATTAAAAAATCTTGTTTGGGATAGGTTTTTTTGCATTTTTTGACTTTTGTGAGAGAAAAAATGAAATAATTATAGATTAGATGTGATATTTTATCATATTTGGCTAAAATAGTCTATTTTGTCTTATATGACTATTTTAGTCCAAACACCCGTCCCAAACTAAAAACTTAAGATTTATTTTGTTGAAAAGTCCAAACTGTGAGTATTTTTTATTTTTTTATTTTAATTGCCCCATTTATTTATTTATTTATTATTTTGGAGGCAATTTGTCAAACCAAAATAAAAAAGGGTACACAAGCACCCCTTACATTTGATTACACCCTTACTTGGGGTTTAAATTAGTAAAATTGAAAGCCCATGATTTATTCTTATTAGGGTAAATTACGAAAGTACCTCTTCAGATTTATTTAAAGTACAGATTGTCTCTCGTGATTTTGAAAATCACAAATATCCCATTGTCAGAATTTTTTATTTAACAGAATTAACTAAAAAAATGAAATTCATAATTTCTCTCTAATAAAATTACCTAAATTATTAATTGAAACATATTTCTAACATCATTAAAAACTGTTAATGGACTCTATGATTTATTAATAAAAGGGATAATTTGTTACGAAATTAGAAATCTCAAGGGGTAGAATGTAATTTTCAAAACCACAGGGAGTATTCGTATTTTAATCAAATCTCAGGAGGTGTATTTGTAATGTGCCCTCTTTAGTATATGTGTCAAATTTGGAGGTCTTTTTATATATAATTACAAATCAAAAATATCATATTGGGCCTAAAATTTTATTTTACATATTTTTTATTCAGTTAAGTGAGATTACATAAAATAAAAGAGTTAATTGATGATAAATCAAACTAAGGACGGTATAATGCATTAAGTTTAAGAGATATTTTTTTGTTAATAAGAGATCCACGTTTTGTAAAATAGTTTGGTGGAAACTCTTAAAGAATATTTTGTTTTTAATTTTACCCCTTTACTTTTTGTTATCTGTATGACTTTTTGTTCAAATTTATATCTATCTGTTTAATTTTTTTCTATCTGTTCAAATTTTTTGTCTATTTGTTCAAATTTATATCTATCTGTTCAAAATTTTTGTCTATCTGTTTAGTTTTTCTACGAAATTATACCTATCTGTTTAATTTTTCCCTAAATTCTATTTATTATCTGTTCATTAATTTTATTCTATTTATTAGAAATTCTAAGGAGTGTATAAGGTAAGTCTAGGAGAATTTTTTTTTTTTTTTTGACAAGAGGTCCACGCTTTGTAAAATAGTTTGGTAAGAAGTCCTAGAGAACATTTTGTTTTCAAATTTACTCCTTAACTTTTTTTTATCTGTTTGACTTTTTATTAACTATTTGTTCAAATTTATATCTATTTGTTTAATTTTTTTTACCTATTCAAATTTTTTGTCTACCTGTTCAAATTTCCCCCTAAATTACATCTATCTGTTCAGTTTTTTTTCCCTAAATTTTATTTATTATTTGTTCAATTTTTTTGATTTTCTACTTAATTTTTTCTCCCTTGTTCAAATATCTGACCAAATTTGAGTATCTATTGAATTTTATCTGTTAAAAGGGAATGATTTGCTCAAATAACATTTTCAAAAAATCTATCTATTTAAAAATATGTTTGTTCAAATTGTCTTTCTTTTGCTATTATCTATACAAATAAAATTCAAATTTAACAACAAAACAACAACAACAACTACTACTACTACAAAAAAAAAAAATAAATAAAAATAATAATAACAATAATTGAATAAATCTAGATCTGTCTGATGCAATTTGTTTCTTCATCTTTATCAACAACAACTAAAAATAAATAAAGATCTGTTCATCTTAGATTAGTGACCTCTCCATAGATATAGATCTACCACAACAACAATAAAGTCATGGACGATCACACAACTCTCCAAACTTAACCATCAGCTCTATAAAACAATCAAAATTCACTTCAATACTCCAATTCCTCCAAAATTTCAAATATAAAAAGTCATGATTTAGGCAGATCAAGTCCCTTCTTGAGAGACAGAGAGAGAGAGTATGTTATTCACTGCCCTGAGTAAATCCAAAGAGAGAAGGGAAAAAAAAAGATTGTTATCAACATTTAGATCAAAACTTGAAATATATTGTGTGTGTATATATATACACATGCCATAAACATATATATTTGAATAAAGAATTTTAACTAAGTGCCTATTTTTCATCAACTCAAACTATAACTTGCATGAGTTAAAAAAAAAACTATAACTTGCGTACTCATTTCAAATGTTGAAGTACAAAACTGTTGGACAATCTTTATTGTACTTAAATAAATCAATTCTGTTTGGGTACTAAACGTCAAACAGAATACAAAAGAAAAATAAGAAAGGAGAGAGTATGTTTGATTACAAAAATCAAACTAGAAATAAAAATTAAATAAATAAAAACAGATTTTATTTTGTTACTAAAACAAAATTAAAATCTGATTTAAATAAACAGATCAAACAGAAAATAAATTAAACAACTTACTTGATTAATTTCTTCGAATAATAATCTGATCAAGTCCAGTGTTTGGTACTGTGTCCTTAAGACATATTCGTCCTCTCCACGGTGCTTTCAGAATCTGGACGTCTATCTCCCAGGATGAAATGATCAATAACAAATAAATGCAGCACTACAATTTATTTGTTCAACGAACGCACTTAGTGCATACACTCTTTCTCACATAAAAAATAATAGAATAAATGCAGCAAAATGCAGAGATGAAATTGCAGCAAGGATGGACGAAAAATAATGAATGAATTCATCAAATGAGGGCTGCCTATTTATAGATAGATTGGTGGCTACTGGTTTTGAATTAAACAGGTGCAAACCTATTTGAACAGGTACTGAACCTGTTGGGTTTTGAATTGGACAGATAACCGAATCTGTTTGAATTTGAAAATTAAACAGATTTGAAATCTATATTCGGTTTGGACAGAATTTTGTAGAGAGGTTCATTACAAAATTTGAATTTAATTTCAACCCAGAATTTTGAAATAAAAACGGACAGATTTTATTTCAAAATAAATAAAATAAACTCAAATGTTTTTGGCTCAAAAAAATTAGTATTGGGCCGAACAAGCCCAGCCCAACCTAGCCCAACCACACACCACGCACCTGCGCCCAGGCCCAGGCCCAGGCCCAGGCCAGCCCGCCTGATCGGACGAGTGGCGGCGCGTGTGGTGATTTTTGAGTCCTATGGGTCTAGCCCATAACCTCCCTCTTTACAAAACTTGGGTACCCCTTGGGACACATCCCAAGTTTCAATCACATGCCTTATAAACCCACTCAAAACTTCCCACCAAATCAATGTGGGACAAGCCATTTTTCAACCTTTAAGGATTTTCCACCAAAACTCTATTTTCATAGAGCACACTTTGGTTTCAATTTCTCATTCACTCGATAATGGTTTTGAGCAACTAAATATACCACGTGAATCACAACGCGGCATAGAACGCATTATCACTTTAACCTGCGAAAATCGACGCGCGAGGCCCACCTAATAAGAAAAAATTCTAGTTTTATTCAGAATTTTTCCAACCATTTCTAACATAGATTTTTTTTTTTTTTTTCAACTCCATGGGGGCGAAGATGTGATATACAGATGATAAGACCAAAATAAATAAGGTCAAATTTAGAAACAATAGCCTTACCTTCAATCGCCTCTTTATAATAGCCAAGCATTTCTCGAGCTGTGCCTCTTCTTAAATAAGCCTTTACATTCTGCAGAAATATAAAGCTACAAACAACATTATGCTAAAAACATATATCATGAATATTATCATGAAAAATATATCATGAATATTATCATGAAAGATTCTCAACCTTTGAATTACCCATACAATAAAACACTACACACTAATCAAGACTAATCAAGGGATGAAAAATTTTCATGATGTATTTCATGATATATTTTTCATGATCCCTAACATTACTCTATACTAAGAACACTACCAGAGTAAAGAATATGCACGAGAATACATTCCATATAGTTGCGAAGAGAGAGAAAAAAATAATAAAAAATAAAAATTTATGCACACACTATTTGTTTTAGCCTTAGACATCTCTTCTTGGAAAAATCAGGATTTATGTGGGATTTTGAGTATGTTCTTCATCAGCATCACTCGTGTCTCTCTCTCTCTCTCTCTCTCTCGCTCCCCCCCCCCCCCCCCCCCCGGGGCACACACACAGCCTCTGTCGCCCTATCTCGGACTCCCACCGTCATCGATCGAAGCACCACGGCAGCGAGATCGTCGGCAACTGTGCAATGTGGTTTAGATCTATTAAAGGACAGGGTGATCTGGCCAGCGGGAGGATTACGAAGAGCGCGGAGCTACGGAGTGTAACTTGGCTTGATGTTGGGTGGGATTAAAAAAAAATCAGTTGATTAAGTCTATTTTATATAAAAAAAAATTTATATTATTTTATTTTATTTTATTTAATCAAGTTCACATATTTATTTTAGTTTTTTTTAATATAGAAATAATTTTTTTAAATTTATTTTATATAAAAATAATTTAATTATCTCATTACTAACTATTTCTCACACTATTATCAAAACAAACATACTTTTATTTAATCTATTTACTAACAATCTCCACATTAACAATTTTTTCACTAATCTCTTTCTTACTAACAATTCCATCCAGCTTAATCCGTCAAACAAACATAGTCGTAGTATTCTAGCAACTGAATCTTTGGCCAAATAAAATTGAATTTGAATTTATGAACCGAATACCCAAAATAAAATAAAATTTTAACCATATAATAACATCCATGAATTAAAATAACTTTAAATTAATATGAACGATAATTTAATCTATTTATTTATATGTATACATATATATATAAACATAAAATTATACTATATTAACTTTTTTTTATATTATTTTAACTCCAAAATAATAAACAAAAACATTACACTTTATTTTCAACACAACTATCACATGCAAACTGTGAGAATAGTATGTGAAAATAAATAAATAAATAAATATAAATAAAAATAGTGAAACTGTGTTGTTTTAGGCACAATAGCAAACATAACAAGGTGTCACAGCAGTGATCCCGTGTCCTCTAGTGACAGGTGATAATGTTAATTTCACCATGAGAGGGGATTGATAGTCTCATGATATAAGTAATCTCATACCACTTCGTTACAAACAAACATGTTATAGGTGGCCTTTGATTATTGATCCATTCTCTTCTTCCAAACCTCCAATCAAACATGCCTTTGATTATTGCTTTTGGATTTGGATTAATGTGTATATTCAAGGGTGCAGATTTTTTAAATACATACTCAAATTGTATACAGAGTTAGTAGGTCTTGATTAGTCAATTTTTAATATGAACACGTACATACCATGACCTAGTATTATGAATATCAAACGGGATGAGTTAGTATTGAACTTACATAACACGAAATTGACATGAATAACTCATTTAATAAAAAATTAGTTATAAATTTTAAGATAATTTATACTTTTAACCTTTGTCCTCTGTTCCAAATTGAACAACTTTGTTCATTTTAATTTAGTATCTTCATTCAAGTTGAACGTTAAAATTAATGATTTTGCAAATTAAATGAATATCTTTTTCTCTAAACTATATTCTCTTCCCTATCTCTTTAAGAAGATATTTCTTTCTCTAAAAATTAATGGTCTACTAGTGGTAAACTCATGCTATGCATAGAATGTGAAAAAATTAATAACATATTTTTATATAAAATAATATAAATAGTTTCATTTTTGTATGCAAATTGTGAAAAAAAAAAAAAAAAAAAAACCTATAATTTAAGTCCAACAGTTTTATCACAATTTATATATCAATTTTTAATTCGTCACAAATTCAATCATATAATTTTCAATCCCTTTGCTAGAGTTACAAACTTGAGCGACCTCAACCCAAGCAACTCGAGTCAAGCTTGGAATTTTTTAAAAATTGGGCAACATAATTTTTAATTCGGTGAGAACCTATGCAAAAATTCAAAATTTTGAATAAAATTTTAGTAGATTTGGGCAAAAATACCAAATAACATGAGCAATTGAATCAAAATTGTATGTATGAATCTATATAATTATTTGTTAATTTATTTTTTAAATAATAAAAAAAATTAATATTAATGAACAAAAGTAAAAGCAATATGCTTAAGTATTTTCAATAGAATTTATTTTTAAAAATATTTTAAAAAATACACCTTTTAGAAAGGGATTATTGAATAAGTTGATATTTTAAAAATTACATTTTATAATGTCAAAAAATAATTTAAATATGATTTTTCAAAAATTATTTTTTATTTAAAAATTATAATCAAATATTTAAATCAAATAAAGATAAATTTCTTACAAAATAAAAGTATCTAAATAAAAAAATGCAAGAAGAAAAGTTAGAATGGTATTCTTATTTAATCTGAAAATAATTCTAGATGAATAATAAATTATCACATATAAACCCCTTTTTTAATAAAAAAAAAAACAATCACGAACCATCACTTTTAATAGAAAAATAATGTGACCAAACGGGGATAGCATGATTGGTTAAAACTCTTACACCTCACTAGGAGATCAATAATTCGAATATCCCCACTTGTGTATGGGTCTTATTCCCTATGTATTTAATTGCTTTTTTATTTTTTTTAGCAAAGAGTAATGCTAGAGACCCAAATGTTTTACCAAATGTCTCACATGGGCGTTGGACCCACATAGGTGTGGAGTTTAAGAGTTTGTAAAAAAGTAGGGTTATGAGAATGAAAACACAAGTGTTTAGGGACAGTTGGGTGGTTATTCTAAGTACTGTCCTTGCTAGATAGAAGAAGAAGAAGAGAGAGAGAGAGAGAGAGAGAGAGAGAGAAATGTTTCACCCTCGCAAGCGATAGGCCAATCACACAAACACAATCTCAAATTTTAGTAATATTAACTTTACTATTGAATCATTGAAATTACAAATATACTAGCATATCACCCGTGCTATGCACGGGATAAAATAATATATTATTTATTAAAAATACGATAATTATATATATATATATATATTTTTTGTCACTCGTAAATAAAATTTTATATATAAATTTAAGGGTTTTGTTTCAAATGTTATAGTATAAATAGATTAAAATTGTTATACTGACAATTAATAATTAAAATTATACTTTGTTATAAAAAAAAAAAAAAAGACATAGTTCTAATAGTAATAATATATACGAATTTAAAAAAAAAATCATATTGGTTTTTGAAAGAGAAATAATTAAAGAAATTTTAAAAACTTAATGAGTAAAAAAGAATCATTGTAACATATAAAAGCACTAAAATCACAGTTAAGCCAGCAAATCATTCAAACAACAAATGGTTTAGCTTAATCAGTTAGGTCAAAAGACCAACCAGCTTACACAAAAATTAATTAATTATGAGAATTTCAAAATTTCATACAAAATTATTTTTAAAATCAAAACCTCTATGTGGAATTGTAAAATAAAAGTTAGATAGAAGTTAGTCAATCAGGATTTTCTTAATTGTTTAAAATTAAGGAAATCAAAAAAATTAGTATAAGATATTAATCATAAGGCTTCTCATTAAAAATTTCCTTTTGCTTATATAAATGGGCACATAAGATTCAATTTATATAAGTGAAACAATTCATTTTTTCCTTCTTTTCTCGATGTAAGATTGTAAAATAAAATTTAAATGAAAGTTGACTAATGAGAATTTTCTTAATTGTTTAAAATTAAAAAAATTCAATAATTTACATAAATGGTTGCATAAGTGAAAAAGTAAGTTTTCACTTATATTATGTAAGTGAAACAATTTACATTTTCCTTCTTTTTTCTATATGAGATTGTAAAATAAAAATTAAATGGAAGGTAACTAATAGAAATTTTCTTAATTGTTTAAAATTAAGAAAATTTAATAATTTTAGAATGATTGTTTGGAACTCCTAAAAATCTTCTCTCTAAAATATAAGAAAAACTTACTTTTTTCTTATTTTCCCGACGTGGAATTGTGTAAAATAAAAATTAACAATTGTTTGAGCAAGAAGTTTATTCCGAATCAAGTAATCTCAGCTGTTTAATTTTTAATTAGGTCAAGCTTTAATTTATTTTGAATCAAACAAATCTAACCAATATATTTTGATAACATCGCTAAAATTGCGGTTAAACCAGTGAATCAGTCAAATCGAAAACGGTTCACGCTATCAGCTAGGTCAAAGAACCAATCAACTTATACAAAAATTAATTAATTAAACTTTTAAATTTCATTTTAGTTTCAAAATTTAAACTGTCTTAAGTTGAAACATACACAACACAACAATATTAAATGGGAGTATAAAATTTATATAGTAAAACAATTCATTTTTTCCTCCTTTTACTGATGTGAGATTGTAAACAGTTGTTTGAACGAGAAGTTCATTTCTAATCAAGTAATCTCAGTCGTTTAATTTTTAATAAGGTCAATCTTAATTTATTTCAAATCAAACAAATCTAGGCGATATGTTTTGATAAAACAACTAAAGTTGTGATTAAACCAGTGAATTAGTCAAACCAAAAACGATTCAGCCTAATTGGCTAAGTCAAAAGATCAACCAATTTAGAACAAAATTAATTAATTAAAACTATTAAATTTTAATTTAAAATTTAAACCATCTTGAACTGAAACATGCACAATACTACAATATTAAATGAGAATATAAGATTTACTTTATATAAGTAAAATAGCTCACTTTTTCTTTCTTTTCTCGATGTGGGATTGTAATTATTTTAAAGCTAAATATTATGAGAGTTTCAAAATCTCATACAAATCTATATATTATATAAGGAAAATGGTGTTTCTAACCCACAAGTTTTTTGGGAGCTCCAATATTCTAATATTAATTTTCTAATTTTTTAATTTAAAAAAAAAAAAAATCTTAGCATTTATTGACAAACCCACAAGACTTTTTGACTTCTCCCATACTTATTGTTACACTCTTTTTAACTTCTCCCATACACTATGGTTAGTGATGAGATTATTAAATTATTTTTATAAAAAATCTAAAAAAAATAATTTTGTATATTAAAAAAATATTTAAAACAAATATAAATTCTTATTAAATTTATCTATATATTATATAAGTAAAATGGGGTTTCTAACCACAAGTTTTGTGGGAGCTCCAATATCTCAAACTAAAATTTCTAATTTTTTGATTATAAATAATTAAAAAAATTCCTCTATAACTCTCATTCAAGAAAAAAAAAATATTATTATCTCTTTATTTATGACTTTCAAATGGAAAGTATATCAAATATATAAAATCAAAAGTATGCTAATCTATTTCAAAATTCAAAGGGGTACTAAATATGAAAAGCATCCATTAATTTAAATTTAAAATTATAATGATTTATCCCATAATATATAAGTTTTAAATAATGATCTATTCCATGATTTATTTATATATAATATATCTATATATTTATATATTATTATAATTGTAAAATATTATCATTTCATTAAAGTTGAGACTTGTAATTCTTTTTTCTCATTTTTTTTATTTGGTTTAATTTTTTGTTAATACGTGTTACAATATAATTGGTTTATAAATTAATTTTATATTCTTAAAATAAAATTTCAAATTTGGATTCTTACTTAAATTAAGTTACTATAATGGAATGAGATCAATATTCATTTCTTAAATTTTGCATCATTTATTAAATTATAAAATAAAATTTCAAATTTAAATTCTTTCTCAAATTATATTACTACAATTAGAACGGGATCAATATTCACATGTGTCATAATGATTTGTCATAATATTATTGGTCTAAATATAATTTGTTTTAGAGGCATTTACACACAAGTCCTAATTTATGAACTTATACTCCATTAAATTTTAAATAAGATTTTTTAGACTTCCAAATCTCATTAAATTTTTAATAGTCGAAATTGTCCTTCAAACAATGATTGTTCATCATTTATGATTATTTATAAAGGAACATAATGATTTGATATTTATTTTGATTTTAAAAACTTTAAAATATCAACTTTTAAATTGAAAAACTATAAAAAAAAATTATGTGCAAAAAAAAAATTGAAAAAATTGAAAAACTGAATTTTTTTTCTTTTTTTGTGCAAAACTGAAAATTTGGTGTCTATAAAGGAGCATGATGATGGAACATTGATCTATAAAACTAAAAAAAAAAAATTAAAAATGAAAAAATTGATAATGTTCTCAGTTTTAAAATTAGAAAAAAAAACTGTTAATGTTGTTGGTTTTATTGGATAGTTGAATCAAACTAATAAGTAGAAGGGCAAAAACTTTTAATCTCATATTCTGTTTTTTTCATTAGTTAGTGAAACAATTATCTGGATTATTACTGTGCAAAATTGATAATGTTCTTAGTTTTAAAAATTGAAAAAAATTGATTATATTCTTAGTTTTACTAAATAGGACTTATTTGTTCAAAAAATCTTAAATAGGACTTGAGTTACCATAACATTTATAAATAGGACTTTTAGGTAATTAACTCTTAAAAAATTTTAAGCTCGACTCAAGTTGCTTGGATTGAACTCATCTAAGTTTACAATTCTAACAAGGGAGGTTGAAAGTTACATAATTAAATTTGTGATAACTTAAAAAATAATAAATAAATTATGATAAAATTGTGGGACTTAAATTGTAAATTTCAATCTTCTTTGCATACAAAAATTTAACTATTTATATTATTTTGTATAAAAATATATATTTATTTATTTTTACATGTTGTGCATAGCACGGATTTACCACTAGTTATTTTTAAAATCAAAACCTCTATATGGGATTGTAAAATAAAAGTTAAATGGAAGTTAGTCAACGGGGAATTTTTTTAATTGTTTAAAATTAAGAAAATCAAAAAAAGAAATTGTTATGAGATATTGAACATAGGGTTTCTCATTAAAAATCTCTTTTGGTTATATAAATGGGAGTATAAGATTCAGCAAAGGGGAATCAAACCCCAATCTACTTGGAGCACTTTTGGTGTCTGTATCTCTTTGCTTGAAGGGTTAAAGGCATTTTCCGAACAGGGTAATCTATTTAACTTGAAATGCTTTATTTCTTCTAACTTACCCATCTTCTTCTTCGTGGACCTTAGTCGAAGAGTATTTGGGGTAAAATTCTCTTTGTCCAGGGTAAAGGGTTCTTCGTTTTCATCTAAACCAGTCAAAGCAGCCTTTGAGATTACCTTATTTTTCAAAGAGGATGATCTGTATGACATGGAATCCTTGATTTGTTCTACCTTACCCATCTTCTTCATGGACTTCATAATACGAGTATTTGGAGTAAAATTCTCTTTGTCTAGAGTAAAGTCTTCTTCTTCACCGTCATCTAAATTAGTAAAAAGCGTCTTTGAGATCACATCATTTTTTATATCTCCCTGATGCAGTAATTCAACTTCAGCATTCATGTCAGACCCTGTTCTCTTTCTCATACTCCTGCCAGTTTGAATCTGAAGAACACTAGACGGTTTACTTGTTCTTAACCAAATGCTAGCCAACTCAGACTTTTGCTTTGATTTTATCAAAGGCCTTCCTAGATTTTCCTTTTAAGACCCACCAGTGGCAAAGGGAGTTCGCGGGCTTTGGTTTGCATCGTGGAATTGTTGGCTTTCAATGTCTGAGAGAACACTCCCACCAGGCAAACATGATTTCACAGATTCTATCGCAAGATGTCTAGACTGAAGGAAAGGAATTTCACCTAAATCATGATATTTTCTTAATGGGTCATCATTCTCAACTACATTAAATACTTCAGCAACCTGATGGCCTTCTTCTTCACTAGATATTGAAGAGTTTAAGCTTATTGAAAGGCTAAAGCTACCTGGATTTTCTATTTTACTCAGTTCTTCAGTGCCAAAGAGAGGTTCTGGGTACTGGTTTTCTTTGTCCAATTGTTGATCATCTATCCTAGAGATAACAATCCTGCTGGGCAAAGGGTTAACCAATGACAACATACCCCGTTCAACTATGTACTCTACCCAGCAACCACAGCAACAAACAATTCAACAACAACAACAGTAACTCAAGGCAGAATGATCCACCAACCACCACACCAGCAGCAGCATAATCAACAGAACAGAGCAAAAAAACCCCAGTAAACAGAATACAACAGCAGCCCAAATCAATAAAAACAGTAGCAACCAACTAGACAGCAGCACCCATAAGAACAACATACAACATCGCAAAAATCAACAAAAAACCAGCAGCACAGCACACAACACAGCAAAAACCCTAGCAGAACAACACACAACATCAGCAAAAATTAGTGGTTTGGTCTGTTGGTCTATTTTGTTCTGTTTGATATGTTGGCTGATATTTTGGTCTGTCATGGACTCGGGTGTGATATACAAACATCCAAGTGTATTTACAAACATCAAAGCACATAGACAGCAACATGATTACATGACTACAAACTTTTAGGAATCAAACTAACATACTAATGAGTCAAGGTCACAAAACCAACTTTCTTACAACCCCGAGTCATGTAGCCCATGCCTATGATATAAGCCAAATTTACACCGATTGTATTTTTATCTAATCCTTCACTAGATAGGCTTTGGTTCCAAATTTGCAATTGTAGGGCATGCATTAGATCTTAAATTTTCAATTGAAGTTTATAGCGTCTTTTATATGTAACTCCTTCTGTAAAAACTCTAAAGTATCCTGAGAGAAAAATTATGTAGTTATTAATGGTTGGAAAATTTCAAATTACAATGAAGACTAATGAGTTTTCGTCATGTGACCACGAAATTTAAACTTACAAGTTGCTATGATTGACTATGTAGTTGCCACAAGTGCTCGACAAGGTCCGATTATAGTTGAGAATGAGTTTCTCTATCTCTAATGCGATGATGGCGTCGAACGAATTCCATAAGTTCAGTTGTATGCTGATGTGAAACAGATACATGGGGATTTTCATCGATTTGTTCATAGTCGTAGTCTTTTGCTTCATTAACATCTCGCTGATCCTCAACAATCATGTTATGCAGTATTATGCATGTCTTCATAATGTTCTTTAGTGTTTTACGTTCCCAATAACGTGCAGGTCCACGTACAATTGCAAATCATGCTTGAAGAACTCCAAAAGCACGTTCTACATCTTTCCTTCACAACTCTTGAGCTGCAGCAAAATGCTTTCTCTTATTTCCTTGCGGAGATGGAATTGTTTTGACAAATGTTGACCACTGTGGGTACATGCCATCTGCTAGATAGTATCCCATTGTATAATCATTATCATTGATTGAGTAATTGACAGCAGGAGTACGCCTTTCAGCAAGCTTGGTAAATACAGAAGATCGTTCTAGCATGTTGATGTCATTATAAGACCCCGGTAACCCAAAAAATGCATGCCATATCCAAAGATCATATGATGCTACTGCTTCTAAAATAATTGTAGGTTCATGAATATGACTAGAATATATACCTTTCCACGTAGTTGGACAATTCTTTCATTTCCAATGCATACAATCAATGCTCCCCAACATCCTAGGGAATCCATTGCTTTGGCCAATTGTTAGCAATCTAGCAATGTCATTTTTGTTTGGTGATCTCAAATACTCATCAGAAAAAATTGTAACCACCGCTTTAACAATTTTTTTTAAACTTTTCATTACAGTGCTTTCTTCAATCCTTATATATTCATCCATAAAATCAGCTGCTACTCCATAAGCGAGCATTCTAAGTGCAGCAGTCATCTTTTGGTAGGAGGATAAACCAAGCACTCCTGCACCATTTCTTTTTTGAACAAAATATGGTTCATGAGCTTTTAGTGTAGAATGAATACGGCGAAAAAGAGAACGATTCATCCGAAACCTTCTTCGAAATACATTGGGAGGATATGTTGGTGATTCAGCAAAATAGTCGAGAAAAAGCCTTTGGTGGCCTTGTAAAGTATTATGCCTAATAAACACACGACGTTGTATAGAGCCATGACGTGATCTTGATTCTTCCTCCATTTTGGCTACTGTAACTATCTCTAACTCATCATTAGAGTCAGACTCATTGAGAATCATATTGCGTACAGAATTGTGACGCATAATGAGAAAATAAAGACTTAATGTTAAAGAAAACTGGATGAGGTGGATGAAAATTAAAGAGGAATGATCTTATTTATATTGAAAAAATATGACTGTTAGAAAAATATCTATTTCAAAAATATAACCGTAGCAAAAATATTCATTTGAAAATATGATCGTTATAGAAGTTTCTATTTAAAAAATATGGTCGTTGCAAAAGTATCCTTTTGAAAATATGACCGTTACAAAAGTTTCTATTTGAAAAATATGACCGTTAAGTGTCCATTTGAAAAATATAATTTTTCTGAAAAAATAAATAAATAATAAATAAGGAATATTTAAATTGAATGGAGAAAGAAATGAAGAGTTTGTTGGAGCATGACAAGAAAAATAAGGTTAGTTAAAATAGAAAAGTAGCTTTTTAGCTACAATTTGACTAAACATTTAGCTACTTCGATAAAGATGCTCTAACACTCCAATAACGTAATACTCCAATATAATACACTAAAAAACTCCTTAGTGTACTTTTTTTAAACGTAACAACGTAATATTCTAAACTTTTTCTAAATGTAACACTCTAATGTAACATACAAAAAAACTCCTTAGTATACTTTTCCCAAACATAACACTCCAATCAATGTAATTTCGAATGTAACACTCCAATGTAACACATTAAAAAACAATTTAGTATACTTTTTTAAACCTAACACTCACAGTTTGAAATTATACATTTACTCAAAATTTATTAAGGAATTTTTGTACTCTTTTTGGAATGGTTTAAAAAATCCCACATCATTTTTTTAGAGTGTTACATTGGATTATTATGTTTGGAAAAAGTATAGTAAGAATTTTTTTGTGTTACACTAAGGAGTTCTTTTGGAGCGTTACATTAGAGTGTTACGTTTGAAAAAAATGCACTAAAGAGTTTTTTTAAAGTGTTATATTAGAGTGTTACGTTTGAGTATTATAAATTGAAATTATACATTTGCTCAAAACTTACTAAAAAGTTTTTGTACTCTTTTTGAAATATTTGAAGAATCTCCCGTTCTTTTGAAATGTTTGAAGAATATCATATTTCAAATCATTTTTATACTCCTTTTGAAATATTTGAAAAATTTTACCTTTCAAGTCATTCCAAATAAAAAGAATTTCCATATAAGAATTCATTCCAAATTTGATTCTCATAGGTTGTGTATCTTAAATTTCTAGCATAAAAGGGAAGAGAGAGAGAGAGAATGAAATATAATAGAAATAAGGGTATAACTGTAAATATAATTTTCAAATAATATATTAAATTTACCTTTCTAAAATCAATGGACTGATTGGTCTAGAAGAAAACTCTTGAGACTAATCGGATCACAATTCTTCAAAATGGGATTTATAGGTAAATTTTCCTAAAAAAAATTATATAAATTCAATTATGAACCAATTAAATTGCAACACATAATAACATATGAAATTTTTATGGTAAAAAAATGACAAAATTTGAGAAAATTTGGTAAATAGTTTCAACCTTAACTCTTAAATTTTTTTTAAATTTTCTTTCTCTTTTTCTGGGAAAGATAGTTTGGATGAGATGAAGATGGTAACGTGAGAAATTTAGATACTTTTCAGGGGAAGATATTTATTTATAATTATTATAAAATAGGAATATGTTTGTAACGAAAAATTTCATTATATCTCTTAATAATAGGAATGCAAACTTACAAAGATATTCATTATATATTTAATGGTTCTATAATGGTTATGAAAGAAGATCCTCTATTATTTTTTTGTAAATATTTAATGGTTATTAATTAACGAGCAATGCTATATCTGTTTAAAATCTTACTAAAAATATGCATGTCTAAATACAATTGGATGTTTAAATGTCATTATTTTTTCAATAACCAATCACATCTAACCTTCGTATTTTTAGTAAGATTTTTAATAAGATTGTTAGTATGTGTAAAATTATTCTTAATGAACCATATATGGAATAGGAATACAAATATTTACGAACTGGAGGGTGTTGTTGGGCCTGTGGGGTCTACCGCGAGTCTCGTTTTGATAATTTGAACCGTTCAATGTGTAGAACTTGTTGAGTACTATATATCTATAAAAAATCATATTGATCGGATATCGATAGCTATATGATCAAATCAGTTTTGTATAATAAAAAATGGACGGTAAACAAATAAACGGTTGATAGAAATCTGCTCCGATGAAATAGTTATCGATATCCGATCAACGTAATGTTTTACAGGCATATAGTACTTGACAAGTTTTATACATTGAACGGTTCGAATTATCAAAACGAGACTCGTGATGGCCCCCACGGGTCTAACAGGACCCTCCAATCCGATTACGGGGGAAGTATCCAATTCGATGTTTGATTAGGGGAATAACGGGGGAATTATTTACTGTGCGGATTGTAATCCAGGGGAAGCATCCAATCCGATGTTTCTTTTTTTTTAGTCCACTGGATATGGAATCCGATTGGACTCCTTATCCCCCATATGGGGGATTATACTATCCGGGGGGGTGTGTGTGAGACAATTTTGGAGGGATTATTCACTGTTGGGATTAGGTGGTGAAATGACCATTTTGACCTTCTACTATTTAATTATGTATTATATTTAGTAAAATTCAATAAAATTTAAATGTCTCAATTTAAAAATAAAATAATTTTATTTAACTTTTTATTGATGTTTTATTTTATTTTTTTAAAATAATTTTTTATAGATATTTTATTAATGTTTTATTTTAAAATTTTGTTTATATTTTATTTAATTTTATTTAATTTCATTATTTAAATGTTAACAGATGTTTTATTTAATTTCAGTGTTTAATTATTATTATTTTTAAAAACAAATTTATTAAAAATTTAATTAAAAATAATATATATTTTTATTGATATTTTATTTATTTAATTTAAAAAAAATAAATTTATTTAATTGTGTAAAAAATAAAATAAAATAAATTTTATTTAATCTAGCTAAAAATAATTAAGATATTAAAGATATGTTTAATATTGCTATTACTTAGTAAATAATTGAAAAATGGTAAAATAGTTTTTTGTTCATTTATTCTATCCTATCCAGTCTGTCCAACAAAACGTTGGATTCACTAAAAATAATCATTTCTAGACATCTAATCCCATGAAAAAACAAACATATGATATATATCCAATTCAACCAAATAGTCCGGGGGATTCACAGTCTTAAGACTCAAGTCTGATGGATTCTAATCCCCTTATCTAGTCCGTCCAATCAAACACACCCTTACATATTTAATGGTTATGAAATAAGATTATATGAAACAGAAATGCAATATTTAATGGTTATTAATTAAGGGAAATGCCTTGTAGCTCGAATGCTACGAGGCTCGAATGGCTCGAGAGAGGAGAAAAGAGGAGAGGGAGAGGAAGAGAGGGAGAGGGAGAGGGAGAGGGAGAAAAGAGGAAGAGAGGGAGAGGGAGAGGAAGAGGGAGAGACAGAGAGAGAGAAGCAGACGGGAAGAGAGAGAGAAGACGCCGATGCCCAGCTCCGATCGTCGCCCAGCCGCCGATCGTCTCGCCGACCGCCGTCATGGCCTCGCCGCCCGCCGTCGTCGCCCAGCTCCAGATCGTCAGATCGTCGGCCTCCGCCTCCACCGCCTCCGCTTCCTCCTCCCCTGTATTAGGGCCTCCTCTCCCTCCCCCTCCTCCCCCTCCCCCTGCGTCTTCTTCTTCTTCTGCCCGTCTTCTTCTTCTTCTGTCAAAAAAAAAAAATATAGTGAAGGAGGGTCAACGAGAAAAAGAAAAGAAAAAAAAAAAAAAAAGGGTCAAAACGACGTCGTTTTGACCCTCGAGCCAACTCTCGAGCCTCAACTCTCGAGCTACCAATCACTACCGATTAATTAATCATATGAAATAGGAATGCAATATTTAATGGTTATTAATGATTATTAATTAATCATATTTGATCCTCTATTAATGGTTATTAACTAACCATATCATTTTCATATTTTACCCTCCGTTACATGTTTGTAAATATTTAATGGTTATTAATTAACCTAAAAGCCTTCTCATATTATAAAATAAAAATAAAAATTTATAAATTAGATAGATGGGAGGACTTTAAGGGCTTGTTTGGTTTATGGAGTTATTTATTTATTTATTTATTTATTTATTTATTTTTTAAATATTCTTAAAAAAATCAATTTAAAGAATTGATCCACTTTTCAAACTATTTGGGAAATTAACCTACTTTTTAAAATCGCATGTTGAAAATATAATTTCTGGTGATATGGACTTTATTTTTTGAAATTCTATTTTCAACATGCGATTTTAACGTGAAATTGCATTTTGAAAATGCAATTTCAATTTCAAAATCGCATTTTCAAAATAAGATTTCAAAAAGTAGGTTAGTTTCCCAAATAGTTTGAAAAATGAGACAATTCTCTGAATTGTTTTTTTTTTTAGAATATTAAAAAAAAAACTCTGGTTCATATCTCAAGATACAATTTTTGAAAAAAATTTCAAAATTTTGTTTGGTTCAAATTTTTAAATTTTTTTTTTCAAAATTACTTTCTCTCTCCTACAAATCAATCAATCAATCACTCACTTTTTCTTTCTTCTCTCTCATTCTCAATCACTTTTTCTCTCTTACACATATCTACTCAACTACAGCAAAATATCAAATTATCTCAAACTGTCAAACTTCAAAACTATTTTCAAAATATATAACTAAATAAATCAAAAAAATTTCTAACTCACTCAAATTTTTTTTTTTTTTGAAAATTTATCTCTAAAGAAAAACCAAACACACCCTATGCCTCGAGTCTAATGAATAAGACTTTTAAATGACCCAGAATATATATAAAATATTTTGTTTTATTTTTATTTATTTAAATTATATACGTATTATGTGTGCTAAGAGTTAATTTTATATTATAAAAAAAATTATTATACTTAGCATTAGTTAGATGATGTAATAGAGTGTCCCCATTCCAAATATATAATGAAAATGATCGCAATCCCACAGATTTGTACGTTTTCCCTTATACTTATGGTTTGCAGATGAAGAAGAAAATTTGACTGGCAATTATGGTACCTTAATTTAAGGGAATAAATTTAATAATAAAAGTCTTAACTCAAAATTATATAAAAATTTAATGCTGGATAATTGAAATAGTGACACAATAACTTAATTAATTTTTATAAATAATTTAAAAATATTAAAAATTACATTGAGACTTTGAAACTTAGGCCTCGTTTGGGGACTTACCTTTTAGCCAATTAGTCAAAAAGTTACTAACTCGTTTGGGAACAGGCTAATTTAGTAACTTTTTGGCTATTTGGCTAAAAAGGTAGGTAAAAAAAACTTGTATGTTTGGGATGACTTTTTGGCTAATTACGAAAAGATGTGCAAAAAGTAGAGAGAAAAGAGAATCTTTGACTTTTTGGTATGAGTGGTTGGCTTTTTGGCTAATTTATAGTAACTTTTTAGCTAATTGGCTAAAAAGGTAAGTCCCCAAACGGGGCTCAGCCAAAAAGCCAACTACTTATACCAAAAAGTCAAAGATTCTCTTTTCTCTCTACTTTTTATATATCTTTTCGTAATTAGCCAAAAAGTCATCTCAAATATACAAGTTTTTTTTACCTACCTTTTTAGCCAAATAGCCAAAAAGTTACTAAATTAGCCTGTTCCCAAACGAGGCCTTAGGCTTCGTTTGGGAAGCCAAGTTTGAGACTTTTTTTTGGCTATTTTAATCACAAAAAATAAAATAAGTTTTTAGTTTACTAACACAAAATATCATACTCAACTCATAATCATTACATTCTTTCTTTCACAAAAAAATAAAATAAGCCAAAAGTCTTTTCCAAAAGAGACTTTTAACCCCAAGTTAAAATAGTAAAAAACATAAGCCAAAAGGCTTATAAATTACTTTCAGTTTTTATCTTTATTGAAATCATTTTTGATTGTCTATTTTTCAATTTTTTTCTCCACTCCCCCATTTTTCTGTAACTCTCAATTATTAGTAAAATTATTATTTTTTTAAATGTAAAATATTGCAATAATGATAAGAATACTAAGGTTTGGTTTACGAGGTGGGTTGACTTTTTAACTTTTTGATTTTTTTGATTATTTTAGTCTGAGACTAAAAAGTCTAGTTTGGGAAACATTTTTGACTTTTTTGATTTTTTTTGAGAGAAAGAATATAATGATTATAAGTTGGATGTGATGTTTTGTCTTATTAAAACTAAAAAACTTATTTTATTTTTTATGACTATTTTAGTCCCAAACCCACTTTTCAAACAATGCCTAATGTGTACCAATTAACAATAATTGGATACATTATTAGGTAGGGCCACGTTAAGTGATGGAAACTATTTATATACCTTGAGGTGTTTTGGAAAGAAAATAAAAAGTTAATTTTTAATTTTTTATCAATTTTGAATCATATCATATCTCACATTTTTTATTCATAAAAAGATAAAATAAATTAAAAAAGTCAAAAAATTAATTTTTTACCAATTTTTCAAAACACACTTTCGTGTCTTAGTTTATGTTAATTGGTATACTAATTAATATTTATAATATTACTTAAATTATTATAACAAACATATTTTTTTAATTTTATATTTTTTGAGTCATAATTAAAATTAAAAAATATATTATAACTAAATATAACATAAAATATAATTAAAAATATTCATGATACATCATTTCAAACTTGTGTATATTAGAAATAGAAAATAAAAATACAAATAACATAAAAATGTAAGGCGCGTGAAGATAGAGACCCCACACGTGGTGGTGGTGTACCCTTTCGGGCCCACACACAAAAAGAATGTACCAATGACTCATTGAGCCACTGACCCGCACACACCCTAGTTAACTAACCATAGTTAATTTATACTCCCACGTGCACTTCACCCCTGGTTAAATTAAACACTCTTCTCTCTCTCTCACCATTCTTCTAGAGAGACACATATTTTAAAACCCTAATCTCTCTCTCTCTCTCTCTCTATAAATATAATTTTCTTACCCTCTCTCTATATATAGGCATGCACGCGTCTCGGAACTGATTTTTCTCTCTCTTCAACCTCGATAGTGCAATCACCGGAAGGAGGAGGAGGAGGAGGATTCAAAAGGTGAGATATCGAACCTGCATTGCTTTTAATCAACTTTTTCTCTGATCCTCTACTGCTTTATCGTTTCTGGGTCTCTCACAATCTTCTCTGCCATTTTTCTCTCTTTCTCTCTCTCTCTCAAGACCTTGATATAATGCTTTGCAACTCTGCTTTGTCGACTGTCTTCCCGCAGTTAATTACGCTGATAACTTCTGCTCTTCTATTTTTCTCATTAAGCTTCTCTGCATGAATGCTCTCTGTTTTATTATTTTTGGAGCATTGATTGATTTTGTATTCTAGTTCTCGATGATTTCTACTTTTGGCAGAGCTGTCGTTTTTAGAAACATTCGCGGTCGACGATTTTCCCAGCAAGTGTTGGAAACTTTTCCTTTTCTGATCAGTATTGTGTGGATTCGAGGCTGTGAAACTTGAGTTTCTACTTTCTATTTTACTGTAATTGTTTCCATTGTTATGCTTCGTTTAGTAGTTGTTTTTAGGCTGCAACATATCGCCGTCGATATGGCTATTTTAGAGCATCTCCAACCCATCCTTCAAAACTTCAAATATGAAGGATCCTTTCTAATTTTGAGCTCCAACCTATCCTTCATTTCTTCCTCCCAAATGAAGGAAGATGGATTGATCCTTCAAATATGAAGGGAGGATGAACAAAATGAAGGAGCCTTTAAAACACTATTCACTCTACATTTCTTATTATATTCAAAATAACTTTTAATGTGTAAATTTAATTTTTATAAAATTGACATCAATAAAAGTATAAAATCATACCTTTAAAATGAGTATAATATTAAATATATTTGACAAAAATTTTAAAATTAAATATTTATTAATGAACAAAAATTATTTTTTGATTGGAGTTTGAATGAAGGAAATGAAGATTTGTGGTTGGAGTTTGAATGAATAGTAACCTCCTCTATATTTACTTTTTGAATAAAAAATATTATTTTCATCCTCTTGAGAAGAGGATGTGGTTGGAGATGCTCTTAGGGCTACTAAACTCTTTGATTCGCGAGTCTCAATAACCTCTGCTTCTCTGCTTTTTTGGCGGTAGTTCTTTTTGACTGATTTGATTTGATTTGATTTTGATTTGTATTCAGATTGTCCGTATTTTTATTAATATTTTCTCTTTCTCTTTCTTTCTAATCCTTCGGAATCGTAATTACAATACAGGCTGTTTCTCTCTCTCGTCTATGGCGGTGTAGCGTAGGGTTTCAAAGCCTCAGCGTTAGTCAAACTCTCCGATTCAGCTTTTATTACTGGAAGTGTCTGCGAGAAAGTTGTTTCCATCAATCACATTGACGTAGACATATCTGTTGACTTTCTGGAGGAGAATCAACGATTCGTTTTCATATCTCCGGCCAGCACCAGTTTCCGATGAGCTTTGAGTGTGCATCGATGGTAAGAAATCCATCATTAAGGCGGCGAATCGCTTTGGTTACGGCGACATTCGCGGTGGGAATACTCATGATTATTGCGTTCCATACAGGTATATGTGCTCACCGAACCTACCAGATTCTCTTATATTCCCTTCCTTGGTAATAATAATCCATTACAGTACTACTAGGATATATATATAGAGAGAGATAGATCGATCACATACATATATATATATTTTAAGGCTTCAATAATTGTTCTAATCGGTTTGCTTTTGTTTAATTTAACAATGCTTCTTTTCCAGCGGCATGTATTATTACTTTTGATTTTTGATTCTCCATTATTTGCCATTCAGATCAGCGATTTGATAATCGTTTAGAGGAGTTGTTGAGTACAGTCGCGTCTGAGGGAAGCAATTCCACTCTCTCCACTCCGCATCGCAAGCTACTCCGTCGTGGTAAGCTTCAATAAAAACCTCTCCCTCCGTACTTCTGCAATCTGTTCTCTCTCTCTCCCCTTCCTTCCTTTAATGTGTTTTTGGCTTTATGTACATATACACACGCTAGAAGAACGAAAGAATATCTGGTGCTCTGCCATTACCTCTTCTGTTTTGCTTTCACTTTTGTGTCGGTCCTTAGCCGCTTTACTTTTTTTGTAACCATTTATATGCTAATGAAACAGTGCACGTCCATCGATCCGACACGTACGGTTCTGTTGTATTTGGGAGGGAGGTGGACGTCAATTAAACTTCTGTTTTTTTTTTTTTTTGGGATTAATTCTAACGTGCACTGTTAGATAAAACTAACTTCTTCACGGGGGAATTATTTGCTCTTATGATTGTGTTTGGTTGGAGATGTGATTGTAAAATTAGGATTGTAGTTAATTTCGAATTTTATTTTGTATTTGGATATCATACTAATAGTTCACTCGAATTGTATAGGTCCTATAGGGAATTATTGAGCACATGTTTGAAAAATAGTTTTTTATAATTTTTTTTATGACATGATAATTTGTTTTAGCTATAACGAAAAAATGCGAATTATTAAGATGTTTAATTTTTGTTTTGGATAGTGAGACTTTGACTTCTGTTTTTTTTTTTTATTTTTTATTTTTTATATTTTAGCTAAAAAAGAAAAAGAAAAAGGAAAAAAAAAGGAAAAGTGATCTAAATTAAGATATGTGTTCGTTTGGAAAGTGGATTGATTTTTTAATTTTTTTTTTATTATTTTAATTTGAGACTAGAAAGTATCGTTCGAAAAGGACTTTTGACTTTTTTTTTTGTAGAAGAAAGAATAACATGATATTTTATTTTATTAAGCTAAAAAGTTTATTTTGTTTTTTATGATTAAAATAGTCAAAAAAAAATTTCAAATTTGGCTTTCCAAACGAAGCCATAAGATGTCATTTGGGAATATAATATTTTAATTTTTTATAAAAAAAATAAAAAAATAAAAAAATTGATGTGACAATTTATGTTTAATCCCAAACAATGCCTAAGATAGAAAAGTAAATTACGGTCACTTCTCCTCCTTCGAGATCTTCAAGTCACATAATATATTTTGTATTCGTTAGTAACTTGGGACTCATATGGATTATTTCTGATAAAGAGATAATTCAAAAATATGAAAAGATGTATATATTTTTTATATTATTAAATCTTAAAACTAATAACTGTTCACAGCTTATCCATCGAAAAGAGACATCTGTTTCGTTTCAAATGTTAGCTTGACTAGGTGCCAAGCGCAAGTTAGCAATCCTCAATCTTCTAACTGGCAAATTCTGTTGGCTGATAGTGGTATCAGCAGCGCATGTTAGCCTTCCCGCGTTGATTACATATGTTGAGAAAAGAAGGGTGATTCTTTTTCTGCTCCATTTTGTATCATAGACATTCTAAATTTTGAGGTATTTAGAAAAGAGATTAAAAAAAAAAAAAAGGTTGTGTAATTGTACCTAATAAAGATAAAATTGGAGTGTTAGCATCACGCAAAACAACAATAAACTAAATGCATTATACTATTATGTCCTACGAGTGGCCTTTTTGGTTGATTTGTTCCTTTCTTTCTGCCTTTGTGTTACCCCTAAAAAAGTTTAATTTGTCCTGGCTTGTAGTGGTGTGTGCGCCTTTTCCATCTGGTATTTTTATTTTTGTTTTTATTTTTTACATAAAAGGGGAAGAAATATTATTCAGTGTGTATTTTGTTTGCTTGTGGTTTTTCCTGCAGCAGCAACGGAAGTGGAACCGAACCGAATATGGGGCGACAAGTGTTCAAAATCAGACATAGTGATAAACCAAGGACCCACAGCACCCCTACCGAGTGGCATACCAACCTACACGGTGGAGATCATGAACGTGTGCGTCACCGGCTGCGACATCTCCGGCATCCACGTGAGCTGCGGGTGGTTCAGCTCGGCCCGCCTCATCAACCCTCACATCTTCAAGCGGCTCCGCTACGACGACTGCCTCGTTAATGACGGCAAGCCCCTCCTTAATGGCCGCGCCATCTCTTTCCAGTATGCCAACACCTTCCATTACCCTCTCTCTGTCTCCTCCGTCATCTGCTAAACACCCCACCCCACCCCAAATACTACTCTATTCTATTATTACTGTTACAGTAGTAAGTAATTAATACGAATAAAGTAAAAAAAACCACAGCAATAGTATAAAGCCTTGAAGCAGCACTACTACTATATATATATGCTTCCAGTTTGTTTTGTTGTTGTTCTGCTTTCTTGCTTTATATGTTTTTGTTATTTTTTTTTGAACTAAGCTGCGTGATGATGATGGGGCACATATTACTAAGGTTTTTTTGAGTCTATTTTTGTTCTAGAATTAGGAGGGGGAGAGCGGAGGTAGAGTTGCTATTTGGGTGTATATAATAGAGTGGTTTCTATTTCTGGTAACTGATGTTAGATTCAGACTCTGAAAGAGGAATCCTTTTTTTGACTAGTAGTTTTTGATGATGTTTGTGGTGAGAGATATAAGCTGTGTTTGATTGAAAATTTGAAAAGATATTTGAAAAAAAAAAAAAAAAAAAGAGAAAGTATAGGTGAAATATGAATAAAATATATTTAAATTTTATCTGTATTTTATATATATATATTTTAAATTTTTTCTCAAAATTTTAAATTAAATGCAGCATTAGGTGATGATTCATTTTAAGTGCTTGTTTGGCTAAGATTTTGGGACTAAAAAAAAGTATAAAAAGACAAAATAAGTTATAGACAAAATATTACTTTTCACTCATAATTATTATATTTTTTCTCTCACAAAAGTCAAAAAAGTTTCAAAATAAAAATCAAACAACGCTAAAAAAGTTGGGCTAAGAACCTTTAAACCGTCCCCCCCTCTTTCTTTGTTGTGTGTAGGGTGTTCATTTTATTATTATTATTAGTTTTTGAATAAATTGCACTGAACTCATAATTTTAGTAGTTTAGAGAGAGCGATTTAAAATTATATTCAAAATGTGACTTGTGACATTTTTTCTTCAAATCTAAAGAAAGATAGTGTAATTTATTTGTTTATTTTATGCGTACAAAATGTAATTTATTTGTATATTTCATGAGTACGAGTTTCCAGTTTAACTCCGTTAATTTGTTGACCACATCCCGTATTTCATTCTCCTTGGTTGTATTCTTGCTTGGGCAATGCTATTTATACATGCACACCACACTCGTATGAATGATTAAATCAAAAGTTAGATTAAACTGGTGCGACCCTTCCCCGTCAAATAAAAATAATGAAATAAATAAACAAAAATAATGAAGAAACTGACGCAAATAGAATTATACTTTATGTAATTGTCGTATCAGTTTCTAGATTTTATGTCCTTTTAAAATTTGTTGATAATGATCAGGGAATTTTTAGTCAAAACAATTGTTTTTCTTTTAATGATTATATATGCTTGTTTACTGTTTGGAATATGGCCATGTGACCAGCCTAGAACAGAAAGGCATGTATGCCATCGCATGAATGATTTCTGCTGAAAAATGATGAGAAAGAGAAATTGTATATAAAATCGTCAAAATAATTTGGTTCTTGATAGACATTCATTCATTGGGGATGCAAAAATAAAAACAAAATAATAATAATAATAATATGTTATGTTTGTAGCTGTAAATATGCTACACACTCTAAATAAATATTGATGGGCACAGTTAGGAGGGGGCTGTCTTAGATTACCAAAACAGTCATTCCCTTGAAGCCTTAACAAAACAGGCCCAACATTAAGCCTAGTAGAGAAACTCACAATGGTCAGGGCAGGAATCAGCTAGTCATGTGTCAAGTAGGGAGTTGGTTATGTGGTAGACAAAGATTTTGGAGAGTTATTGAGTTTACGCGCCAAGCATTAAATGAGATTGTCAAAGTATTAAATGCAACAAAACCTCTTGCTCTAAGACAGGAAAAAACCACCATGGTTGACGACAAGCAAATGGTAGGCTTTCAGCCAATGAGACAGCATGAATAGACAAGGAAATGATAAATGAGCAATATAAGGAAGCCTCTAATTTACGTTGGTAAAAAGAAAACCCCTCTCTCTCTCTCTCTAACTGCTATTCCAATCAACTCCTGTCTAACTTATCCATCGGAGAGTCCACGGGGAGGAGCCACGCCAGTTTTGGTACCTTTCCATTGGACCTTTCGCAGGTGTGCACGAAGGAGACGAAGGCTAACGAACCCACAGAGCACGTGGATCAGTCCGACCCATCTCTAACTGACTAAATTGCATCATCAGTTGGCGCCGTCTATGGGAATTTACTCTGATTGACAGTTGTGTTCATTGTCACTGGAGACCTGTCCCCTAAAACCTCTCTTTTACGTCAGAGTGGATGGTTATGACGAGATTTATGGCTTCACAACACAATGCCACCAACCCCTAAGCTGAGTCTTCCAAACCAAATAACCAGCCTATGTATTTCACAGAGCTCACTAATTGCATAAACCGCTTGGCCAAGCAAAACTAGGCCTTGATCAATGCTTTGCTCCAGCGAGATCTCCCTGTTCCTCCTCCCCCACCACCTCAAGACATTCTTCCAAACCACCATGACTCATACCCACCCTATGTTTTCTAAGGACCTCTCCCCACAGCCTTCGCCCTACACGCTTAGCCGTCTAACTTGAAAGGCCTGCGCCCCATTTCTCAAGGCTTATAGTTTCATCAGGATGAGTCGTAGCCCCTCCATAACCGTCATCCACCACACAACGCTACTATCCATGAAGGCGAAGCTAGCAGTGTTCAACCCTCACTTCCTTCCGAAGGAGACAATGTTTCCATCTGGGACTAGCGAAGCTAGCAGTGTTCAATCCTTATTTCCTTTCGGAGGAGACAATGTTTCCATCTGGGACGCAGAGCTGCGAGCCATGAAACTCTAACTTCAGGGGGTCATGCAGAACAAACCTTCCTCCACTGCTAACTCTCTTTTTGCCGCTTCTATCAGAGACAAGCCTCTACTCCCCAAGTTCAAAATGCCATCGATTGACACCTTCGACGGTACAACCGATCCAGTCGACCACTTGGAAGCATATCGAACGGTCATGGTCCTCTATGCTTTCCCTGATAAGATCATGTGTTGGGCTTTCCCGGTTACACTGAAAGGGTCGGTGCGACTCTAGTTCAATTAGCTTCGTCTAGACTCGGTCACTTCTTTCAACCAGCTAAGCGAGTCATTTTTGAGCCATTTCATTGGCGCTTAGCGTCAATGTTGCCCAGCAACGTAATTACTAGATATTCGACAAACTGAAGGAGAATCATTACGTAGCTTTGTCACTCGCTTCAATTCAGAAGCTATACAGGTTAAGGAGAATGATGACAAAGTGTGGACACCCCATTTTTGACTGTCCTCAAGACTTGGATGTTCTTGCAAGTACATCCAGTAACAAGTTTGATTGCTTGTCGAGCGCTCGAACTTCACGGCGGAACGCCACAAGTTTGAGCTTTCCAAACCCTGCATCAATTTTATCTCATTTTTGGACCATGTTTTGGTCCTTCTAGCATGTTTTTCTTGATGCACTACTGGCCATGTTAAGGCACTGTCGGCCATGGATTTTGGCCTGTCGGCTATTGATGTGCCCTGCCGGCCATCAATGAGACCTTGCTGGCCATCACTAATGGCTGGCTGGCCACCAGTGTATCAGTAGATATTTTCTGATATTTTGTGCCAGCTGTTTGCACAGGTTGAGCCATCTGCTTGCACGTGTATGGCTGGATCTCTTTGAGAGGATTTTGTATCTTCTATATATAGAAGCCTTACTCTTGCATGCTCAAGGTTGGAAATTTTGAAGACAAAAATTTCTCTTTCTCTCTCTCTCTAGAATTATCTCTCTCTAAATATTTTGCCTTAAAGCTTGAATTCTCTACACTCTTGCTTGTGAGTTCTTGATCAAACTTGATCACCATTGTGTTGAGGTTGCTTGAGGTCCTATTTGAGCTCTAGAAGAGGATTTTTGCTTGGTTTGACTTGCCTTTGTTGCCTAAATAGCATCTTGTCTTTAAAGAGGTAGAATACTTGTATTTTAAGTATAATTTAAATACTTGTTTGGCCATCTTTGCACGCTGTTTTGAGGCTGGTTTTGACCTCTGAAATCTTTGGTTTTATGATTTAAAATAGTGATTTGAGGTTTGTTTTAGAGTTAGGGGTGGTCCATCCTTTTTGTAGCTTGTTTAGTTAAGTGTTGTGCCATCTTTCAAAGTTTTTAAGACAACTTTTTTTTGGCTTTTTAACCACTAAATTCCAGGGGATTTTCAGTGATAAAAACTTTGTTTTGAAGTCCAAAATAGGAGGGGGTGGCCTCCCCTCCTTGTGTCTTGTTTGCAAGTGTAGATAGCCTAACATGTGAGCATGTTTTTCTACCTTTTTGTGACTTGATCTCAACATGTTTTAAGTACTGATTTGGCATGATTTAACTCTGTTTTGGCCTGTCTTGGTCATATGAGTCTTGTCTTGAATGGTTGTAGTGCAAATGGCATTCATTAGCTCATTGTTTTAGGCTCTAAACTTGATTTGCTTAAGATGTTTGCATGTTGAAGTGTCTTTTTATATGTAATTTCAGTGCTCATAGCTCTGTCACATACTCATTTGCTTTACTCTTTCATTGCTTTTTAGAGTTGCTCTTGAGTCTTGTTTGTAGCCTAACATGTGAGTATGTTTTTCTAGCCTTTTATGCCTTACTCTCAGCAAGTTTTAGCCACTGTTTTGGCATGTTTTAACTATGTCCAAAGCTGGTTTGGTCAGTTGAGCTTTGTATTGCATGCCTACAGTGTTGTGATCTTCACTAACTTAATGAGTTAGGCTCTTAAACATGTTGTGCATGTGTTGCTTGCATGATTGAGTGTCATTTTTCATGTCATTTCAGCACTGAAATATCTGCAACCTCCCTCATTTCTTCATTTTTTTGAGGGTTGATTAACCTTAAGGTTGTGTTTAAGCTTGAGATAGAGCTTGTGCTCAATGGTTTTAATCCTCTTTTGAGGGTTTCTACTAACCAACGGTATGATTTCTCTCATGTCTTAAGTCATCCTTTGGTTGACCCCTCTCTCATTAGAGGACACTCATCTTGGACTTAACCGGTTAAAGAATGATTCGGTAATATAAATGCGTAAACAAAATTGGACAAGTAAAACCTGAGCAAGATGAGCATTTTGTGTTGCATTGCATGTGTTCAATCGGACGTTATATTGAACACAAGGAAGATTGGTTCATTTCATACATAAAGTGATGAAATGAGCCAATCTCCTTTGTCTCCATCACCCTTGATCATGCATGATAGGGTGGTGGTCTTTTGTGTCATATTTGTGCATTTATTAAAAGTGTACAACTTGGATCTTTGGCCATCATGCATTGAAAATGCTTGATTAGTGATTTTGGATCCAAGAGTGCCACTCCTTTGATGTTTTGAGATGATAAGGAGGGGCACAGTACAAACATATCCTTGGAAAACTTTCATTTTTCCTCTGTTTGTGCTCTGTTGTAGTGTGGTGATTCAGTACACCAGTGGCCCGTAGTGGCTCACTGATGGCCGGCAGTGCTTCATCCTTGGTCGGCATGGCACACTTTTGGCCGGCAGATGGCCGGCAGCAAACATTCATGGTCGGCAGGCCACTGGTGCAGTCCTTAGCAATGAATTGGTAAGGTGGAGCAGAAAATCTTGGAGTGAACTCAACCCTGTAAACAGAGCCTCTCAAGAGCAAACCGGAAGGCTTATCGGGGCGAAAACCGAGTGCATGCATCTTTTCCTTTCCAAAGCAGAGTTGAGGCAGTGTAGTTTAATGCTTTACATGTTTAGTTAGCATGAATTTGTTTTAATTAACTAGTTGCTAATTAGTTAAGTGTTGTAATAATTAAGTAGCTTAACTTAGCTATTTCTTTATTTTTTGTTTTAATTAATCTAATTAGTTTAATTATATTAGTTTAATTAGCTTAGTTTAGAGTAGCTTAGCTATTATTCATTCAAACCCTCCTTCGAGAGGGCGCAATGTTGTAATAAGTGTACGTGCGTGTGTGCATGTCTTCCAACCCCACGTCTTTCTCCTTTTTATTTATCCATTTTTGATGGTTAGATTAGGGACATTTTCGATTAGCATACCTTATGCTTGCATGTTTGCATCATTCATTTGTCTTACATGCACCGAGGCTCAGCGCATTGTTCAAATTGCATCGCAATTTCAAATACACTTCTTTGAATACGTGTTTCAAAGCATGTTATCAAATTATATCATATGCCATGATTAGGTAGCCGAGCCTATTAATCTCATATTGCATGTGTTGCATTAGGCATTATTAATATAGTTAGGATCATGCATATTTCTAACTAGTTTTTGTTTTGGCTTGGAGTACACTGTAAGTTTTACGCTTTAGCATACTTGCATGAGTGCGAATGATGCCATGTTTTGCATGCTTGCCATGAGGCTATGTGCTTAAATGCTAAACTGCATGAATGCCTGTGGATGAAGGTTTTGTTGTTTGAATTAGAATGATTCAACGAATGCACGTTTTAAACCCACTTTGCGAAGTGGCAAATCATGTTTTAAGCCCATCATGTTTGATGGCAAATCTGCAATTTAGCCCACTTGAAGGTGGCAAATTCAAACCATTTTCACAAACAAACATGAGTTGAATTCGTTATAAATCCCGCGACTTACTCTATACTTGCTTATGTGCGTCACATAGTAAAGTTAGCTAATAACCAGAATAAGAACACATGAGGTTTATAAAACAACATATCCTAATAGTAGAGGCCGATCTTTGATTGGGTGAGCAGGGGTGCTCATTTCAAGACCTTCCCCTCTCGTACCCAAGTTCTCGAGCCGATACAACTTTGGTGATGACGGACACGTGGCCTTTGGCACGAGTCAGGGTTTCTTAAATTTCTCAAAAATAAAATATTTAGGTGGCGACTCTGTAATCTGGCAAAGCAGTCCAATTTTGATATTATTTGATTTAAAATCAAATTTTCAAAATGATTTGCCGGATTAGACTTTTAGTGTTTATCAGTTTCACATTGCACTTTGTAAAATTAGATTTAGAACTGTGACATGAGTCCGAACTGTAGGACCAATTCGAGCTCTCTGAAAAGCGGGCGCGAAAAAAGTCGAGCTACACAAAGTCATTTTAATAGCCTTCATGGTTGGACTATGCTCGTTGGACTTCCTCTTTTCCCTCTCTAAAAATCCTCCAACGACCATGGCCATCCTGCTCGCCAAGGCTGCCCAAAAGTACATGAATGTTGAAGACTCTTTGGCAGCTCGCCAAGATTCTACACCTAAACTCTCATAACCCAAAGACAAGAGAAAGGAGCCCGAGCCTAAACATCCTCAATACACTCATCTCGACCGACCACCACGCTCCGACCGATCGGCTCCTTCCCGCCTATCCGATCGTTTTAAGCGGTATACCTTTTTTAACTCGCCCATAGAGCACGTCCTCAATCAAATCCAACAAGATTATAACCTGAAATGGCCCCAACGCTCCAAGTCATCCTCTAACTGACGGGATCAGTTCAAATATTGTCGCTTCCACCGCGACCATGGCCATAACACGAATGAGTGCATCAATCTTAAGGATTAGGTGGAAAACCTAGTTTGTTAGGGACGTTTAACTCGATTCACCGCTTCCCGACCACATTAAAGGGCCAAGACCGATCCAAAGCGAAACGATAGACACACCCTGCCAAGATCGGCTAACCAGCCTCGGCGGGATGGTGATAGAGCCCAATACCAACCTCGAGCCCCAGGAGGCCCTACTCTCCCAACGGGAGAAATCAAGGTCATTGTAAGGGGCTCGCGTGTGGTGGACCATTTTGGTCGGCATAGCGAGCCGAGCTCCGAAGAATTAGACAAGGTCAGACAAAGAAGTGCCGATGGTCGACCGACCTCCTAAACAACCCAAACGGTGGTCAGAACTAATCACCTTCACAGATGTAGATTGTGAAGGCGTTCGATACCCCCATGATGACCCTTTAGTCATTTCCTCTCTCCTCTCTAACTACGAAGTCCGACGTGTGCTTGTCGACAATGGCAGCTCATCAGACATTATTTTTCTGAATGCTTTCAAATAGCTTCAGATTAACGAAGAAAAGTTATCCCCTCTGCAAACACCCTTGGTCCACTTCACCGGAGATCGGGTAATCTTTATAAGGTCCATTGATCTTTCAATTATTATCGGCGAGTATCCAAGGCAAACTATGAAGATCCTCACCTTTTTGGCTGTTGACTGCCCCTCTGCTTACAACGTTATACTTAGGCGTACAACTCTCAATACTTTCCAAGCTGTGACGTCCATGTATCATGTGGCAATAAAATTTTTGACCAATCATGGGGTTGGCAGTGTAAGGGGCGAGCAATCTATAGCTAGAGAATGTTACGTCGCTTTGTTAAAAGAGAAGAAGATGAAGGGGGCGATGATCATCGAAGGTCTTGACGCCAAGGACGAGGAGAAACTAATCAAGGGGAACCGGTGGAAGAGTTAGTGGAAGTACTTGTTAATTTTATTGACCCAACGAAGACGGCTAGGACTGGCAGCCAGTTGTCCCCTCAGGCCAAGGCTGACCTCACAGCTCTCCTAATAGAGCACAACGATGTCTTTGCTTGGACTTATTCGAACATGCTAGACATCGATCTTTCTTTTATTACTTATCGCCTCAGCATCGAGCCCTAGGTTCGACCATTCCATTGAAACATCGCATTTTCCATCCAGAGCGCAATAATCTCGTCGTTGCAGAGGTAGACAAGCTGTTGAAGGCCCAATTCATAAAAAATGTGGACTATACCAAGTGGTTATCCAATGTGGTCTTGGTTCACAAAAGTAATGGCAAATAGAGACTTTGCGTCAATTACTTCGATCTCAACCGAGCTTACCCTAAAGATAGCTACCCACTACCTAGGATAGATACCAGATGCTCAGTTTCATGGATGTGTTTTCAAGTTATAACCAGATCTTAATGCATGCAGCTGATCAAGAGCACGCATCTTTCATTACGGACAAGGGGACTTATCATTATTGTGTGATGCCATTCGGTATGAAGAATACAGGGGCCATTTACCAACAACTGGTTAATGTTGTTTTCAAAAACCAAATAGGTAGGAATATGGAGGTCTACGTTGATGACATACTCATCAAAAGCAAACTCTTCGTAGATCACTTAACAAATCTGCTGGAGACCTTCTAAGCCTTGCACAAGTACAAAATGAAGCTAAATCTGGAGAAGTGTGCCTTCGCCGTCGAGTCTGGTAAGTTCTTGGGGTTCATGGTTAGTGACAGGAGCATTAAGGCCAATCCAGAAAAGATCAAGGCCTTAATAGAAATGCAGTCTTCCAGAATGGTAAATGAGGTTCAGCGGCTCACGGGCAGAGTAGTCGCCCTCAATCGCTTCATTTCAAGGGCAACCAATAAGTGTCTTTCATTCTTCAAAGTGCTCAGGAAGGCTTTTGACTGGAACGCCGAGTTCGAGGAGGCATTCCAACAATTGAAATAGTGCATGGCGAACCCTCTCCTCCTCTTTTAAGCAATTCCGGGAGAGACCTTCTTCCTCTACTTAGTTGTTTCCAATATTGCGATCAGTGCCACCCTAATCTGAGAGGAAGACTTAGTCTAACGCTCGGTTTACTACATCAATTGAGCACTACGGGGGGTAGAACAAAACTATCCCTTGTTGGAGAAGATGACTTTACCTCTAGTCATTGCTTACAGAGGCTTCCGACCCTATTTTCAAGCCCATTCCATCGTGGTCCTCACTGACCAACTTTTGAAGAAAGTTATGCAACAATCAGAGTCATCAGGTAGGCTCATGCAGTGGTCTATTGAACTAAGCCAATATGAGATCTCTTACCAACCTCGAACAGCTATCAAAGGTCAAGCTGTTGCAGATTGCATCTTGGAATTCACCAATCTCACCCCAGATATACTTCCTCCACCAGCACACGTCATTCCCGAGGTAGTTAACCCTCATTCTTGGACTCTTAACGTTGATGGTTCATCCAAAAAAGAAAGTAGTGGAGCTAGCTTAATCCTCACCACCCCAGAGGGTGAGTACTTCAACTGTGCCCTCCAATTCCTATTTGACATGAGTAATAATGAGGCTGGGTATGAGGCCCTGATAACAGGTCTTTGATTGGCCAGAGACATCGGGGTAGACCATCTCCAAGTGTTTAGTGATTCCCAATTGGTTGTCAGATAGATAATTGGGGAGTTCGACGCAAAAGAAGAAACAATGCGATCATATAGGGACATCACTCTTCCTTTCACCCGTCTCTTCAATAATTTCCACATCAAACATATTCCTAAGTCAGAGAACTACCAGGCAAATAAAATGGCCCAATTAGCCTCGGCAGACCAGTCAGATCTCAGTCACAGCATCCGAATCGAATACCTGACCCACTTAGCAGTTTCACCAGACCAACAAGAGGTCTACTTCCTCTGAAACGAGCCTATTCCATGGGTCCAAGACATTATCCTATTCTTAGAACAAGGAGTGTTACCAGAAAATAAGCAGGAGGCCGATAAAGTTAGGGCTCGGTCGTCTGATTATGTCATTATTGACGGCATCTTATACAAGCGGGGATTCTCACGGCCATACCTCAGGTGTCTAAATGCTAATCAAGTGAACTATGTGATGAGAAAGATACACAAAGGCGTTTGTGGAAACCATTCAGGGGGACAGTCTTTGGTCCATAAAATTCTCCACAGCAGCTACTTTTGGCCCATGATCAGTCAAGACGCCAGTGATTTTGTACTCAAATGCAACAAATGCCAATGCTTTGCCAACATACCTCATGCCTCTCCAACAGAACTGATTACACTCAGTAGTCCCTATCCCTTTACCAAGTGGGGCATCGACCTAATCGGTCCCTTGCCCATAAGTAAAGGCCAAGTCAAGTTCGTTGTGGTTGCCATTGACTGCTTCACCAAATGGGTGAAAACAAAGCCTCTTACTAAAATCACTGAACGGAACACCATAAAGTTCATTTGGCAGTCGATAGTGTGCTGATTCGGGATCTCTCAAGCCATTGTGTCAAATAATGGCAAACAATTTGACAATACCAAATTTAGGAAATTCTGCAAAGAGCTTAGTATTAGGACATGTTTTTCCTCACCAGGTCATCCCCAAGCTAATGGGCAAGTCGAAGTCACTAACCAGTCTCTGTTGAAGATTATCAAGACCAAATTGGAGGCCGCTAAGGGACTCTGGCAGAGGAGTTACCAAACGTACTCTGGACCTATCAGACAACAGCAAGAACTCTTACTGGGGAGACCCCTTTTCGCTTAACATATGACACTGAGGTGGTCATCCCAGTGGAGATCGGTCTACCAACTCCCTAGGTAACGCATCCAAACTCGAAACTAAATGAAGAACTATAACGGGCTAAGCTGGACCTAACTGAAGAACTACGCGAGTTAGCTGCTGTCAGACTGGTCTCATATCAACAGAAGATGAGGAAACATTATAACAATAGAGTCAAACCTAGAGACTTCGCTGTGGGCGATCTAGTTCTTCGAGCGGCAACTTTGGCCACCAAAAACCCGGCTGAAGGCAAGCTAGCCACTAAATGGGAGGGGCCTTATATTGTCAAATCTAGGCCATGCCCAGGCACTTATCGTCTACAAGATATGGAAGGTTGAGATCTCCCCCACCCGTGGAATGCTGAGCATTTGAAATGGTATTTTCAATAAAATGCAGTTCTTTTCTCCCATGATGTTTATTTTGCTACCTTGGGCAGCGCATATCGCTTGTGAACTTGTTAAATTTGTCTTTTCAATACAATGTATGAGCTCACCATGGCAGGACTTCGTCTTAATGAAGAAGATATTTGACCTCTTTTATCTGTGATGCATATGTCCTAAATATTCATTTGAGCTCAATCAAGCCTCAGCCAGGCTAAGCATGAAGACCTCAGCCAGACCGAGTTCAATGAAGACCTCAGCCAGACTGAGCTCAATCAAGCCTCAGTCAGACTGAGCATGAAGACCTCAGCTAGACTGAGCTCAATCAAGCCTCAGTCAGACCGAGCTCAATCAAGCCTCAGTCAGACTGAGCATGTAGATCTCAGCTAAACTTAATTCCATCAAGCCTTAGCCAGACCGATTTTTGCACAAGTCTAGTTTCTATGCAATTGTGTGATTTATTGATTTACTTTTAAGTTTTACTTTCACGTTTGAACCCTTACATTCTACACGTTCCATTTGTCAAAGTCCATTTCATCTTTCATGTTACATAATTCCTTCTTCAAGCCTTATTTTTCAATGACCACACCCAATAAACAAACTATTATCATTTAACAATTTCCACAATCAATTCTTGTATTATAAACAACTTCATTACCAAATGCGCAAGCCTTTACACACACAAATTTATTACAAATTGTGCTGTGAACTCGCCATTTTCTACGCCCCGCCTTTCGGAAAGGGTTTGAAAAGAAGGCCTCATAATTCGGACTCTCGCAGTTCTGAATCTAGTCTCACAAGTGCAATGTGAAACTGATAAACACCAAAGAGTCCAAATCCGGCAAATTTTTTTGAAAAATTGATTTTAAATCAAATAATGCCAATTTTTGGAAAAAATTTAGGAAACCCTGACTCGTGCCAAAGGCCACGGGTCCATCATCACCAAAGTTGCCTCAGCTTAGGAACTTGGGTATGAGAGGGGAAGGTCTTGAAATGAGCACCCCACTCACCCGATCAAAGATCGGCCTCTATTAATCATGATATGTTCTTTTATAAACATTATGTGTTCTTATTCCGGTTATTTATCTAACCTTACTGTTTGATGCGTACGCATACAAGTATAGACTACATTGCAAGAATTGGAACATTTCAAGTCATGTTTGTTTGCGAAAATGGTTTGAATTTGCCACCCTCAAGTGGGTTTAAAAGATGCGGTTTTGCCACCAAACAAGGTAGGCTTAAAACATGATTTGCCACAACAAAGTAGGCTTAAAACTCACATTCGTTCGAATCGTTCCAATTCAAACAACAAGCCTTCGTCCACAGGCATTCAAGCAGTTTAGTATTTAAGCACATAGCCTCATGACAAGCATACAAACCATGGCAATATGGCAATCACACTCATACAAGTATGCCAAAGCATAAAACTCACTGAATACTCCGAGCCAAAACAAAAACTAATTAGAAATGTGCATGATTCTAACTATACAAGATGTCTAATGCAACACATGCAATGAGCAATTAATAGGTTCAGCTACTAATATGGCATATGAATCAATTTGAACAACATGCGATTAAACACGTATTCAAAGAGGTATTGAAATTGCAATGCAGTTTGAATGATGCGCCGAGCTTCGGTGCATACAAGACAAATGAATGGATGCAAACATGTAAGTATAAGGTATGCTAATTAAAAATGTCCTTAATCTAACCATCGAAAGTGATTAAATAAAAAGGAGAAAGAGGTGGGGTTGGAAGACATGCACACACGCACGCACACTTATTGCAACATTATGCCCTCGAAAAGGAGGGTCCGAATGAATAAGCTAACTAGCTGCGCTAATTAAGCTAAGCTGATTATTACAACACTTGAAACTAATTAACTATTCTAGTTAACTAATTATTACAAATTGAATTAATTAGCTAAATACTAAGCTAATTAAATACAAAGCAATTAAACTAATGCTACCACTAATTAACTAAACAAAGCAATTAAATGGCCTCGAGGGGCGAGAGATGCATGCATGCTAGGTTTCTTCACCTGAAAAGCCACCGCCTTGCCATTGAACGCCTCTGTTTCCATTTATTTGAACACCAACAATGTTGCTAACTCCCAGAATGCCTTTGCTTCAACTCAGGAACACACTTGTGCAAAATTTTCATTGATGGCCGGTTAGCTACCAATGGTGGCCGGTCGGCTACCCTAGCCCCGAACTTCTTTTTTTTGCTGCAACAGAGAGCAAACAAAGGCAAAACAGTATATTTTCAAGGTTTGTCTGTACTGTTACTCTCCTTATCATTACACAAGCTCAAAGAAGTGTAAATCTTGGCCCTCAAATCGTCAACCAAGCATTTTCCAAGCATGATGGCTAAGGAACCAAGCTTGTACAAGCTTAATGAGTGCAAAACAAGACTCAACAAGACCACCACCCTATCATGCATGATCAAGGGTGATGGTGACCAAGGAAAGTGGCACATTTCATCACTTTGAGTATGAAATGTTCCATTTTCCTTGTGTTCGATGTCCAATTCGAACATATGCAATGCAACACAAAGATGCTTATCTTGCCTCTTTTATTCATTCATTTTGTTTACATATTTTTACATTATCGATTTATTCTTTAATCGATTAAGTCCATTGGCGAGTGTTTTCTAAAGCGAAAGAAGTGTCAACCAAGGGGTGGTTCAAGGCATGAGGGAAGCTTCATGCCGTTGGTAATGAATCCTCAAAAGAGGATTAAACCATTAAGCACGAGTCTCAACCTCAAGCTTAAACAACCCTAAGGTTAAAACAACCCTCAAACAAATGAAAAAAAGTGAAGCAGAGAGGGAGGTTGTAGAGATTAAGGTGCTGAAATTACATGTAAAATAATACTAAAACATGCAATCAACTCAAGGAAATGATGTTTAAAGGCCTAAAACACCAAACTAGTGAAGCCCTTTACACTACAACCATGCAAAACAAGAATTATATGACCCAACCAGCCTAAAACAGAGCTAAATCAGTCCAAATTAGAGGCAAAAACATGCTGGAATTAAGCTAAGTTAAGCTAGAAAAATATGCTAACACATAGAGCTAACTAGGCATGCAAACAAGGCACAAGGAGAAGAGACTAACCCTTCCAATTTTGGACTTTAAAAGAAAGTTTTTGTCATTGAAAAACCTCTAAATTTCAGTGGCTAAAAGGCCCAAATTTTTTTATTTGAATGTGATGAAAAGTAGCACAAAAAGCTTAACAAGCTAAGGAGCCAAAAGGGTGGACAACCCCCTAACTCACAAAGGCTCAAATCACCATTTTTATGCCTCAAAAGTAGAGTTTTTTACACTTCAAAAATATCCTTAAAACAGTAAGAAAGGATGGCAAAACTAGTATTGAATACAAGTATAAGCAATGTAAGTTCTATACCTTTGAAGCAAAGCACAATTTCAGCCACAAATTTAAGCTCAAACCCCCTTCCAAGGCTCAAACAAGACTCCAAGGGACCTCAGCTCAAAGGTGAGTGTTTGGTTAAGGGTTGATGTGCAAAAGTCTAGAGAAAACTAACTACAAAGCACAAAATATCAAGTGAGAGAGAGAGAAAGCTTAGAGAGAGAGGGAGAGAAATTTTGGTCCAAAAATGTCTAACCCTCTAAAATGGGGGAGGCACCCCCCCATATATAGAAAAACAAGGTTTAAGCTTGTATACATCCTACCATACACGTGTATGAAGATGCAGCTCAGTGAGCAACAGTTGGCACAGCTGGAAAACAAATATCTGAAAAAAGGGATTAATGGCTATCAACCACCACTGGTAGTTGACAGGCACAAGCCATGGCCGATAGGTTACCCTCTTTTCCAGGCAAGAGGCAACAAGCTCTTGGCCCAAAAACATGTACAAAACAGACAAGGTTTAGAGGCTCAAAGACAAGGCGTTCTGCTGAGGATTTCGGGCGCTCAAAACGAACACAAACAAGCACAATCATCGAGTGCACAAACGATGACGTTCAAGTCTTAAGGACGGTCAAAAATGGGGTGTCTACATGTGTAAATCTTTACATCAAAAAAAATAAAAAATAAAAAAAAAATAAAAGACAAACAAACAAACAAACAAATAAAACAAAACAAAACAAAACAACACAAGTGTCTTTAGCCTTCTTCCTCACTGGATAGGAGGTTCTCTTCCTCAAACCCTTCATCTAGGGGCGTGCTAGCAATGTTTTCCCCTCCTGGCTTAACAACGTTAAAGTTGATATCTAGGAAGGTCGCTTGCGCTCTTTGCTTAAACCTCACCCAGCCGCCATCCCAGTACTCGCTCATGTAGTGTTTGTAATAGTCGGACTGTTGGAAGTTCTAGATTATCTCCAATTTTGTCAGCCTCTCCACCAGCTCGACCGCATGCGCACCTAATGGACCAACCTCAGACCTTTCCTTTTTTGCCAGGCTAGAGGCCACAGCAACATCTACTACAATTTGAAACTCGACAGACTGCTTGAATTGCTCTACTGTTGCGGCATAGAGGTCGGGATACGTTGCTCTTTCTGACGCTACCTCCTTAGCTAGCTCGACAAACTTACTCTTCTCATCTTCCAAAGCCTTCGTCTCTGGCTCAAGTGCCCTTTCCAACTCTGCAACTTGCACGTTAGCCTCTTCCTTCTCCTTCTTCTTCAGAGACGACTCACGTAGCTCTTCATTGTTGGTCAAAACCTCCTCCAGCCTCTCATTTGCCAGGGTGCAAGCCTCTTGGGTGCCCTGTAGCTCGCGTTTTGCCTAGCCTAACTGAGCCTTCATATCCGTCAGCTCAACCACTACCTCCGATTGGTCTATTTTTGCTCGGTCGGCTACATACCCCTACACCAATGCCAATACTTCCATCCCTTTTAACCGTTGCTCATTCACCAGCCCTTTGGCACAGATATTTCGCGCCGCCTTTCGCCACTTGACACTCTCTAGTTTGGCCATTTCAAGCTTAGCGCATGCCTTCTCTAACTGGGCCTTTAGCAGCTCAGTCTCCGTCTTCGCCATCACTTTTTTGCCCAGCAGAGCGGCCACCAAGGTCAACGACTCTATTTGGGCCAAGCAGAATGCCCTCATAAGGTTGGCCTCCCTAAATCGAGACATGTCCATGACAGCCGCATCATCTATGATGCCCAACTGGCGTTCAACAGCGGCTCTGGCATCGCGAAAGATGCTGGCTAGCTCGTTTGCTTTAGGTAGTGAGTGCTTAACCACTATACTTAGATGGCGAGCGGTGGTGCTCACTATACCGAAAGCAGAGCTCTCCCCCATTTTACTTATACTCACTAGGGTCGGGTGCTCCTTCTCCGTTCTCTGCTCTGCCTCACTTGATTCCTTCACCACAAGAAGGCCAGTCCTTTGCTCGTTTGCCTTTCCCTCCTTTACTTCATCCAAGTCCATAAACTCTATAATGGGAAGGTCGGCTTCGCCTCCCTCAGTGACCATTCTTGGTCTTTTCTGCACTATCTCCACCTCCCTCATTTGTTCGACCCTTGGCATAGCTATGCTCGGTTTGGCCCTCTTTGCCTTCATGCCCTCCTCCTCGCCCCTAGCTGCATTTCTCTTTTTCTTATTCGATTGGACTATCTCAGCTATACTCCTCTCTTTGATCAGATCGAATGGTGCCTTCACTGGCACAATAGTTTCCAAGTCCCTCTCTTCCAATGCTTTGGGTCAGTGGAGAGCGACCACGTGTATATATGGCTTGAGAGGTGGCCCCAGCTCCTGCTCCTTCAGTTTCTTTGCCTTGGCTAGTGCTCGGCGGTCGTCAGCCTCTTGGGCCTTCCTCCTCGCCTCAACCTTTTCTAGGGTGGGGTCCCCTTGCTTGCTTAGGGCCTAAATCAGTGGCAAAGAGGGCAGAGGGCTTCACCAGATCATCCCACTTGAGCCCCTCATTCTCTCGCCATTGCTTCACTTTTTTCACTTCTCTCTCCTCTGCTATGCCTAACTTCGGCTCTACTAACCTGGTAGGGATTTTCCAGATCGTTCTTGCCCCTCTCTCACCATCCTCAATTCCACGTTCTTGAGAATCTGATACTTATTTCGGATTCTCTTCAGGTCCTCTGTCATCAACGTCGACTTGTCAACTTTCGTATGCCAATGGTCAGGAGCCATTTGGCTCGGTTGCGCGGCCGAGATCATTGTTGGCAGTATAGAACGAAGAGGCCTTCCGTTGCCTCTCTCCATCATCTTCTCCACCCTGTATTTCTCTGCCAAAGCAACTCCATCATCATCCCCCAATGCGTCAGTCCTTAGAACGAGAGGTTTCTCTCGGGCTATCTATCTTAGGTTTCTGTTGATTGCTTCGATTGCGAGAGTCAAGAATTATGAAACGTGAAAGATAAGAGAATCCTACGAGACGAACGAACTCAAATATAGAATGTGTTGGTTTTTCGTAACCAGATATGTGAAACACACATGCAAAAGCCGACGGTTTCCTTGTATTCCAAGGATCAAAATTCAAAATCGCCAGTTTGAAAATTCGCCTAAAATGGGAAAGGAAAGCGAGCACCACATGACTTAATACATTCGCCCTTTCATATTCACACGCCATTACACATTAATGCCCTTTGTCTTTCCGACTTCATGTACTATCACTACTTTTTACCTTTAAAATCATTGCAAATCGACATTAGCGACCTTGATAGTTCCACGTGGATGGATGGTGTTGTTCCACTGTCTGCCTCCCATCACATCATCACGTGCATTCTTGTTTCTTGAGCCCCATGCCCTGCCGATATATTTAACCCTTCGCTTTCCTTTCGGTCAGTGTTGTCACTCGGTCAACCACCTTACCGACCAGACACCCTCGATTGGTTGTCTTGACGGTCGACCGCCTCGTCGGTTAACCACCCTCGGTCGGTCGTCTTGCAGATCGGTTGCCTTGCCGGTCGACCACCTTTGCTCGACTGTCTTGTCTGGTCGATCAGCCCCCTATCTTGCAACTTGGGGGACTACTTCTACCTTTCTTATTCCCTTTACTAGACTAAAGTTGCGCTCAGGAATGAGGGACTACTAATGGGCACAGCCCAGAGGGGGCTGTCTTAGGTTACCCAAACAATCACTCACCTAAAGCCCAGCATGATAGGCCCAACACTAAGCCCAGTAAAGAACTTATAATGGTCAGACCCAAGCACCACCTAGCCATGTATCAAGTAGGGAGTTGGCCATATAGTAGACAAAGAATTTGGAGAGTTATTAAGCCCACGTGTCAAGCATTAAATGAGACTGTCAAAGTATTAAATATAAGAAGACCTTGCGCTCTAAGACAGGGAAAAACCACCATGGTCGATAGCAAGCAAATGGCAAGCTTTCGGCCAATGGGACAACATGAATGGACAAGGAATGATGAATGAGCAATATAAGGAAGCCTTTAATTTGCGTTGTTGGTAAGAAGAAAATCTCTCTCTCTCTTTCTCTAACTGCTATTCAAATCAACTCCTGTCTAACTTATTCATTAGAGAGTCCACGGGGAGGAGCCATGCCAGTCTTGGTACCTTTCCATTGGACTTTTCGCAGGTGTGCACGAAAGAGACAAAGGCTAACGGGACCCACGGAGCACGTGGATCAGTCCGACCCATCTCTAGCCAATTAAACTGCATCATCAACTATAGTATTTGCAAGACCTTAGATAATTATAAAATTTTTTTGCACAATACTCATGGGTGTGCATTCCATGTGAATATTGTGTGAAAATTTTGATAATTTTTTTTAGATTGTGTTTGGTTGAAAGATTTGATGAGAAAAATGAAAAAATAACAGGAAATGTAATTTTATTTTTTATTTAGTTATAATGAAAAACACTGGCCTTTGTTAGGAAGAGGTTAAAAGTCAATTTTTTTTGTTTTTAACTTTTTTTTTTTGTTTTTAACCTTTTTTTTGATTATATTATCTCTCTACTTTTTTATACGTTTCAAAAAAATAAAAAAAATTAGCTTTTAACCTATTTCCCAAAATAAGGAAAAAAAAGAAAAAAGAAAATGTAATGTCACTTGTTGTCTTTTAAATTTACTTATGCTATTTTTTTCTTCTATTTTTTTTTTTTAACTTAACCAAATATAATTTAAAATTTAAAATTTAAAATCTAAATTCTGTTAATTCTTTTTATTTTTATTTTTATCAAACATTCTAACCAAACATAATCTTACCGTGTTGTCTTTTCGCTTGGGCAGCCCATGACTAATGGACTAAGGGTTAATTTGGCAAGACAGTTAAAATTTAAAAGTTAATTTTTAATTTATTTTTAGTTATATTATCTCTCAAATTTTTTACATATTTTTTTTTAAAAAAAAATAAAAAATAAAAAGATAACTTTTAACCATTTCCTAAAACACCCCTAATCGATGCCGACGGTCCAAGTAATGTTTGATTATTATAAGAACCTTGACGCTAAGGGTTTAAGTATTTTATTCTCTTGTTTGACTTGAAAATAAAATTATCAGTACCAGTTTAGCATTATAAAAAAAAACAAGAAATAAATCTCCCTCGAGCACAAGTACATTGCACCTCTAGGTGGAGTATTTGCCAATGAAGTAAATAAATAATTGTAAATTTCTATGATACACCCTCCTTTTGGAGTGTATTATATATTCTAATTACAACGTTTATATTTTTAAATACAATTTATTATGGTGGTAATTATGATTTTATTATGACTTGATTATACATATTGTACTATTTGTTATAACTTAGTGTGATATTAGTTATGATATTATTATAATTATGATCGAAAAAGTCTTTAGTTATAACTTATATGATAGTGTTATATATATATAGTTATAAATCTAAAAAAATTCAGTTATTACATATTATAGTAATCAACCCTACAAATATCATCACTTACATATTTAAAGATGTGCACTATAATATAACTCTAAATAAACTTGTGTCATATATGTTTGAAATATGTTATAGAAATTTGTGGGTAAATAATTGATTCATTAGAATAAAAACTGTAACAGGATCTACAGCAGCTTTGCCATACCCTCCATTTTGCTGTTTGAGGTAGTCCAAAGCTTGAAAATCTTTCCTTTGTTTTTTTTGGGTTCTATCCAAAGCTTGAAAATCACCTCTAACAGAATGGCTCCAGCCTTGCAGAAATGTGCCTCTGCTACAGTAACTTGGCAACCATAACGAGTTATTGTGCACTAGTCTTTTATTTTTTTAATTAATTTATTTTCAATCTACTTCCTTTTTATTTCAATTATGGGTAAATTAGAGCATATCCAGTAAGGATAGTCACAATAGCTATTCAAAATTACACTTTACTATTTTAGCTAGTTATTTTTTTAATATATATTCCAGCAAAACTATCTACTTTAGCGATCTTCTATTAAAATATTCTTATACTTTAGATATCTTTTATTAAAATATTTTTAGAAACAAAAGTTTGAATTAAGAAAGGATTAAAAAAATTTAAAAGCTAGTGCACAATACCTCGTCTTTCCTAGTGAGGTATTTTAGCAAAATGTTAGTTTAGCTTCACATTAGCTAGGTTGTTGGAGAAGAAATTTAAGCCTTTGGCTTGCTATTGTAGAGTTTTTGGTGAAATAAAGAGGTTGCTGGAGATGCTTTTACAAACACAGCTCCTGAGATTTATTTAAATTACAAATTATCTTATATAGTTCTAGAAATTGCATTATGCCCCCTAAGATTTCTAATTTCATAACAAAAGGCTCTTTTATTAATAAATCATCAAATTAATTAACAGTTTTTAATAATTTAAACTTTTATTTCAATTAATAATTCAGATAATTTTATTATTGTATAGATGAACAGTTAGAATTTTTACTTTTTTAATTAATTCTGTTAAATAAAAAATTCTGACAGGGAGGTATTTGTAATTTTTCAAACCACAGGGGTAATTTGTATTTTAAACAAATCTCAGAATGTGTATTTGTAATTTACCCTACAATTATCTATTGCATTTCTTATTATAATATTATTATATATATGAATAAGAGCTATAGAAAAAATATTTTAAAGGGAGATAATTAATATAGAAAGCCTTGTTGGAGTGTATATTAAAAAAGTGAATAACTAAAATAATAAAGTGTAATTTTGGATAACTATTTTGATTATTATTACTGTTGATGCTCTAATGAAATGTTCATACTGTTTTTGCACTAAGCTAGATTTCGAGCTGTCAATATAAAAAAAATAAATTAAGATTAAATTAAAATTTTAAAAATAAAATAAACTAATTAACTTAAATTTTTAAGTCAATCTCGAAATTACATTATAATTTCAAGCCCGTCTAATAAATCATAAGGTTGAAAGTTCGGCGCTATGCCCTTGGGTAAAAAGCAACTTTGTATTAAGTTCACATAAACATTTAATTTTTGTTCAATATATCAAAGATTTTATAGGTGTGTTTTCCATCTTAAGTGTATTTTTAAAAAAAAAATAAAAATAACAATAAATAAATATGTAAAATATATAAATAATCAAGTTAGGGACCTGGTCGAGCTCAGTGATTATTAGGTGTTTGGAGTAAACTAAAAAAGTGTATTTTTTTTTTTACTTATATACACTTATTTAAGTCACATCAATTAATATTTATCAACATCTCCTCTCTATTTTTCTAAGCATTTTCTCTACTTTCTATAATTTTTTTTATTTATAAAAAAATTAAAAAATATACTTATTTAGAATATCTCAAACCCACTCCTTAACAAACGAATCTAAAAAGTCAGTTTAACTGTTCTCAATGGATGGGCCAATTCCCGCCCCTACACAAGACCATTTCTTTTCTTGAAAGTGATATTTGTCACTAATTGTATTTCAAATTTTATTTTAGATCATCTATATTTATACAAAAAAAAATACTATTATGTACATGCAAAACCTAGCACACTTTAAAATAATTGGATGGTCCATGAAAAACCACATAAAAGATAAATGGGGTGTTTGGTTGACTGAGATGATTTTAGACTGGAATGGATCTGGAATAAAATGCAATAGGAATAGTCATTCTTGTTACTATTAGTCAAAGAAATGTTGTGTGGCCAATGACAAAACTTTCCGATGAGAGAGGCCGAGAGGATGAACTTAGTGTTGTGTGATTGTGATTAATTTGTTTGTAAAATTATTAATCTTGATGACAATCATATTTGTATGATTTGATTCAATTCGATAACTTGTTAGAGAAGATAAAATGAGTCTTTGGGAACACCAGTGTAGCTTTCATTTCTTAGCAGTATAGATTTAGGACTATTTTGGAAAGATGGTTATAATCAGCTTTTTGGTGAAAAACTACTTATAAACAGTTTTTTTGTGAGAGAGGAAGTGGGTTATAATCTGGGAAGCGGATTATAACCCACTCCCCAAAATAGGGATTGAGAGCTTAGTTTTAGTGCATACCTTAACCTTTTATAGAGAGCCTTTGTCTTAACCTGTTAATGGTGGTGGGCCTCAATCTTGCTAGGCTATGAGCATATGGATTGATTTACTTACCAAACTTGAGCATTAACTAATTGTGTATATATCAAACGTTATGAGTTATTTTGATTTAATTAAATAATAATGACTTGGACCCTCTTTTTTTCTCAACCCCTTGACCCCCTCTTCCCATGGTTGGTCACTTTTTTTTTTTTTTTTTGTTTTTCCTTCTCCTCCAATCACCACCCGCCACGTATGTGTGGGGGGGGGTGGTGGGGGTGGTGATTGGAGGGGATCTCAATCATCACCCACCCATGCAATGCACGTATTATATATATTTTAAAAAAAATATTTGATGGTATAATGTGTGTTATAAAAAGATAATTTTAATTATTTATTTTGATAATATTGACGCTATCGTTCTTTAAAATTATTATTTGAATACGTATATATACTATTAATTTTAGTTAAATTATTTGTGTATTTTGATAATTTTAGTTCTATCGTATTATAAAAAAATAATTATCATGTAATAATTTTGTATGATATGTAGTAAATTATAAAATAGTAAAATAAATACTCATTTTGATATTAAAAATAATAGTTAAATTAGAAGAAGAATTAGTAACATAAAATTAAAAGTAATTCTAACTATTTAATTTTCTTTTATATTCATTTAAAAAACAAAAATATGTAGAAATAGAAATTATATAAAAAAAAATTTAAAAATTAAATATAAATATGTTGTAGTTGGACATATAATGATTTTATATGATATATATATATATATAATTATAAGATTGTAAAATAAACACTATTTAAATTAAAATATTAACTATGCAAAAAAAATTCAACAACGACTAATCAAGAAATAATCACATAATAACATCTAAATTTAAAAAGAAAAAATAATGAAAACATCCAAATGATAGATACATTTTAGTTCGTGAAGTGATTAATCATCTGTAATATAATGTCAAAATATAAAAGAACTTACTGTTCAACAATTGAAAAAGTAACTCAAACAGTAAATCCAAACTTTAGAGGTTTCTCGAAAGTATCATTGTTGTGCAGGTTTTTTTTCCTGTGAATTGAATAATATAGAATTGGTATTGGGTATAAAATAATGCACGGAAAAATAAGAAAAAAAAAAGGCAATTTAGCATTAAAAAAAAATCATAATACCCTTGAAAGAATTAAGAAGAAAAAAGTGAAATGTAAAATTGGTATTGAGTTTGTGGATTATCTCAATTTACCATTAAAAATATATTGAAAAAAATATTTATCAAATAGAATCCATATAAAATAGGTAAAATTAGTATAATTTAAATTAGGTTTGGGTTTGTGTATAACTCTCTATGTAATTAAGAAAATACATACCGATATGGCTATCTTAGAAAAAAAAAAACCTTATAATGTGTCACCTAAACATTAAAAAAATATTACTTCTAATAATATATATAGGATTACAAATCCAGTTAGAATGTACATTTTATTACTTTATAGTTAGGAGTGTAAAAATGACCCGCAGTCTGTGGGCAGCCTGAAGCTGCTCAGGACCCTGGGCCTGGGCAGTCATTTTGAAACTCGGCTTGTGGCCCGACCTATCTGCCTACTCAAGGCCTACTCAAAGCCTAACCCATCGGCTCGCCCAAGGCCTAGTGTCATTTTTGGTAGAAAAGAATAAAATTTTCGTGGGAAAAATAAAAAAAAAATATAAAAAAATATTTAGGCCTACCAAGGCCCTGCCCAAACTCGAGTCCAGGCCCAAGCGGGTTGGCCCCACCCGAGGCCTGGCCCTCCGGCTCACCCAAGGCCCAAATACCCCTCTAGGCCTGGGCCTAATTTTTCTAGCCTATGATCTAGCCCGACCCAAATTTTGGTTGGAGCCCATGTGACTCAGCATGGGCCAGCCTAAGCCCAGACCCGGATGAGCTAGGTCGGACCAAATTTACACCCCTATTTATAGTGAACCTGTTAGAGGCAACGATGGCAATTTGTCCTGCCCTAATTTATGTTGATTTTCCTTACCCCCAATATTGCCTTGATAAAATAAGGGACGGGGACAGTATTTGCCTTGCCCGCCCCGTTTTTCCCTCCAATTGTGATTATATTTAATAAATAATAGTATATAATTTAAGTTATTAAATATAATAAGTGTAAAATACTAAAACATTCATATATATGTATATATAAATTTTACATCTTATATCTTATTTTTAATCTTTTTAAACTTTTATTACATTTATTATCTCATGTACTATATCATCTCTTTTTCATTAAAAATATTCCTCTAAAAAATTACAAATTATTCCATATTTTTTTTTTTTTTTCACTTTCGGCCCATCTTTGTCACCTCTCCTATTTTGTTTTCTTTTTAAAGATAACAAATTATTCTAATTTTTTTTTTCACCTTTACCCCGTCTCTGCCACCTCTCCTATTTCTCTACATCCGGAGAAAACAAGGGATGAGAACCAGAAACTATAAACCTAGCCCTATTTGGCAACAATATCCAAAGATATTGGCTTTAGGGTTGAATTTCTTTTAACGAGTCTTAAAAAGTGAATAATTTGAATCACCCTAAATAATTTAATAGAGTATATTGAGAAATTGAATGTATTTAATGACTTTTTAGATGCAAATAAAATCCCCAATGTTTAGATGTCAAATTTGGATGGGCCCTCATTGTTGTGCTTCTTTCTCTTTCTCTCTCCTTTTTTTTGTTTTTTTATTTTTTATTTTTTATTTTTTATTTTGAGCTTAGAAAATGAAACATTTGCAAGGAGGGAGGTGAGGGTGTTTCCAAAATACACTCATTAAAAATAGAATAGTGAGAAATTAGAGTTGACTCTATTTGTTTGGCCGTAAAATATTTTTTTTAAAAATAATTTTTACATTTTTTGGTATTTCTTACAATTGAAAATATAAGCTAATAGAAAATATTTTTCATAATCAATAGAAAATAAGTCTATTTGAAAAATAGATATTTATACTTTTGAAAACAAACGAGATAAAATAAAAAGGTTACAATTATTAGATTGATTTAATATTTTTATAAATAACATATACGAAATACTCCACAAAGTGAATAATTTAAATCATCAAAATGAGACCTATGATAGAACCCACAAGCTTGGATAGCACCATCCAAATCAAATTTTGCACCAGAGAGAAGTCTAGTTTTTAGCAAAGATCTGACCTCTAAAAGAATTATTTTTTTATTCTATTACATTGTTTTTTATTTTTAATATATAAATTTATTGAATTGACTTTGAAATTGTAATGTAATTTCAAAATGGGGCTTAAAATTAAACTTTTAAAACTAGTGTCTGACCGGGTCGGACCTGTAACTTAGACTTGGGCCGTTGCATCCTTTGTTTAGAGATCCATTTGATAGGATAAGCACCATTGAATGCAGTTTTGGAGCCCACTCCCTCCTCTCTGATGTTGCCACGTCACATGAGACCACCAATGCCTTGGTTTGGAAACTACTACGTAAGCCACCTTTTTTTCCATTTTTTTTTATAATGTTTTTAGTGATTTATATTTAAAATTATATTAAAATTTGTTACTTTTCAATTATTCTTGTTGAGATGAATCTCAAAAGTAATTTTTTTAAAAATAATTCTAAAAAAATTAAAAAATCTAAAATAAGAAATAAAAGTTCACTATTTTTTTGCTCATTTTTGTCTTTTCTAAATTGAGAAAATTATTGAAAAGTTCATCTTAAAGAGTACACATGGCATTAGATCCAAAGAAAAATTTTATTTGATGACAGGGACATATCCAAAAAGTCACTAGCGCCGAAAAAGTCAACGATGACAATAGACGGTGGTGGTGAAATAGAGAAATGTGTGATATTCAATCAATAAGATATTGAATGAGTGACGCGTGTCATATTTCAACAGATAGTTAGTTTGATAAATTTTAACAGATGGACAAATAGGGTAATTTCAAGAGATAAGTTGATTTGATTTCAACAGATAGTGTTCTTTTAGACAAATTGTGTTGTTTTGATTCAAAAAGATTAGACTTTGAGCTTAATGATTCAAAAGATTAAAAAAAATAGATTTATGGCATGAGTACCTAACTTTTTTTTGGGATTTAAAAATTTTTCAGTTCGTCTTATCGAGTTGAATTTAGAAATCTAAAGCTATTTTGAAAAAATTTAAAAATATTTACTAACTATGTGTTTGGTTCATGAATTTAGGAAGAGATTTAAAAAAGAAAAAATAAAAAAGTAAGTAAAAATATGTGTGAAATTTTTACCTTTCTTTTTTCAAATCTGTTGCTAAATTCATGAAACAAAAAATAAGGGGAAAATTAGTGAAATATCCCTTTCCAATTTTGTGTAGTAGGTGAGATCCAAGATATTTTTTTATTAGTTAAGGTCCCTTGATAAAATTTCTTTGCGATCATACACGAGAAATTTTGAAATTTCTCTGTGTTGGGGTCGAAATTCTCTGAGTCGGGTACGAATTTTTTTGAGTTGAATTTTCTTTCTAAAAGTATTAAGAAACTTAACTATTATGAAAATATTATGTCATTTATCTTATAAAATATTATTAGGGAACTTAAAAAAATTCTCCAAAATAAGTAATAAAAAAAGAAAAAACAAATTATTTGCAGTACTTTATTGGATTTTGTTATTGCAGTACACCTAGGGACTGTTACAGGGCGGGTTTACCATCCTTTATCCCCGCCCTCGCCCTTGCTTTCAAAGCCCCACCCCTGCTTCCACAAATACCAGATACCCGTAGATACTCGACCACATTTCAAATTGTGAAAAAAATTGAGAACTATTTAAATTCTTAACACACTAAATAATTTCCTATAACAAAATAAAGGGATGACAGTTAGACTTCTTATTTATTTATATTTAAATAGAGTTGCAAATTTTTAATATGTTTTTCTTATATTTAATTATTATATATATATTATTAATTATATCGAATATGAATGGGACCCGCGAGCTAGACCAAAATGGCCATACCTAAGTACAGGGCTCATTATTTTTGTCATTCCGATCTAATTTTCCATATCATTAATCAACCTTATCATATATATATATATATATATCTCACACACACACACACACACACACACATACAAACCAAGAAAGAAAGAGAGAAGCAATGGTAACAAGTGTGGCTGGTGTAGGGCTATCGTGGTTTTTGAAACTCGCTCAGAGACCTAATTCAACCTCCATCCATCTTCATTATCGCGATCTTCTGGCCGCTGTTCCATAAAAATGGGCATCTCAGTCGACGAGCAAAAGAAGATTTTTACTCTCAAGAAATCTGAACAAGCTTTCAACATCACCAAGGTTTACTAAAATATATCAACATTTCACCTAGTTTCAATTCATGTCGTGTTTGATTTTGGTTATTCTATGTAGTTTAGGTGATCAATTGGTGAGTTTTTCTATTAGATTATCAACGTAGATAGTGAAATTTTGTGATTTGTCAAGTCTATTTGCTGTAGTTTCAATTCTAATATGATTAGTTACATTGTATCTTGTTTTTGGCTCTTAATTGCTCCAACTAATACATGCAATTGATGTAGTTCAGGTGATAAATTGGTAAAATGTGTGATTTGTCAAGTTTATTTGCTGTCATTATGCTTCTAGTGTAAATTAATGATATTGCAGAGTAGCTGTTTGAGAATCGAGGGGTTTGGTGTGGTGAGAAAAGAAGAGAAATAGACAGAATTAAGGTTTCTCTTTACTTGTTTGGATGATTAGTGATGAGATGAGTAATGGTGAGAAAAGAAGAGAAATTGTGAGAAAGACAAATCACTCCAAACTTAAGTTTTGTTTTTCACCAAAAGTGGTGAGATTTGGTGAGAAACCAAAATTACTCTTTACAAAAAATTTATAATACCTAAACTACTTCATTAAATACAAAGCAAATAAAATAAAAAGATATGTATCTGTAGCTTGCTTTTTCGTGCTTCTTTCGAATACGACTAGCCCTACAATTTGAAATTCCCGTGGCTCTGAATCTGATTTCACAAGTGTAATGTGAAACAGTGAAAACACAAAAAGAGTCCAAATCCGGCAATTCTTTTGGAAAATCGATGTTTGAATCAAATGCAAAAAATAGACTGTTTTGCCAGATTACAGAGTCACCACCTAAATATTTTTAGGAAATTTAGGAAACCCGAGACTCATGCTGAAGGCCACTTATCCGTCATCACCAAAGTGTCTCGGCTCGGGAACTTAGGTACGAGAGGAGAAGGTCATGAATTGAGCACCCCACTCACCCGATCAAAGATTGGCCTCTACTAATCATGATGTAATTCTTATTTATATTATATGCTCTTGTTCTGATTATTAGACTAACATTACTATAGACTAATTTGCAAAAGTTAGAACGCTTTTATTTCATGTTTGTTTGAAAATTGTTTTGAATACGCAAGCGAGTTTGTACATACATTAATCAATTTGTTCCAATTTTAGCAATTAGCTTTCATCCACATGCATTCAAACAAGTATATCAATTAAGCACTTAGCCTCATGGAAAGCATGCTCAATATGGCAACACAAACATACTATGTGATACGCTAAAACAATAAGTGCTCACACAGTACTCCAAGGCAAGCCAAATACAGAAAAAAAATGATTAGAAAACATGCATGTTCCTAAATCATACAACGTGACTATGCAACGATACATTTATGCCACTTTTATAGGCTCGACTATGAGCATGTTATATGATTCAATTCCAAGACATGTGATAAATCACGTATTTAAATAATGAAAATGAAATTGACATTGGTTAGTATGATGAGCCGAACCTAAATGCATGTGAGACAAGTGTATGCAAACATGAGAAATGTTAAGAAACATGATGCTCTACACTACCATTATAAGCGGGTAAATAAAAGGGAGAAAAAAAGGAGGATTGGAAGACATACACGTTATTACAATTTTGCCCTCATGTAAGAGGGTCTGAATGAATGTCCAAGTGTCTGAATTAAACTAACTAATACAAAACCAAATGAATGAATAAACAACTAATTAGCTAAGCTATTACAACAAGACTAATAATAAGTAATAAGCTAGCTACTTACTTTATTACAACAAGGGTATACAATAAAACTAACTATCTAAGTTACTCAACAATAAACATTCATAATCATTACAAGAATGCTAATTATATTTAATTATAATGATAATGAGAGCATTAATTTACAACATTTGATAGAACTAAAAAGCATATGGATGGCATGCATGTGACGGTTTTCAGAAGCAACTCTGTCTGTCTTCCTTGGAATTTGCCCTGTTTTATCTTCAGTCACTGCCTTTTGTTTTCTACAAAACACTCTGTTTACCAAACATTGGGGGCTCGACCAGCCCCCAATGAAGCCCGGCCGGGCCCAAATATGGCCGGCTGTGCCCTAATTTCATGTAAAACTCTGTTTTTGTGTTCTGAGGTGAAAACAGTGCAGACAGAATTTTTTGAGCTATGTTTGTCCCTCTTACACTTCTCTGTCATGGAAAGCCTCAAGAGAAAGATGGATCGTTTCCAAAACCATTAATGAGCAAGTTGCTTGCTTGATGATTTAGGCCACGATTTGGACAAAAATCAATGAATGCAATGAATCAACACCAAAACCCCTCCCTTTTATCATGAAGTGAGCTTAAAAGGGGAAGTAAAGCCGCTTCAAAGGTCGTCAAAACACCATGAATTGATGTATAATGACTCTTGACACAATAGACTTGGCATAACATCCGGCTGAACCCAAGCAATATAACTCATGTTCTTCATGTTGGTTGGTTCATTTTAAGCCAAATTCATTAGTCTTTGCCATTCTTTAATCCATTTGTCCAAGGTGATGATTACGTTCACTAAAGATTACGTCCACTAAATGAGAAGCATGTCAAACGGGAAGAGATTCTCAACATGAAAGAGAGACCATGCCGTTGACGATGAACCTCTGTAGAGATTAAGCCATTAAGCATAGATCTGTAGCTCATGTTTTGAATAACCATCAATCGGTTGAGACAACTCTCAAACAAAAGAAATGGATGGTAAGTTGCTTATTGAAATGAGGCTCTTAACATGGAAATCAATTAAAGAAAAACTAAGAACAACATACAACAAGCTATATATGAGAACGTATGATACAACAAACAAACTAATCAAAGCTTGAACCAATTAAATAACCTAGGACAGCCCTAAAACAACCCCTAATAGGTGAAAAATAGTGGCTCAAAGTGTGTGAAAAGAGCGCAAAAAGCTAAACAACAAGTAAAGAAAATAAGGCTAGTAAGCAAGAACAAGGAGGAGTGGCTAACCCCTCTACCTTTGAAATCTCAAAGCATGATTTTTAGCCTCTTTTAAACTCTAAAAATCAATTTGGAAAGTAAATAAAAGGGTGTAAAACAAGGGTTTGAGCTATAGGTGAAGGTGTAAGAAAAAGTGTTAACTCTCTCTAGCCTTTGGTAGCTATCCAAACCCAAGCTTAGACACTTGAAATAGGCTTAAGACAATATAAAAACACAAGAAATAGATAGCAAGAGACAGCAAAGAGAGCAAGAGAAGATGTATTAAGCTTATACCCCTCAAAGAAGCAAGCTCTTGTTTGTAATACAAACTTGGTTTAAGTACACTCTCAAGCTTGAATTGTGGTGTACAAGCCTCAACCAAAGCTCTAAGGTGATGTATGGTGTATGGATATTGATCAAGAGAGATAGGTTGGCTTAAAGGTGACTTGTATAAGAAGAAGGAGCTCTCTCTTGTGTGTATATATTCTTTTGATATTTTTCGGCCCTCAAAACAGAGGTATAACCTCGTTGTAGACACCCCATTTTTGACCGCCCACAAGACTTAGATGCTTGGTTCAATGCACTCAATGATGAAGTTGAATTATGAATTCGCAGCGATTAAGAATCAATTAGGCTTTCGAAATAACCTCATATCTTCAACATTTACCTTGTTTGAACCCTTGGGTTTCATTTTTGGACCATTTCTCACCCTGTGCTGAGTTTGAACCAAAAAAATACAAGAGGCCATCAAGGGCCGGCCGTGCATCAATAATGGCCGGCCGTGCCTATGAATGGCCGGCCGGCCGGCCTTCGATGGCGATAAACACTATTCTGGGCGAGAGGCCGCCAGTTATCCATTTTTGAAGATATTTATCACTTTTTGAGCTCAAATTATATAAAATCGAAGCTCTGAGATTGTTTTGAGGGTTGAACAAAATTCTAGAAGAGATATATACACCTTAAGGGTCTTTCACTCCTCTTTCTTCCATTGCAAGTTATCTTTGAGCTAACCTAGCTTGCTTACACCACCTATATACATCATATACAACCTTGTCTTACCATCCTAAAGCCTTGGTTGATCTTAAGGAAGTGTAATTCAAACTTGAGAATACATTGAAACCAAGTTTGAAATTCCAAGAACAAGCTTACTTCTTGAAAGGTATAAGCTTGTTTTCTCTTCTCTTGCCTTCATTTCTATCTTTTGCTTCATTATTCTTGTTGTTTTGGTTGGTTTGGAGTTTGTTTGAAGTGTTGGAGTTGGGTTTGAAGAGTTACCAAAAGGGTAGAGAGCTTGCTCTTCTACACCTTTATTCATAACTCAAACCTTCTTCTTTTCACTCTTTTTCTTTGGTATTTACACTGATTTTTAGAGGTTTGAAAAGGATAAAAACCATGTTTTGAAGCTTCAAAAATGGAGGGGTTAGCCACCCCTCCTTGTCTTTGTTTGCTAGCCTCAATTCTCATCTTTATTGCCTAGCTTTTCACCCCCTTCTCATGCATGTTTCACCTTTGATTTTCATGTATTTAGGGCTGTTTTGAAGTTGTCTAGGCTTTTTCAATTGATTCATGCCTTGTTTAATACACTTGTGGTCTCATAAGTTGGCATACTTGTTGTTTAATATGCTTTCTTCGTTCATTTTCCATGTTTGGAGTCGAAGTTTGCTAATCAATCAATCATTCCATATCTTTCATTCATGAGAATGGTTTCAACCAATTGAGGTTGCTCAATGCATGTAAAGGAGACCTACACTTAATGGTTTAATCTCTTCGGAGATTCATCGTCAATGGTGTAGCCTCCTTCTCATGTTTTAGAAGAACCTCTTGTTTGAGATCACTTCTCATTTAGAGGACTTTAACATCGCATTTGGACAATTGGACTAAAGAATGGCAAGGCCTAAAACAATTGATTTAAAATTTGGATCAACACACTTAAAGAAAATGGCTTAAATAGCTTGAACTTGGCCGGGCGTTATGCCAAGTTCCTTGTGTCAAGGGTCATCAAGCATCAATTCAAGGTGTTTTTGATGTCCTTGAAGCGTCTCAACTTTTTTTTTTGAGTTCATTCCATGACAAAAAGGGAAGGGTGGTCCATTTGCATCACATTTATTGATTTTTTGGTCCAAGATGATATCCAAGATCATAAAGTGATTATATCACTCATTCATGGTTTTGGAGTCAATCTGAATCTTCTTTCGAGGCTTTCCTATGACAGAGAAAGAAGGAGGGACAAATAGAGCTTGAAAGTGCTCTATCTGCACTGATTTCACCTCAGAGCACAGAAACAGAGTTTGCACCAAATCAATGCACGGTTGGCCTTCTGTAGGCCTGGCCGGCCATTAGTAATGCATGGCCAGCCCTTGGTGTGTGGCCAATAGTGCAATTTTGCAGAAACAGAGGCAGTGGCTGAAGGTGAAACAAAGGCAGTCTGGGCAGATAGAGTAGCTTTCAGGCGATGTGCATGCAACCTCCATCCATCTTCCATCATGCTTATATCGAATGCATTTGGTTATTTAATTGCTTAATTAGCATAGTGCATTGTGTTGTAATATTTAATTAGTCTAATTAGTTGTAGCTAATTATTTAGTGTTGTAATATTTAATTAGCTTAGCCTAGTTAATTTCTTTTATTTAATTAGTTTAGATAGTTAGTTAATTATTCATTTCAAGTGTTGTAATAATTAGTTAATTAGTTTAGTTATTTATTCAAGTTTTGTAATAATTAGCTTAATTAGCTTAGCTTAGCTTGATTAGCTAGATTATTCATTCGGACTCTCCTTCGTGAGAGCATAAATGTAATAATGTGTATGTCTTCCAACCCCACGTCTTTCTCCCTTTTATTTACCTGCTTTTGATGGTTAGATTAGGGACACATTTCAATTAACATACCTCATGTTTGCATCCATTCATCTTGTCTTGCATGCACCGAGGCTCGGCGCATCATTCTAACTATATTGTTGTTTCAATACTTCTTTGGATATGTGTTTAACCATATGTTATTTAATTGAATCATGTGCCATATTAGTAGCCGAGCCTATTAATTGAATATTGCATGTGTTGCATTAGACATTTAACATAGGTAGGAATCATGCATATTTTTTTTCTAACTCATATCTTCTTAACTTAGAGTACTAGGTGAGTTTTTATGTTTTAGCATACTTACACGAATATGAATGTTGCCATGTTTAGCATGCTTGCCATGAGGCTAAGTGCTTACTTGATAAACTGCTTGAATGCCTGTGAATGAAGGCTTGTTGCTTGAATTGGAACTATTCAACGAATATATGTTTTAAGCCCATTTTGTTGAGTGGCAAATCATGTTTTAAGTCCACCATGTTTGGTGGCAAATTCGCAAACTTTAAGCCCACCTGAGGTGGCAAACTCAAACCATTTTCGCAAACAAACATGAATTGAATTGTTCAAATTCGGGCAAACTAGTCTAAACTTGCTTGTGCGCATCACATAGTAAATCTAGCTTAATAACCGAAACAAGAAAACATAATGTTGATAAAAATCATATCATGATTAGTAGAGGCCGATCTTTGATCGGGTGAGCGGGGGTGCTCAATTCATGACCTTCCCCTCTCGTACCTAAGTTCCCGAGCCGAGGCAACTTTGGTGATGAAGGACACGTGGCCTTTGGCACGAGTCGGGGGTTTCCTAAATTTCCCCAAAATAAAATATTTAGGTGGCTGTAGACGTGCCCCGGGAACTCCTCGATATCCGCGCATGATGGCACAAATTTCGTTTTGTTCTCTAGCTACTACAGTTCGGACTTAATGTCACGGTTTTAAATGTAATCTCACAAAGTGCAATGTGAGACCGATAAATCACCAAAGAGTCCAAATCCGGCAAATCGTTTTGGAAAACTGATTTTTATAAAGAAGTGCCAAACATGGAATAAAATCACATATGAAATGATTCCAAATCATTCAAATAGTCCAAGTAATGCATGCTAGTGAACTTGATGCACAAAGCTAACAAGCTAGAATGCATTATAGCTGTACAAAGCATGTCATGCATGGCTAAAACAACACAAATCAGAGTTAGAGCATGCTAAAACATGGATAAAAGCTTCTTAGAGTTAAGCCAAAAGCATACTAGAATAACATGTTAAAGCATGATGCATGTTAGGCTAATTCATGGAATTGCACTACAAGTGCATGGAGCACGCAAAGGCCAACCAAACCAAACCTTAACAGAGGTATGACATGGCAAAACATCACCAAAAACATGCTGAGATGGACTTAAAATAAGCTAGAATGACATGCTACTTCATGAAGCATACAAGACTAGTTTATGAGGATTACACTACAAGTGTATTAGGCATGCATGGAGTGACAAATACAAGTAAAAACAGTGGTATGCCACAGCAAAATAACCCCAAATACAAGCGAAGATATGGCCAACATAAGCTTAACAAACATGCTCACACATGAGCCATTCAAAGCAAGAATTCAAAATACAAGGAGAGGGGACCCTCTCCTTATTGGGACCTCAAAACACTACTTCCACCACTAAAATTCCTCTGAGTTTCAGTGGTAAGAAGGTCAAAACAAGGTGGTCCCAAAAGCTTAAAAATAAGGCACAAAAGTAAGGCCAAACAAGGCCTAAGAGGGGGTAGACAACCCCTAACACAAAAGTGACCTTAAACAAACATTTTAAGCATACAAAATTAGAACTTTTTGTAGTTTATAGTTAAGCTTAAAACAATATGCAAGTGAGTCTAAAAGCTTAAGCAAAAATAAGGGTTTAAGGAGTTAAAGGCTCACCCTTGAAGAACACTTTTGAAGCTACAACTCCAGCAAGTTTTTCCACCTCAAACCAAACCAAAAACCTCAAAACCAGCTCCTACGCATCTCAGCAACAACAGGATGGTGTTTGAGTGTGTGTTTGTGTACAAAAGTGTGATAAAATGACACTTTAAGGCACAAAAATGAAAGAGATGGAGGATTATAGAGACAAGAGTGTATCTATCTCTCAAACCACTAAAATCTGAACCTGGAGGAGGGAGGGGGTGCCTCCCTCTTATAGAGAACAAAAGCTCAAGCTTCTTGAAGAAGTTAAGGGTTCAAGGCCATCCCTCCATACACGTGTATAGAGGCTGGTTTCAGTGCTCTCTAGCTGTGCCAGTTGGCTAAAAAAATCTCCAAAAAGGTGACAAAAAGCAGGCGACCACTTGAAGTGGTCGACCAGCTACTTTAAGTGGTCGGCCGACCACCACAAGTGGTCTCCCAGGAAAACAACTGGTCGGCCATGGTGGGAGAGAGTCTAGGGCATGAAAACAATGTAGTGGTGTGGTGGCTGACCAGAAAAGATGGCCCAAAGACCAAGGAGACTAGTTGTCAGACCAGAAAACTGGCTGGCAGGAAGGAAAGTGGTTTGCGGGCAGAGAAACTGGTCTCCCACCCTTGTACCACCTTCCAAACAAGGAAAACAAGGTTTGTACCAAAAACAAACGAAAACGGATGCAAGATGAAAGTCCGGGAGGCAAGACGCGCAGCCGGGAGCCCCGAAAACTAGCTGACGAGCACCAAAAGTGGTTTGCGACCACAAAAGTGGTCTCCCAAACCACAGTGGCCTTCTAGGCCAAGGAAACAAGGTGTGGTTCAAAAATCACGCCAAACGGAGAACGTTAAGTGGTCCTAAGAGAAGGCGCGCGACCGAAGGCTCCGAAAATCGAAAATTGGTCTCCAAACGAGAAAAGTGGTCTACGACCACAAAAAGGTGGTCTACAGACCACTCCCTCCCTCGAGGGAAGAGAAACAAGGTTCGGTCCACAAACCGAGCCAAAGCACAAAGAGTTCAGAGGCTTGGAGGCAAGTACCCAGCCAAAACTCCGAAACCTCGAAACGAGCACGACATGCACAATCACCGAGTGCTCAATCGATGACGTCTGAGTCTTAAGGTTTGTCAAAAATGGGGTGTCTACAGTTGCCCCTCTTTGACAGAACTCGAAAGTCATAAGTGACGGGAGTGAATGTCAAAGCCCAGAGACGACCCATTTTTGACAAGCCAGAAGACTTAGACAAACATGCAAGATAACAAAGAGATGTGCCCGCAGGCAGGGGCAAGACGCAAATGACATGCACAAAGCCGAACATAACTTATGATCATACAAAGAAAGCTGTAATGAAGCAAATATGCAAAATAAATGCAACAGTTTAAGCAAGCGAATATGAACCAAACTACATTACATGTAGAAAGGATGTAAGAGAATTATACAATTCTCGCTACGTCTCGCGCGGAGTAAATACAATACTGTCTGGTCGCACTAGCCTCAAATGAACTGTACATACAATATCGTCTGGTCACACCAGCCTCAAATGAACCGTACATACAATATCGTGCCTACATAAGAAAGAAACTCAACAGGTACAATATAGTTAGAAGCACATGCTCAACGCTACATCATGGTACAATTCCAATGTAAGATAAACGCATGCATACACAATGCCGATGGAAAGGTGTGTAGCAATGCAAGTGAAAAGTGCGTGACAACGCAAGTGAAACATGCATAACAATGCAACCTAAGTAGCGCATAACAATGCGGAAAGGGGTACATAACAATGCCACCTAAGTGTGACGCATAACAATGTGGATGGAAGGGGTGCATGACAATGCAACTTAAGTGTGACGCATAACAATGCAAGTGGAAGGGGTGCATGACAATGCAACCTAAGTGTGATGTATAACAATGTGAGGGAGGGGTGCATGACAATGCAACCTAAGTGTGACGCATAACAATGCGATGGGGGGGTGCATGACAATGCAACCTAAGTGTGACGCATAACAATGCGAAGGAGGGGTGCATGACAATGCAACCTAAGTGTGACGCATAACAATGCGAGTGGAGGGGTGCATGACAATGCAACCTAAGTGTGATGCATAACAATACGATGGGGGGGGTGCATGACAATGCAGCCTAAGTGTGACGCATAACAATGCGAATGAGGGGTACATGACAATGCAACCTAAGTGTGACGCATAACAATGCGAGGGAGGGGTGCATGACAATGCAACCTAAGTGTGACGCATAACAATGCGATGCACTAACAAGTGCAGATAAGATGCGCAAGATAGCGCGAATGATGCAATGCATTAACAAGTGCAAGTGATGTGCGCAAGATAGCGCGATAAAATGCATGCCCAATATAACAAAACAGTGTAAATGATATACAATGTAACGAAGCAATGCAAATGATGTGCAATGTATTTGAGATGATCAAACCATAAACAGTACAAAACCACACAAATATCATAAAGGGATGGAGATGCAACATCAGACTACTTTTAACACAGAAAAGGCAGTGGGCATGAGCCGAACGACGCCTAACATAGGCTAAGTGCCTACATCCTTAGTACTGGCCTCAACCCAGCATGGATGCTTACACACAACAGAATCGTGTTTCAAGCGAGCACATGAAAAACTATGTGTTTCGCAGAGAGACGACAAAGTATAAGTAATTGGGTGGTATGATACAAGTGAGGAATGATCTGCTGAGGAAAGATCGTGATCCTATATGTTGAATGTAACAAACTAAAATATGATGCAATGGATGCAATGGATGAAGTGAAAAAAGACGCGCGGCCAAACCACATTTTGCCTAGAAAAGGCATAGACACAAAACAAACCACGTCTAACACAGAAATGGTGCTGTCACCCTCAAAAGTATGGGCACATGCCAGACTAAGCTTAACATGGAAAGGATCCAGGTGATACAATGGATATGCAGTGAATGCATGCAATAGATGGACAATGCAGCGTAATAGCTAAAATGCAATGGACATAACAGATGTGATGCAATATATAGTACAATAGATGCAAAGGGTGACATATTCCAACCATGCTGGAATCATGAGAGAAGGAAAAAATAAACAATCAGGAGCGTACTCAATGCAACCTGAGATGAATTCCAAACACGCTGAAATCATATGAGGAAAGGGATACTCAAACCACGTTGAAATCGTGAGAGGAGGTCCAAAAACAACCCGCCTAGGTGTGTGTACGACACAACCTGAGATAAATTCCAAACACGCTGAAATCGTGTGAGGAAAAGGGACACTCAAACCACGCTGAAATCGTGAGAGGAGGTCCAAAACAACCTACTCAAGCGCGTACACGACGCAACCTGAGATAAATTCCAAACACGCTGAAATCATGTGAGGAAAGGGGACACTCAAACCACGCTGAAATTGTGAGAGGAGGTCCAAAAAAACCCGCCCAAGCGCATACACGACGCAACCTGAGATAAATTCCAAACATGCTAAAATCGTGTGAGGAAAGGGACACTCAAACCACGCTAAAATCATGAGAGGAGGTCCGAAAACAAACCGCCCAGGCACGTACACAATGTAACCTGAGATAAATTCCAAACACGTTGAAATTGTGTAAGGAAAGGGACACTCAAACCATGCTGAAATCGTGAGAGGAGGTCCGAAAACAAATCGCCCAGGCGCATATACAACGCAGCTTGAGATAAATTCTAAACACGTTGAAATCGTGTGAGGAAATGGACACTCAAACCACGCTGAAATCATGAGAGGAGGTCCGAAACAAATCGCCCAGGTGCGTATACAACGCAACCTGAGATAAATTCCAAACACGCTGAAATCGTGTGAGGAAAGGGACACTCAAACCACGCTAAAATCGTGAGAGGAGGTCCGAAAACAAATCGCTTAGGCGCATATATAATACAACCTGAGATAAATTCCAAACACACTGAAATCGTGAGGAAAGGGACACTCAAACCACGCTGAAATCGTGAGAGGAGGTCCGAAAACAAACCGCCTAGGCACGTACACAACGCAACCTGAGAAAGCCCCGGAGGACAACGATCCTAAACGCTGCTCGACGTAAAAGGATAAAAGATAGAAGATAACACAAGATGCAAATAAATGCAATAAGTGCGATGATACGATATATGTTACAAGCAATGTAGGGCATGATGTATAGGGAATGCAATAAACAAACAAAGCGACACTTTTGAAAGCACCTCATGGGGTGAGTAGCGATGAACCACTTTACTCGGATTGGGATCTCCCCTTGTGTTCTTCGAACTCTTACCTTCAACTCACAGTACAAAGGTCTAGAGATGGTGACAAGGAGCAACGTCTGCTGGGGAAACCACGGATGCTGCTTTTATTCCCGGCCATATTCACAACTTTCCCTATTCTTCAAATGGGGTGACAGACTAGGTTGGTTCAATATCCAGAATTGAGGCGCACACACGCTACCTCAGCCTATGGGGCTTGCATACAGATTTCAAGCCGGGGATACACCCTTGGGTATTTAAACCAGACTTTAGTCTCAAAAATTTCAAACCTTTGTGTTCTAGGTATTAGCCATTCGAGCTCTAGTTTCCACTGTCGCAGTTGATCTCCTAGGAACTCATTGCAAACACAGCCAAGATGCCTCTGGCAGGGACTGGTATTCGGGAGAGCACTTCTAATTGCCGTTCTGGCGTTGAAACAGTCAACACAGTATTCTGTTTACTCTGAACACACAGCTCGTACGGCACACTGCTCATTCTAAACACGTAGCTCATAACATAGTACTCGGTTTATTGGGCACACAACTTATACAGCACACTGCTCATTTTGAATACACAGCTTATAACACAGTACTCGGTTTACTTTGAACACACAGCTTATATAGCACACAGCTCATTCTGAACACACAGCTCATTCTGAACACATGGGATGTAGTAACGGGACTCGCAAAAGTTGAAACAAACTCAGATGCTCCAAATTTTCCCTCTTTTCTTTTGCTTTGTAGCCTGGAACCTAAATAGCTTCAGATAGGTCCTGGTTTTACTGCTCTCGCATGACCCGGGTTGAACCTTGCAGTTTTATGAAAGAACAAATTCTGTTTTGCACAAATGTGGAGAATGGCACAGCACTCCGAGCACAAAATGATTTATTTTGAAATTGAAGTTGAGAAATGAGTTCTTTAACCGAGTATTGAGTCTACGACTGACCACAGCAAAAATGACTTAACAAAGGAAACAAAAGGTAAACAACCTAAACACATCGAGAAACGCTCGAAACGACTCAAAACAAGAATCGAGACAAACAAAAACACAACACGACACTCGAATGTGTTCCAAAGGCGAGAGACCTCTCGGTTGACAGGGAGCCTAGTTTCTTCGGGTATTGTTTCCCATCCTTTTCTTATTTGTGATTCTCATACCACTCTGGCACTCCATCTCTTGTTTTCTGAAAAAGCCCTTTTCTTACTTTTTCTCTCAGCGTACATCTCTCTATTCTTCAATCTCTCTTATTTTTTATCCCTCCCGTGGGTGGTTGACGGATAAACAAGAAGTTGCGGGCTCTTGCCCCTAGCATTCTGCTAAATTCTCTTTCTTCTGCTGACAACTAGTTTGCATGCGATCAAACTTGTCCAAATAAGGGAGTGGAATATCTTGATCCATTCCAGTTTGTGCTTCGCACCTGACTTGATATTTCGCTGTACGGGGGATGAGAGAGCTTTCAGCCCTTTGTTTGTTGGCTTTCACTATGCCTTTTCTGGAGAATACGGTGCCCTTTCTGGCAAGTATGTTGACCATGGGGAAAAGACAGAACACCTGACTCAATTGTGCCCTAGCTCATCATTTTGACCATTTTTTTTTTGTTTGGGTTTTCTACTAAAACAATTTTGACCAAAATGAGAGTTAGATTAGCATACTTGTTCGATTTTTCGATTCAAAATCATGCAAGTCAGGCTATGAGTACTGAAAATTTTCCTTTTTTGGGTCTAAGAAATGGTCCAGTTTTGGAAAAATGGAATGATTTTCGAGAAAATTAGTAAACCTCAGTAAAAGTTCTCAAAAACTATTTTTACAAATGGCCACTGCTCGACCAACATAGAATTTACTCTTGAGATGCACAACCTCAGATCCAAAACAATGGAAAATTGCCTCTTGTTTGAATAGCACCGCAGCAAACTGAACGGCAACGGAAAGTTGCCCCTTGTTTGAATAGTACCGCAACACACTATAACCAGTTCTCATAATGAAGGTCACAACCGAACTCTTAGACACAGATATGACAAAGATGATCAGAACCATTACATGGACACAATCGATTTAGAAGTGTTTATGGCTGGAGTTCAGAATGAAGTTGCCTATGTATCGCAAACATGGGAATCAAGCCTTACGTAGTTCGGGTTAAGGTACACTCAGGTATTAACCTCTCCTTTTGCGCTCTAACTTTTTCCAAGGCCGCCCTTCCGGGTTTTCAACCTTGCGAGCTATGTTTTTCTTTTTCTTTTCATTTCATTTCTTTTTTTTTTTGTTCTTTTCTTTTTCTATTCTTTGCATTTTTTCTTTTCTTGCTCTAACTTTTGCCTGGGTCACCCTTCCGGGTTTTCGACCCAGTGAGTCTCTTAAGGGTAAAAGTGTAGCAAGTCCATGTCTAATGGTTTTGAGATCTCGAAGCCGTTTTGAATCCAAGAGAGTGGCTGTTGTTCGCTAATGATGTAGGAGTCCATTCAATGGGGGGCTGAATTTGCCCCTAGTGTTGTGGATAGGAACTCAATTGTCCTTCAGCAATACTTTCTTCTTTCCTCCGCTCTGGGATTTGGCATTCTTGCCGATCTTCGTTAGTTTGAGAAATGTCCCAATTTTTTGCGCTTTGAGCACATTTGAAATTCTTTTGCCCCTAGTTCGAGGGGTGCTTCTTGTCTAGCTTCGCAAGCTTCCTTTGACAACATCTGACCTTCTTGATCTGACTTTGTTGCTGCTAATTCATGGGCTGCTTCAAATATGGCCACACAGGTCTCACATTGTGGTTGACCTTTGAACATTCTGAATGCAAGTTCAAGATCTGAAAGCCAGGGGTTGAGTCTCGAGGCTGAGAGCGATCTTAAGCTGCACAATCTCAAAAGCGATTCCACACAGGTCTTCGCAGGACGACGCAAAACATTTTTTTGAAATCTTTTAAGAAAACTACTAGTCGCTCGCGCTGAAGACAATACGGAACCAATCTGGATCAAGCCAGGATCCTTCTCAGTACTCATATTAACAAGCATGATCTCAATCATTAAGGGCTTAGCATGCCTCTCCTTCTTTCAATTGATCAAATTTTTGCAAAACCCAAGGAATTCCTTCCTCTTTGTTTTCATCATAATATTCAAAAAGTTTTGAAAAATTTAGGTCAATGCAATAATTTCAAGGCAGATAAGAGCGGGGGAAATGCACTGCCGCTTTATTCAGATTTGCTGGCACAACAGGTTCAAGACAGAAACAAACATAAAAGCATGAAAACCACAGCTGTTTCATTCAGATTTTCTAGTGTAACTGGCTCCACGGCAGAAACAGACTCAAAAGAAAGCAAAAATACAAACACGAAACAAAATAGTGATGTCCGAGGTAACACCCCCGAAATCACCCGACTCCTACACAATAGGACTGACTCGTTACAACAAGACAGACCTCAAAAAGACTGACTCAAAACAAAGAGACAGACTCAAAACAACTCAACAGAACTGACTTGAAACCCAAGCCAGAACGCAAAATAAATAGCATTCGCAAATGCTCAAAACAGTGCGTGCTACACGCCACATCTGGAGTAAGCTGAGCGCCGCCAGTAGGTGGTTCATCCCCCGGTCACATACTCGTACTATCCCCCAAGTTCACTGATCCAGTGACGATAGACTTCGCTGAGCTTGGTGGGATGATGACCTCGTTGTCAATCAAATCCTGTACTTCGTGGCGAAGACGAAAGCAATTGTCGGTGCTATGACCGGTTTGTTGATGGTATGCACAGTACTGGGTACCATCATGCTTAGCTGGAAGGAAATTTGGGAGAGGCTGAGGCTCAAGGGGTTTGAGATGGCCTTTTTCAACAAGGATTTGAAGAGCCTTGGACAAAGGCATATAGAGGGCATGGAAGACCCTGCGACCTCCGGGTAGATACTTTGAGGTTTGTGGATTTTTGCTGGGCGCACTAGCAAAGGGATCGGCAGGTGCTGACTTGGTTTTCTGATCTTTCCGGAATGCAAGTTTAGAGTTAAAAGGATCGTTTCTGGTATGACGGCCCTTCTCCCTATTCTCACCTTGATTTGAACTGCTCTCATTCTGAGTGGCGAAAGTGTCCTCCACAGTTTTTGCAACAACTGCGAGCACTTGCTGTTTGTTTAGTCCTTCGGCTTTCAAAGCCTCAACAACCCACAGAAGATGTTCATAGGGATCGATGTCTGCCTCTACCTTGTTCTTTCCATTTGCCTCAGCTTGGTCAAAGGTTTGGGTTGCTACATCGGTACGAAGCCCGGTTGTTGTCGACATGTCATTGCCCAAACTTGGGATGGCTTCAGGTTGGCTGAGTTCAATTACAATTCGCCCCAAGAGTGGGGGCTCTTCTGGTGTGAAATTTTCAGCATATGATGTAGTCGATGGCGGAGCCGATAGCCCAAAGGCTAGATCAGCCACAGTTCTCTGAAGATCGCCAATCATTCTCATCAGCTCAAAAGTAGTGGCCTCACGGGTTTGAAATGATTGGGGTTTCGAGACTGGATGTGTGGTAGGTGCCCCAGATGGGCGTTGCATTCCAACGTTGGTCTCAGCCTGCATGGCGATTCCCTGGTTTAATGCCGCTGCCATAACCATAATTTCTTCTGAATTCTGCGTCATCATGAGTCTGCTGAATTGAACAGAGGTGATGTGACTGGTGACTAACAGATCAGATGAACCGGTGAGCCTTGACTGGCCTTTCTCTGCCTTGCCTCAGCGGAGGAACACTGGTTGCCTTGAACTGAATCTCTGACCTGACAAAGTCTATCAGCAAAAGTTCGGTGTACCCGGGGGATATTGGAGCCTTCTGAAGCTACAGTTCCAAGATCACTCTAGCAAAAGAGAAAACAAGCAGCATCTCAGCCTAATTTCACTGGAACAAATACGAGCATAGCTGAATGACTGTGCTCTCTACTGAATTCTGCTCAAAATTCTGCCTGTAAACTGATGCCCTCAGGTAAAACTGATTCTCCAAAATACTGATGCCCTCAGGCCTGATATCCAGACTTGCAAACTGATACATGCATTCCTGTAGAGGCACACTCTAAAAGCACGTAGTAAGCAAATGAGAGCCAAAAACACCCTTATGGAGGGGGTAGGGTTTCCCTATCCTATTTTGTCAGGAGCTAGGGTTTTACTACGAATGCAGCGGTTTCGAAACAACCTACAATCGGGTAAGCAACCTGTCCTAGCTTGGAATAGTCACTATGGATTCCGATATGCACTAGGTTGAATGGTCAAAAAGGGTGCCCCAGTAAAAATCGGGGTTTGTGTTCCCGTCGTGGCAGAGCCCGCAACTGGTCAGCCTTATGGCACGCTTTTCTAAGCAAGCCTCCAGCAAACCATTCAGGAATAGCATACGGTAAACACGGTGTCCTAGGTGCACCAATGCAAATGCAATGCAAAGAGACACATAAGTGTTGTCAAAACAAGACATCATGAGTTCGAGTCAAGTTCTTTAAGTCCCCAGCAAAGTCGCCAGAAACTGTAGACGCGCCCCAGGAACTCCCCGATATCCGCGCGCGATGGCGTAGTCTCGTTTTGTTCTCTAGCTACTACAGTTCGGACTCAATGTCACGGTTCTGAATCTAATCTCACAAAGTACAATGTGAGACCGATAAGTCACCAAAGAGTCCAAATCCGACAAATCGTTTTGGAAAACTGATTTTTATAAAGAAGTGCCAAACATGGACTGAAATCACATATGAAATGATGCCAAATCATTCAAATAGTCCAAGTAATGCATGCTAGTGAACTTGATGCACAAAGCTAACAAGCTAGAATGTATTATAGCTATACAAAGCATGTCATGCATGGCCAAAACAACACAACTCAGAGCTAGAGCACGCTAAAACATGGACAAAACCTTCTTAGAGTTAAGCCAAAAGCATGCTAGAATGACATGTTAAAGCATGATGCATGTTAGGCTAATTCATGGAATTGCATTACAAGTGCATGGAGCATGCAAAGGCCAACCAAACCAAACCTTAACAGAGGTATGACATGGCAAAACATCACCAAAAACATGCTGAGATAGACTCAAAATAAGCTAGAATTACATGCTACTTCATGAAGCATACAAGACTAGTTTATGAGGATTACACTACAAGTGTATTAGGCATGCATGAAGTGACAAAACCAAGTAAAAATAGTGGTATGCCACAGCAAAATAACCCCAAACACAAGCTAAGATATGGCCAACATAAGCTTAACAAACATGCTCACACATGAGACATTCAAAGCAAGCATTCAAAATACAAGGAGAGGGGGTGACCCTCTCCTTATTGGGACCTCAAAACACCACTTCCACCACTAAAATTCCTCTGAGTTTCAGTGGTGAGAAGGTCAAAACAAGATGGTCCCAAAAGCTTAAAAAGTAGGCACAAAATTAAGGCTAAGCAAGGCCTAAGAGGGGGTAGACAACCCCCAACACAAAAGTGACCTTAAACAAACATTTTAAGCATACAAAATTAGAACTTTTTGTAGTTTAGAGTTAAGCTTAAAACAATATGCAAGTGGGTCTAAAAGCTTAAGCAAAAATAAGGGTTTAAGGAGTTAAAGGCTCACCCTTGAAGAACACTTTTGAAGCTACAACTCCAGCAAGTTTTTCCACCTCAAACCAAACCAAAAACCTCAAAACCAGCTCCTACGCATCTCAGCAACAACAGGATGGTGTTTGAGTGTGTGTTTGTGTACAAAAGTGTGATAAAATGACACTTTAAGGCACAAAAATGAAAGAGATGGAGGATTATAGAGACAAGAGTGTATCTATCTCTCAAACCACTAAAATCTGAACCTGGAGGAGGGAGGGGGAGCCTCCCTCTTATAGAGAACAAATGCTCAAGCTTCTTGAAGAAGCTAAGGGTTCAAGGCCATCCCTTTATACACGTGTATGAAGGATGGTTTCAGTGCTCTCTAACTGTGCCAGCTGGCTAAAAAAATCTCCAAAAAGGTGACAAAAAGTAGCCGACCACTTGAAGTGGTCGGCCAGCTACTTTAAGTGGTCGACCGACCACCACAAGTGGTCTCCCAGGAAAACAACTGGCCGGCCATGGTGGGAGAGAGTCTAGGGCATGAAAACAATGCAGTGGTGTGGTGGCCGACCAGAAAGATGGCCCAAAGACCAAGGAGACTAGTTGTCAGACCAGAAAATTGGCTGGCAGGAAGGAAAGTGGTTTGCGGGGAGAGAAACTGGTCTCCCACCCTTGTACCACCTTCCAAACAAGGAAAACAAGGTTTATACAAAAAACAAACGAAAACGGATGCAAGACGAAAGTTCGGAAGGCAAGGCGCGCAGCTGGGAGCCCTAAAAACTAGTTGAGGAGCACCAAAAGTGGTCTCCCAAACCACAGTGGCCTTCTAGGCCAAGGAAACAAGGTGTGGTTCAAAAATCACGCCAAACGGAGAACGTTAAGCAGTCTCGAGACAAGGCGCGCGGCCGAAGGCTCCGAAAACCAAAAATTGGTCTCCAAATGAGAAAAGTGGTCTACGACCACAAAAAGGTGGTCTACAGACCACTCCCTTCCTCCAGGGAAGAGAAACAAGGTTCGGTCCACAAACTGAGCCAAATCACAAAGAGTTCAGAGGCCCGGAGGCAAGGCACCCAGCCAAAACTCCGAAACCTCGAAACGAGCATGACATGCACAATCACCGAGCGCTCAATCGATGACATCTGAGTCTTAAGGTCGGTCAAAAATGGGGTGTCTACAGTGGCGACTCTGTATCTGGCAAAGCAGTCCAATTTTGGTATTTTTGATTCAAAATTATTTTTCCAAAACGATTTGCTGGATTTGGACTATTTGGTATTTATCAATTTCACATTGCACTTGTGAGATTAGATTCAGAACTGCGGGAGTCCGAATTGTAGGGCTTTCTTTCAAACCTTCCGAAAGGGGGCACGAAAAAGGCGAGCTACACTTGTTTTTATAGAATTTGAGCAAAACAAGTCGAAAATATCTTCAAAAAAAGACAGCTGGCGGGCTCTCGCCCAGAATAGTGTGTATTGTCATTGAGGCACGGCCGGGCCCAAATAGCCACTGCCGGCTCCCAATAGGGCACAATGGGGCCCTAATATGCTGTCCTATTCCCCTGTTTCAAACCCAGTATAAGGTGGCACAATTGTCAAAAATGAGCCTCTGAGGTAAGAATGAGATTAGTAGGAAACTTTTAGGATTATTTCAGGGCTTGACTTTGGATTCCCTCATCGAGAACTCGAATTACACAATGTAGTTTTCATCATCGAGTGCGCTGGACCAAGCACCTAAGTCTTACGGGTGGTCAAAAATGGGGTGTCTACAGTATCCGCTTTTACTCATTGTTCTCCAAACAAGAAGGTGAGGAACCACAATCATTTTTTTAATATTCTCACTGAGGTGAGAAACTCCAATTATTTTCTTTATTTTATCATCTCACTATGCAAACAGAGTGAAAAATGTATTTTTGGTTTAGTCATTTTAGAGTATTGAGAAACCTATCAAATGTATGCTAATTTGTCGTTTGTGGATGCGGATACGGATGTGAATCATTGAGTAGCTCACTTTGATGTATTTTTTTTTCCAAGAGACAACTCCTCCCTTGAATCTAAAAATGGGGATTGAAGGTCATGGCACCATGTTTGCTGGTGACAGATACATAACAAACATTATTAGCACTCTTTTATACCCAAGTCAAGAAGTATGTGCTATAACATAACAGTAGAATACATGACATTACTTGTATATAGTGACATATCATAAAGTGTTAACCGGTAAAAGAAGTAATAACTTTTTAATATGTACGACAATAATAATCCATGTAAATGTATCATTTGCATATTCTTAAGTAAGACAAAATGAAAATATATCTTTCAGGGTCCATATCGGTGCAGAGTTTGACAAGTTTCCAAGAAACTAATTTACATTTAATTTTCTTTCATCAGTCGTATAAACCCCTCTTAGCTAGCTAGTAGTCATGTTAGTTTGTTGGGCTATTTTTGGAAATTTTTCTACTGAGGAAGTCTACCAATCAGATATTTGGGTTCAACATTTTTAAAACATAACTTGGTTTTCAATCTACTGGAGCTAAACTAACCATGTGTATTAAAGAACTAAGCATCCTATATCTGTTACTGAAGACTGAACAGTGAAAGGGGTTCCTTAATCAAATGCAAGCTATCAAACAAAAAATGGGCTCCTTTATCAAATATGAGTTATTAAGTGCCTGAGACTAGATTAAACGGGTTGGAAGGAACATTGTTGAAGTTATTATGGATTGAAATATCCTATTTGAGAACATGTTGTTCTTTAAATTAACATGATTACGCAGCTATACCTCCAAAGGGTCCATACTAATTGTAACAAAGCCTTCTAGTTAGGTTTGTCTCTAGATTTGTGTTTAAATTTGTTAGGTTTTTGTTATTGGCAATCCCATTTGACAAAACTTCTTTCAGTTGTAATTTTGTTCAACTTTTATTTTAGTGAGGCTATGAGTTTTTTTAGATACGAATCCAACCCAAATTGTGCCTTGCAGAGATGTTTCAGAAGTTAATTCTTTTATGTTTGCCACTTCGCTGATTATGTCAGGGATCGAGCTGCCCGATTAGCTCGTGGGGGTCCAGGGGGCAACGCCCCTTGGCGGGTCCGGGGCAACGCCTAGGTGGGGTTGAGAGGCAGTGCCCCCGAAACAAAAAGTAAAATTGCAGTTGAAATTGTTTTTTCGCTCGAGCAGCCATTCTTGCGCTCGAGCAGAGACCGCGGCCTTTCAGAGTTTTACTCGCTTGCAAAAGTACTGGGAGTTGTTTTTTCCACTCAAGCAGTCATTCTTGCGCTGGAGCGTAGACCCTGTTTAGTCACACACGTTTTAGCTAGTCCGCTCGAGTGGCCATTCTTGCGCTCGAGCGAAGATCTGTTTGTTATAAAAGCTGCGGTTCAGTAAGGTTTTAGGGTACGGCTTCCAAATCTTCTTAGGGCTTTCTTCTGAAGCTTCTTTGCTTGTTTCCTTCGATTAAGAGTGTAAAAATGGCCTGTGATCCGTGGGCGGCCAAAAGCCCATCGGCAGCCCGAGGTAGGCCTGACCCATTTAGGCCCGGGCCCAAGCCCAGCTCGAGGCCTTGGGTCTGGGCTATCGTTTTGAAGCCTGGCCCGACCCATGGACCCAGCCTACTTGGCCTGGCCCATTGGCCCAGTAAAAAGCTTGGCCCGAGGCTCAGTGTTATTTTTAATGGAAAATAATAAAATTTCAATGGAAAAAATAAAAAAAATAAAAAAAAATTGTTTAGGCCTGCCCAAGCCTGCCCAAAGCTCGAGGTCGAGCCCAGGCCCAGGCGCAGCGGTCCGGCCCGAGGCCCAGCCCAAAGCTCGAATACCCCTGGGCTAGGGGTGTAATTTTGGCTAGTGGCCCGTGGGCGGCCCAAAGCCTGCCCGTGGCCCGAGGTTGGCCCGGTCCGTTAAGGCCCGGGCCCAAGCCTAGCCTGAGGCCTTGGGCCAGGGCCTGGGCCATCATTTTGAAACTCGGCTAGGCCCATCGGTCCGCTCAAGGCCTGTCCAAAAGCTCAGCCCAGCCGTGACCCAGTGTTATTTTTAATGGAAAATAATAAAATTTTGGTGGAAAAAATAAAAAAAAATTTAAAAAATTGTTTAGGCCCGCCCAAGCCCGAGCCTAGGCCTAAGCCTAGGGGCTCGGCTCGAGGCTGGGCCCACTGGCCTGCCTAGAGCTCAAATACCGCTGGGCTTGGGTTTGAGCCTAGGCCTAGGCCTAGTTTTCTGGCCCGTGGGCCGGCCCGGCTCGATTTTTGTCGGGAGCCCGCAAGGCCCAGGCTGGGCCAAAATTACACCCCTACCCTGGGCTTGGGCATAGTTTTTTGGCCCGTGGGCCGGCCCGGCCTGATTTTTGGCGGGAGCCCGTAAGGCCCGACATGGGCCGAGCCTGGCCTGAGCTCGGATGGGCCGCGTTAGGCCAGGCCGGGCCAAAATCACACCCCTACCTTTGATATCTGTGAGAGTTTAATTATGAATTGAGTGGATTATAGCAAAGGGTTTGTTTAGTTTGTTTAATTCAAAAAAGAGAGAGTTGTTCTTCGATGGATTTCGTGGAATTTGGGCTTGAAGCTTTGGTGGATTCTGGAGTGGCTCATCGTCATGGATTCGATATCGACGTTGTGGATTCAATGTTGGGTAAGACAATTCCGAGGTGAAGACCGTGGTGGAAGAGGCATATAGGGGTCGGTTCAATTCGGGCGTGGATTTGCTAGGTAATTGAGAGTGCACTTGTGTAATTCCTTTTGTCTTCTTAGTGGATTGTTTTGTGGCTTTTGCCCATAGTTTTTTTTTTTTTTTTTTTTATCACAATTAGAGGCGCTCTAATTGTGATTTTTCCACGTTAAAATCGTTGTGTCGATTTGTCTTTGATTGTTTGATTGGGATTGCTATTTACTGTTTAAAATTGATATATAATCACAAATCAGTATCCCCAGATTTTTTAGATTTTTCAAAATTCAACCTTGTCTACAGAGTGAGGTGAGTTTATTAAAAAATGTGAGTTATATCAAATTGAAAAAATAAGACTTTCATCATCAAATTTGAGGTTAAGAAAAAGTAAAGAGTTATTGTAAGTGGAAGGGACATCAAGTAGGCCTGAAACGAACTTGTTCAAAGTTAGAATGGAGTGAATGCAATGTTTTGTTCGAGAACATATTTTTAGGTAGATGGAACTAGATTATGTGATTATACACCCCGATTTTTGATGGTCTGTACTAATAAGCCTTTGAGTTAGGTTTGTCTCTAGAATTGTTTCTAGATTGAACCTCTTATTATTTATGAAGCACAAATATGGACTCTCGACACGAATACGACAGGATATAGACACATTGAAACAACAATGTAGACGTCCCCGAACGCCCCGGGAGGGTTAAGTCCCGTTCCGTTCATTTGGGCTCACTACAGTTCAAGGACTCGATTGTCACGGTTCTAAATCTTGAACCAAAGAGTCCAAATCCGGCAAATCGTTTTTGAGAAAATAGATTTTGAAAAGAAGTACCAAAAATGGACTGCTTTGCCAGATACAGAGTCGCCACCTAAATATTTTTAAAATGGGAAATTTAGGAAACCCTGACTCGGTGCCGAAGGCCACGTGTCCGTCATCACCAAAGTTGTCTTGGCTCGGGAGCTTGGGTACGATCGGGGAAGGTCAGCTATGAGCACCCCCTCTCGCCCGGTCCGAAGACCGGCATCTACTAACCATGATATCCGATTTTGAAAACGTTATGTGTTCTTATTCCGGTTATTAGCCTAGAATTACTATGTTATGCGCACAGCAAACAAGTATAGACTAGATTGCCTAATTTGGAAATAAGCATTGCATATCCGTTTGTTTTGAAAGTGCTTTGGAATTTGCTACTCGCAAGTAGGCTAAAACACGGGTTTCAACGAGTTTTTCCAACTCAAGCAATCCAACCTCCACCCACAGGCATTCAAACAATTTATCTCATATAAGCATTTAGCCACATGGTAAGCCTACTGTCATGTTAACATTCGCACGCATGCAATATGCTAAAGCATAAATACTTACATTGTACTCCGTGCCAAAACAAGAAACTAGTTAGCAAGCATGCATGTCCTAGTTCATGTTAAGTGGCTAATGCAACACATACAGAGATGCAGTTTAGGATAGGCTCGGCTAACCCTAAAATGGCATGTGAAATGCAATCATTCGGTGCACGTATTCAAGTTAGATTTGAAGATACCATGCGGTTTGTATGATATACCGAGCCCGGTGCATGTAAGACAAATGTATGGATGCACGCATGCATTGCATAAGGTATGCTAAAATAAACGTGCCCTAATCTACCATCGTAAGCGGGTAAATAAAAGGGAAGAAATAAATGGGGGTTGGAAGACATGCACACCCACTCACACACACTTATTACAGATTCGCCCTCGCTCAGAAGGACCAAAAGAATAATACAAATTAACCAACTACGCGAGCTAATTAATAATTACAAATCAATTAAATTAACTAAACGAATTAATCAATCTAATTAAAACAGTAAACCCCTCGGGAAGCGGGTCAGATGCAGCGCATGCTCGGGACTTGCTCGGAATCGCACTGCCATGCACAGTCTGCCTCTGTTTTCCCTGCTTTGCTCCTCTGAAGACTGCCAAAGTCTCAGGAATGCCTCTCAGGATACTAGGGGATCCCACCGGCTAAGTAGAATGACCACCGGCACTAGGATGTGGCCATCGGCACAAAATGAACCCATCGGCTGATAAATTACTGCCGGCTGGCAGAAAATGTTGCCGGTCGGCAAACAATACCTGCAGAACCTGCAACTCACAGCAGCAGAGAGCAAAACTTGCATGGTAATACAATTCAAACAATGTATGCACCAATCATGCCCCCCATCATGTTTGCGACTCAAAGGGGCATGTGTCTCGATTCTCGGACCACCAATCACGCATTTCCATGCATGATGGCCCAAAGAATCAAGTGTGCAACTTGATTTCAAATGCAATGCAAACAATCAAACAAAACAAGGCCCAATTCCTATCACCAAATCAAGGAACAAGGCATGCATGCAAGATGCAATGCAAACTAGGCATGCAAGCTAAGGATGCAACATGGCATGGCAAGGCACTTATGCAAGCATACAAGCGAACATGAGGCAATGCAAACTAATGAAAAGGTGGACTTAAACATGATTTAGGCGGCTCTAAATAGGCCTAAAACAGTGGCCAAAATGCCCAAAATGAAGGCTAAACACACATGCACACATGCACATGTGATGGTCCCAACTTTAAGCATTAAACAAGCAAATTTCAAGCACACTTGAAAGGGGATATCATGGACGATTAGCATGCAATATAAGCTCTAAAAATCATGCTAGAATGTGGTACCAAACCAACTCAAATGAAACAAACATTAGCATGCAAATGGCCCAAATACTTGAAGCAAGGTAATGAAGCTTTGAAGCACGCTTAGCATAACAAACATGGCATGCACTAAACAACTAAAAACAGATTTTTAGCATGTTAAAGCAAGGCCAAGGGACCACTTAGATGGCATCTAAGCGGTTCAAATATGAAGGCATGCATGAGTGCTCTTTCAAGAAGCATATAACACATGCTCAAGAGGCAACAAAGAGGCAAATAAGGCAAGCATTCAAGCATGTCTTAGGGACTGAAATAACATGTAGGGTGGTCCCAAACCATCAAAATAATGCAAGCAACACATGCTACACATTCACATACTTGAGGCCAACAAGCCCAAAAATGCAAAGGGGCTATATAATGCATGCTAGGGTCGACTCAAACAACCTAAGACAGACCTAAAGCATGGCAAAATAAGCACAAAAGCTTCACAAATCTAAGCCTAAAACATGCTAAAAGGCACACAACCTAAGGCATATTAAGGCAATCACAAGGCATTACAAGGCAGGTGTGCAAGGCATGCATGGTACACCAAAAACAACTTAAAACCATGTTATATTATGGCAATATAAGCATGAAAAACAGTCATGGCATGCTCAACACACACTTGAACAAAGGCTTCTTCAAGAGGCCAAAAAGTGCCCTTTGCAAGGACAACAAGGAGAGGGGGTGACCCTCTCCTTCTTGGGACTTCAAGGCATCATCTTTACCACTGAAATCCCTCAAGACTTCAGTGGTGAAGAGACCCAAACACTAAAATCCCGGAGCTAGCACAAAATAGCACAAAAATGGGGCCTTTCAAGGCCTAAGGGTGGTCAAACACACCCAAACCACAAAACACTCTTAACAAACAATCAAGAGGGCCTAAAAACAGAACTTTTTTATGTTATACACTAAACACAAAAACAGCTCTAAGATAGGTAGAAATAAGATGCAAAAATGGGGTAAAAAGGACTAGTTTCTTACCCTTGAAGCCTTTCTTCAACAATGGTGATCTTGTTGCTTCCTTGAGCTTCAATCCAGTCAAAAATGGCAAGAACAATCCCTTAGAACCTCAGTAGCCAAAGGAAGGTGGAGCACTAGGTGCTTGTGTGCAATAGTATGGACTAAAACACACACAAGAATAATATAGAGATATGATATGTATTGAACCCTAACCCTAAAACCAGAGCTTCCTCTGTGTTTTCTAAGCAAAAAGCTCTAATTTTTTCTAACCCTTGAGCCAAGGAGAGGAGGGTCCTCTTATTGAGGAGCCAATCTTGTAAACTTACAATGTAAGCTAACAAGAGGGGCATCCCTCTATACACGTGTATGGAGGGGAAGAAAATGCCAGCCAGCTGTTTCAAAATATCTCCAAAAGCAGCTGAACAGTAGTCAGCCGGCCAAAAATGTCATTTTGACAAAATTGACTGCTGACCGGCAATAAAGAGTGCCGACCGGCAACATACATTGCCGGTGGCAACAAAAACCAGCCGGTGGCCTCTAGCCACTGCCGGTGGTGTGTGGGGATGCCTCACAAGGCATTCCCTGCCCCTCCAAGGCAAAACACAGGTGTTTGGTGCAAAACCAAACACAAAACGGTCGGGTTCGGAGATCCTGAGGCAGGGCGCGTAGCCGAGACCTCCGGGAACTCCAAACGAACACAAACATGGATAATCACCGAGTGTTCAAGCGGTGACGTCCAAGTCTTGAGGACGGTCAAAAATGGGGTGTCTACAAACAATTTTTGGAAATCAAGACATGACTTGATAGTGACGACAAGACAAGAAATATCTATATATATATATTTACATATATGTACACAAAAGCAATAACAATTAAATTTTTTAATGTTAAATGTTCTAAAATCTATTTTAGAAAGCTCTATTCATAAATAAATTGGAATTTTTAGGCTTTCAAAATCCTAAATAAAAAATTCTAAAGGGGGAAGGATTAATAGGCTTCCAAGTTATTCCTTCAAAATTGTGATGGTTGGACTTTTGTCCCTCTAGTGTCTAATTCTAAAAAATAATTATAAACTTATAGGACATATTTGAATGCATATCCACACGTGTCGATATTGGGGAGGGTTTGACGAGTATTAGTGTTGACATTAACACGTCACATTCTTAAAAGTTTCCATGATTCTTAGCTTATTATCTATTCTTCTTATATTCTGGTCTTAACTTTTCTTGAGGTCAAATGGAAGTATTTATTTCAAATATCTTATCAACTCATATAATACTGATAGGAATTGATGCCCAGAGGTGTAAATTCTCCTTTACGTGCTTTCAAATCAGTTGGCAGACAACCTATTATTATGGATTCTGTTAAGGGCTCTATGTAGCTGGTTTTTCGTGCTCTTCGGAGGGGTTTAGTCTCCTCAGATATGAGAGCCCTACAGTTCAGACTCCCGTGGTTCTGAATCTGGTTTCACAAGTGCAATGTTAAATAGAAAAAACACAAATGAGAGTCCAAATCCGACAAATCCTAGAAAATCCATTTATCATCAGAGATATCAGAAACGGACTGCATTGCTAGATTTCAGAGTCGCCACCAAAATATTTTTGGAGAATTTAGGAAACCCGTAACTCATGCCAAAGGCCACTTGTCCATCATAACTAAAGTGTCCTGGCTCGGGAACTTAGGTATGAGAGGGGAATGTTATGAATTGAGCACCCCCCTCACCCGATCAAAGATCGGGTTCTACTAATCATGATGTGATTTTTATGTACATTATATTTTCTTGTTCTACTTTTTAATATGCTAACTTACTATGTGAGGCATACAAATATAGACTATTTCACCTACTTTAGAATGTTTTGATTTCATGTTTGTTTGAAAAGAGTTTCGAATATGTGCTACTTTGAAAAAGTAAGCTCATATGTACATTAATCAAAATCATCCCAATTTAAGTGAAATAACCTTCATTCACAAACATTCGAAGAGTTATTTCAAATAAGCACTTAGCCTCATGATAGTATGCTTGATATGGTAACACGAACACATATGCAATATGCTAAAGCAAAAATGCTCACCTAGTACTTAGCCGAGGCAAGCCAAATGAAATGAAATAATTAGAAAAATGCATGCTCTAATAAGCAAAGTGACTAATGCAACACATACAAAATGCAACTATTGGATTCGGCTTCTTAACATGACATATGGATCAATTCAAGGCGTATGGTAGCGCATGTATTCAAGCAAGAAATAATTGATGTCTATCAAGTATGATGAGCCAAATCCTAATGTATGCAAAAATGGATATTAAGCAGAGCAATGATATGAGAATGGAAAACATGATGCTACCACGATAAGGATATAAATAAAAGAGAGAAAGAAATGGGGGTTGGAAGACAAAAATATTACAAGTGTTACAAATTTGCCCTCGCACAAGAGGGTTCAAATGAATGTCCTAATTAAACAAATTATTACAATATCACAGAATTAACTAAATTAACTAGCTATTACAAGTTCGAATGAAGCCAACTAATTAATTACAACACTAATATTAAAGCGCTAATTAATGGAACAGGAGGTGAGGAGCCACATGGTCACAACGAAGAACATTCTCCCGGAAACCTCTTTGTTTGCTGCCAAAATCTGTTTTGTTTGCAGTCAGAAAATTGTTCTATTTTAGCCTCAGGTTCTACTCTGTTCTGCTACAAAAATGCCACTACTTGGACAAAATGGATGGTCGGCTAGTCTTGAAAAGTGGTTGGCCGTACAGAATGGTGGCGGGCAGACCATTGTTTTCTAGGAATTACCCTGCTGCAATAGAGTTGAAACAGAGCAAAAACAGAGTGTTTCCAAGAGATATTTATCCTCTTTCCGTTTCCCTATCATGAAGATGATCAAGGGAGGAGTAGAATCGTTTCTCGAATCATCAATTGTCGCAAACTTGTTGCGTGATGATCTTAGAACTGATAGAACAAAAGCTTAATAAATTGAACAAAAGATAGACAATAGCTTCTCCCTATCATGGAGTTACCTCAAAGAAAGGGGTAAATATTGCTTCATGAACCATTAAACATCACTAAAAGTATGCAATGATTCAAGACCCAATAGGTTCAATATAACGTCTGATTGAACCTAACCAAAATTTGTTACCTTTTTTAACCTCTTTTTATTCTAATTTTATTAGCCTCTTTTATATTACCTTTTCATTTCTTATATTTTCTTCATTGTTGTCTAAAGGTGATGATTACGTCCACTAAGTCCAAAGCAATAAAGATAGCAAGCACGACTTGACCCGAGAAATGAGCTTTTTAAGCCTTTTTCTATGGAAAAAATTACAAAGAAAGAATCAAACTCATTTATAAGTGATAATGGATTCTAAGTCAAACCCAAAATGAGCGATAATGACTAGTCAAACTCAAAGAGAGCAATAATGACTAATCAAACCCAAAATAAGCGATAATGACTCTAAATCCAAACTCGATAATAAGCTATAATAACACTTTCCTTGGTGATTTCCAAGGGTCTAACTAGAAAGTTAGTCCCTTAGAAGTAATGCACCGACGATAAAGAGAGGTATCAGACAAGAGATTGTGCTTATCATAAGAGAGATGTAATGCCTTGGTAATGAACCCCCGAAGAGATTAAACCATTAAGCATGGAAGGTCTCTTTCTTATGCCTTAGATGATAATCTTTTGTTTGCTACGACTCTTAATCAAAATAAATAAAGAAAGGAGGGAGATTGCAGAGTGCTATGGAAAAGTGGGTGATTACAATGGTATAAATATGTATGAAAGCTATAAAAAAAAGAAGCAATGAAGGACTATCAACTCAAATAGATTGAAAGCTATATCTATGAAGACTTACAACAACACATCTATAGTATTCAAAGCATAATTTAACACACAAAACAACATTGAAACAGCAGTAAAACAGTGCTAAAAATCAAGTTTTTGAAGTTGAAAAAGTAAGGAAAAAAAAGACTAAAGCCAAGAGGTTTCAAACAACCAACAAGCCTAAGGAAAAGTGGTTAACCCCTCCTGTTTTTTGTGACTTAAAATCATATATTTAAGCTTAAAAACACTTTGAAAAATAATATGAAAAAGCAAAGAAAAGACATAGAAAAAGATGGTACAAAAACTCAAAAATTACCCTTTCAAAGAGATGATGCTCTTTTAGTTCACAAACCACAAGTTGAACACACTCAAGAGTTGAAATTGTATTCAAGAATCTCAGTAAGAGGCCTCTAGTTTAGGCTTAGGAAGGTCCTGTTTGGTGTAGCTGTTAAAACAGATTATAGATTATAGCTTAACAGATTATAAATTATGACTTTAATCAGAAGCTGTTAATCTGTTTGGTGTAACTGTTGGATTATAGATTTAAGTTGCTGAGTAGTGTTTGTTAAATAAGCTGTGAAGTTGCTTTTTCAATTAATTTTTATTTTTTTATTATTCACTGTTTGTCTACATTTCTCATAAAAAATAATAATAATATTCTATAGTCCATTTGGGTCTTTTTCTATTTTTTAAAAAATAAAAAATAAAAAAATCTAAGAGTATAACCGTGAATTAACTTGTCCACAGCAGAAGTTGATAATCAGAAGCAGGGGGTGAGCAGCTTCTCAAAATCAGCTTTTTTGACTTAAAATAAGTTGTTAGAATTAGAAGCTGTTTGAAATAAGTTTAACCAAACAGTCCAAAATAACTTTTTAAAAGCCAGAAGCCATAAGTTGGCTCAAAAAAGCCCCACCAAACACCCCCGAAGTGTATGTCTATTGCAAGAGAGGAAGAAAGAGTGTTGAACAAGTTGTGGTTCTTAGAGAAATTTTCTAACTCCAAACCATAACGGGGGGTCATGTATTTATAGAAAAACGCCTTTTGACCTCGAAAATATCTGTAATGAGACATCTAGTGCAAGGTATGGGCATGGGGACAACTGGCAGCTGTCAAAATATCTATTACGCTAAACATGGTCGGCTGGCCATGGAGAGGGACAGTTGGCCAACCAAAAATGGTCTGCCGGCCACTTATTGATCAATAGGTCTCTAAGTGGTCAGGTTAGAAAAAAATAGGTTTGGTTCAAAGGAGGTGGAAGGTTGAGGTTTTAAAGCTTGAAACCGAAGCCTTTTGTTAAAGAAATTGAACGATTTGTATAGCATAACAATTCATCATTGAGTGTTCAGCGTGGGGCGCCCAAGTCTTAAGGGGGGTCAAAATGGGGTGTCTACACTCTAAAATACGGGACACAGATGGCAATGAGTATATCGATTATGTTGGTTCGTGGGGGTAGCCATCATTGGTCATGCAAATGATAAGGTTCTATTCCTACTCCTATTCCCTAATTTTATTTTGGCATTTGAAAATCTAAGATATTGTTCATATAGAGGCAATTTGGATATCCAGCACTTGAAGTATCACAAAGTTGGGGGTTACATAAATTTTTTGCTCTACTGTTTTTTGTGCTTTTTGTGCTTCCATTTCTTTAGTGAAAAGGATTTGGTGTATTATGATTTCTTCCATAGAAGTTGGTGCATTTTACAATGACACTTTAGACTTACCATTTGACAAAGGGAACACCCTCTTAAATAAGATCATTAATTACAATAATTACTTTTTGTTACACCTTAAGGATATGATTTCAATGAGATAAAGCTTTTCATTGGTTTATATTGATTGAAAAATCCCTTCATCAGAAACAGGGTTGGCAAAGTTAGCAGCCGTTTTCCCTACAGAGGAAAAAAAATAAAAGAGAAAATGTCTTGGAGTTCTCACAAACAATTGATGTGAATTACATTGTGTTATGACTTTAAATACAAATATTCTTGGACAAATTTTTACCTTGCAGGTACTTGCAGCTTTGGTTGAAACAATGAAGAAGGGAACCAGCTTTGGAGCTCGATGTCTTCTAGAAAATGATCTGGTAGAGATGGTCATCTCAGCTGTTCCAAGTATAGAAATGGTCTAGCTTGCCAACTCAGGCATAGAAGCATACATAGGTGTTATTCGCTTGGCTCGTGCTTTCATTAGCCGTGAGAAGATCATCAAGTTCGAGGGTTGCTACCATGGCCATGCAGATCTATTTCTTGTCAAGGAAGGCAGTGGGGTGGCCACCCTAGGGCTCCCTGGTTCGTTCGATGTTCCCAAAGGAGCCACCTACAAAACCCTAACATCCCCTTTCAATGATATCTCAACTGTTAAAAATCTATTCAACATGAACAAAGGAGAGATCACTGTAGTTATACTTGAATCCGTGGTTGGGAACTCGGGCTTCATCGCTCCTAAACCTGGTTTCCTTGAGGACTTTCAAAAAATCACCAAAGAAAATGATGCTCTTCTGATATTTGATGAAGTTATGACCAGGTTTCGCTTGTCTTATGGTGGGGCTCAGAAATATTTTGGAATAACTCCAGATTTAACCACTCTTGGGAAGATCATTAGTGGTGGCTTGCAGGTCGGTGCATGCGGAGAAAGGAAAGAGATTATGGAGATGATTGCACCAACGAGACCCATGTACCAAGCTGACACTCTAAGTGGAAACCCATTGACAATGACTGTAAGAATTCACACTCTTAAGCAATTGAAAGAGCCAGGAAGTTATGAGTACTTAAATATGATCACGAGTGAGCTCATTCAAGGCATTGTTGATGTTGGAAAGAGAGCCGGGCATGCGTCTTGTGGTGGGTATATATATGAGCGGGATGTTTGGATTTTTCTTCACAGAAGGGCCAGTTTATGAATTTGAGGATGCGAAGAAGAGTCACACTGCAAAGTTTGCGAAGTTTTACAGAGGCATGCTTGAGGAAGGCGTTTACTTTGTGCTTTCACAATTTGGGGCTGGGTTTACTAGCTTAGTTCATACCTTAGAGGATGTTAAATAGACGATAGAAGCGACTGAAAAGGTTTTTCGGCAACTTTAAAGCCATGGTCTCCCCTTCATCAAGGTTTTTCTTTTTTTGTAGGCAATTGGCACGTTTTTCTTCTTTAAGGTTTTTCATTGATTGAATAATTGTTTGTAATTTAACTCTAAAACATTTTGTACGAATGTTCATTGTGGAATGTATTACCCACTATAAATTGAATGGCCTGTTAGCATTAAGTGAGATTTTTCCCAATTCAATGTTTGCTATGTGTGGTTGGTACATTATATTGACAAGGTCAGCTACAGAGAGATGCAATGGGATTAAGATCTTCGACGATTGTGCTGCCTTTGACCCTATGATGCCAGGACTTGGTGACCTTTGATTAAAACCTTTGACATTAGGGTGACGATTGTGCTACCCTTGGCCTGACTTGGTGACCTTTGATTGACACGCTAATGGTGGCCAATTGATTGTTGAGACTTGGTGATCTTTGATTGACATGCAAATGGTGACACCAATCAATTAAAGCTTAGTGGTTGAATCTTGTTAGATTTGTGCCAAACTCTGAAGCTAGGAACAATGTCAAGGGAATGTTTTTTTTTTTCCCTTTACGAGCTACACACATGGAATGGATTTATTTTTTCAATAAGCACTAGACAACGATGGACTCAAACCAGAACACTACTAATAAGATATCAGTTATATCAGACAAGGATGGAGATGCACTCACAGGATCACATACATCACAACATCAAACTATAGTCAGTTAGAGTTTGTTAGTATGGTTGTTAGAGTGTATGCGTGTATAAGAGTTAGTTGTAACTGAGTTAGTTGTAACTGTTCGGAGGGTGTATATATACACCATGTAAATGTGATTACAGAGTATTGAAAAGATGTATTGAATAAACAAGTATTTCTTCATGGTATCAGAGCCTTGAGCTCCTCCGAGCACAGAAATCCATGGCTGCTTCAGTTCCTGGTTCTACAATTCCTCTAGATCTTTCTTTGCTTCTTTCCAATCTATCCTCCTTTGTTAAAGTTAAACTCGATGCATCAAATTTTGTGATTTGGAAATCACAATGGCAGAAAATTCTGAGAGCTACAGAACTTCTTAAATATGTTGATGATCCAAGTTCATGTCCACCATTAACTGTTCTTGATGATTCAGGTAAGAGTGTTTCCAATCCTGATCGAGTGAAATGGAATCGTATTGATGCACATCTGTTGAGTTGCATGACTGCTACTCTTTCTCCATCAATCTACTCTACGGTTTTACACTGTAATCATTGTTCTGAAGTATGGTTTGCTTTGCATAAGCGTTACACTTCATTTTCTCGATCTCATGTTCATCAATTGAAGAACTAATTGAACAGTATCTCTAAGAAAAATGATTCAATGACTGTATATCTTGCAAAAATCAGAGAAATAATTGATCAGTTAGCTCTTGTTTCGGTGTTGCTTGAAGATGATTTTTAGTGTTGATAACTCTAAATGGATTACCAGATGAGTATGATGCATTCGCTACTTCCATTCGAGCCAGATTTGGTTTTATTACTATGGAAGAAGTATCTTCTCTTCTTTGTTCTGAAGAAATCCATATGGAAGCTAAACTTAAGAAGGCTTCTTTTGATCCAACAGTTGCCTTCTCCTCCATTAAAGGCAACTCTCCATCTCGTGGTTCTGGTTACAGAGGAGGCAGATTTCAATCTCGAGGCAATAGAGGTGGACGATTTCAGTCTAGAGGCTATCATTATAATGGTAGAGGTGGTGCTACTCGCGGATGAGGCATATCTTCTTCTTTTCAATCCCAATGCCAAATCTGTGGAGGTTTTGGTCATATAGCCATTGATTGTTGGTATAGAATGGATTCTCAATTCTATTCTTCATCTGGTTCCTCCTTATAACACTCCAAAGCATTTGTGGCTTCTTCCAATGCTTCGGTAACTTATTCATCTTTTGCACCAGTGCCTTGGTATCTTGATTCTGTGGCCACTGATCATATTACCAATGATATGAGTAATTTGAGTTGCTACCAACCCTACCAAGGTTCTGATCAAATTACTATTGGCAATGGTAATTCTATACCAATTCAACACACAGGTAAAGGGCTTTTACCTACTTCTCATCATTCTTTGAAATTAAACACTATTCTCCACACGTCTTCTATTTCTTCAAATCTGCTTTCTGTTCACAAATTAGCCAGAGATAACAATTGTTTTATTACATTTGATGATGCTAACTTTGTGATTCAGGACAAGCATTCGAAGAGAGTGCTTCACAAAGGAACTAATATCAATGGTCTCTACCATTTTGTTCCATCTTCATCTGCTGCAACTTGTTTTTCACAAGCTCATCTTAGTTCTAAGAATTCCTCTGCATCTGCTACTGAGGACATTTGGCATAATAGGCTTGGTCATCCAAGTTTACTGAAATTTTCTCATCTCAAGAAGCATTTGTCTTTTGTTTCTAATAAAGTTTCAACTAAGACAGTCTCTTCAAATTGTGTTGACTGCTGTGTTGCTAAAAGCCATCGGCTTCCATTTCATTTGTCTAATTCTAGTAGCAATCAACCTCTTTCCTTAATTCATAGTGATGTATGGGGGCCTTTTCAGTCTCCTTCTTCTTACAAATTTTATGTGCCTTTTGTGGATGATTTTTTTATATTCACTTGGATTTATCCTTTATCTTCTAAGAGTGAAGTTTATTCCAAATTCATTGAGTTTAAAGCATATGTAGAAAAACAATTTCAGACTTCTTTACAAGTTCTTAGAACAGATGGTGGAACTGAATTTTTTATTAACAAAATGGCTCATTTTCTTGCTTCAGAGGGCATTGTTCATCAGCATTCTTGTCCTTACACACCATCTCAAAATGGTGTCGCAGAAAGAAAGCATAGGAATATAATTGATACCACTATTGCTTTGTTACATCATGCTTCTATGCATATTAAGTACTGGTTTGATGCCATTGCTGTGGCTACTTTTTTAATCAACAGGTTGCCTTCATCTTAGCTTGCTCATAAATCTTCTTTTGAGTTGTTGTTCCATTCCATTCTTGATTACTCTTAACTCAGGGTTTTTAGATGTCAATGTTTCCCTTGGCTCAAACCTTATGTAACTCATAAGCTTCAACCTAGATCTATGTCTTGTGTCTTCTTAGGTTATCATCCATTTGCCAAAGGATACAGGTGTTTAGACCCTCTTACAGGTCGTGTGTTTTTATGTAGGTATGTTCACTTTAATGAATCTTGTTTTCCTTTTCATACTCTTTCTCAGCCTGCACCTGAGTCTTCTTCTTTTTCTTCTTTACATCAGTTTTTTTGGTCTTCTCCTACTCTGTCTTCTAAGCAGCTCAGTCCTGTTACCAATCCAACCCAGTCTGCTACTTTGCCACATAAATCTGTTTCTCTGCCTTCTACTGTTCTGCAGCCCAGAACTGCTGCTTCTCCTCCCAGAACTACTGCTTCTTCTCTGCAGCCCAGCACTACTGCTTCTCCTCTACAGCCCAGAATTGCTGCTTATCCTCTGCAGCCCAGCACTGCTGCTTCTCCTTTGCTGCCATCCAGGTCTGCTACCCTGCAGCCCAGGTCTGCTCCTCTGCCTTTTGCTATTTTACAGCACAGGCCTGCACAGCCTAGTGCTGACTAGCCTAGCTCTCTTTTGCCATCCCCTCATTCAGTTTCATAGGTTTTTTCTGTCCCCCTGCAGCAGCCTATCCCTATCTAGTCCATTTCCATTCATCTCCCTTTACATCCTCCACTTAAAACCTTCAATTCTCATCCTATGATCACTCGGTCTAAAGTTTCTTTTTCACCCTTCACACCAGCCTTAAAGCCTACTTCTTCTCTTGCCTTTGAAGATACTGAACCACGCTCCTATAAAGAGGCTCTTTTATCACCTATTTGGCTTCAATCTATGCAAGAGGAAATGAATGCCTTGTATGCTTAACACACTTGGTCTCTTGTTTCTCTTCCTTTTTAGAAACAAGCCATCGGCTGCAAATGGGTATTTAAAGTTAAGAGAAATTCAGATGGTAGTATTTCCAGACACAAAGCTAGATTGGTGGCTAAGGGTTATCTTCAACAACATAGTATTGATTTTCAAGAGATTTTTAGTCCTGTTGCCAAACAACCTACTATTCGCATTCTCTTATGTCTTGCTCTTCATAATCACTGGCCTTTGAAACAATTGGATATTTCAAATGCTTTTCTTCATGGTTTGCTTGAAGAATAGGTGTTTATGATTCAGCCTCCTGGTTTTGTGTGTTCTTCTTCTCCAACTCATGTTTGTAAGCTTCATAAAGCTTTGTATGGCCTTAAGCAGGCCCCTCGGGCTTGGTATTCCACCTTTTCCGCCTTTCTTTTATCTCAGGGATTTTTCAACAGTAAATGTGATTCTTCTTTATTCATTCAGAAGACTCCTACCACTATCGTTATTCTTCTGGTTTATGTGGATGACATTTTGCTCACTGTTAGTGATTCTTCTCATCTTCAATCCCTTATTACCAAGATGCATCAAGCTTTTTCCATGAAAGAATTAGGGGATATCTCCTATTTTCTTGGTATTTCTATCCAAGGTTTTCCATCTTCTGGCTATTTTTTATCTCAGCACAAATATGCTTAAGACATTCTCACTAAGGCTGGTTTATCTGATTGCAAACCATGTTCTTCCCCTATTGCTGTTAAACCTACTTCTCAGCCTCATTCTGCAGACCCTTGTTCTAATCCCACACTCTATCGCAGTTTGGTGGGTGCTTTGCAATATCTTACTATTACTAGGCCGGATTTATCTCTTGCTATCAATCAATGTTGCCAACATATGCATGCCCCTACCATTGGTCATTTCTCTGCTGTTAAGTGGCTTCTTCACTTTGTCAAAGGTACACTTCATCATGGTTTACAATTTTCTCCTAGCACCTTTGATGTTCATGCCTTTTCTAACTCCAATTGGGCTGGGGATGTTCTTGACCGAAAGTCTACCTCTGGTTATTGTATTTTCTTGGGTTCCAACCTTATTTCTTGGTCTGCCAAGAAACAAGCTACTGTTTCTCGAAGTTCTACTGAGGCTGAATACCGAGCCCTTGCTCACACCACTGCTGAGCTCACCTGGATACTTATGCTGCTACGTGATCTTGGCATTACACTTCCTACTCTTCCTATCTTCTGGTGTGATAATGTCTTTGTAACTGCTCTAGCATCTAACCCGGTGTTTCATTCTCGGTCAAAACATATAGAAGTTGATTGTCACTTCATTTGTGACAAAGGTCTTGTTAAACAGTTGCATTTGCAATACATTCCTACCATAGAGCAGTTGGCTGATATCTTTACTAAACCCTTGTCTGTTGGACGTTTCTCTTATCTCAAATCCAAGCTCATGGAGTTTAGTCACCCCATCAGCTTGCCAGGGCCTGATAAGATATCAGTTATATCAGATAAGGATGAAGATGCACTCACAGGATCACATACATCACAAAATCAGACTATAGTTAGTTAGAGTTTGTTAGTATGGTTGTTAGAGTGTATGCGTGTATAAGAGTTAGTTGTAACTGAGTTAGTTGTAACTGTTCTGAAGGTGTATATATACACCATGTAAATGTGATTACAGAGTATTGAAAAGATGTATTGAATAAACAAGTATTTCTTCAACTACACTTACTAAAATAACACCTTATCTACAAAAATCTATTCACTTTTTCAACAATAAAATCTTTTCTTTAATTGAATTATTTTTCTTATAAAAAATATCATAAATACTTTTCATACTAATTGATGTGCCGTACAATAATCACTACAACAAAATTAGATTTTTATGGCTTCACATCAATGACATACAGTAAATGCAAGCTGTGGTTTTTCACTTTTACAACTTGCTCTTTTTGCATGTCATAAATAATTTCCCAACCACGACGTGTCTATTGCGTAGGTCGTAAATGCTAATAGTGATGATTTTTTTACAGCTTGCAATGTTAGCTGTAAATAAAAGGCTTTCTATAAAGTGCATATGACATGCCGTTAACATATCAACTAATACATCAACTATACACGATATATATACATTAGTTGTTAAAAATATTGAACATTTCACCGCGCACATAAAGCCAACCGTTAAAAATTGCACTTTTCACGACGCACAAAAAGCCAGTCATTTAAAATATTGCACTTTCCACAACATGCAATTCTTGTCATGAAAGGTACAATTGAAAAAAAAGTAACGCCAAAATGAAAATTTCGAGTGCCAAACACCAAAAAATAAAAAATAAAAAAAGAAAGAAAAGAAAAAGAAACAATCAAAAGCTCCAACTCTTCAGCCCCAACATCAATTTTACACATACATACGCAGTATCTATTAAAACAATCTAGGGAATTTGGCTTCTCGTCTCCACTTTCGAAAATTGGGAAATTTGGACTCCTTTCTCTTTCGAAAAATCTGGGGAATTTGGCTTATCTTCTCCTCTCTCCTTCCATCACCACTGCGGCGAGCTTGGCTTCTCGTCATCACTAGCTTCTCCATAATAATTGGTATGCATTTCCTCCTGTTTCTCTCTCTCAGTAAAAACCCTAACATTTATTTATTTATTTATTTATTTTGATTTTGTTGGTGTTTATGTGTTAGAGAGATTGGTTGGGGATAAAGAAGTCATAAAGGTTGTGGAAAATAAAATCATTGTGGTAGAAGAAAAATAAAAGATTTTAGCCATGCCAGCATGGGAATCCTGGCTCCACCATCACTTATGTGATGCAAATTAACAATAAATTGGCAAAAAAATTAAAAAAAAAAAAAAAATTGAATGTGGACAATGATCTCATAGTATTTTTTGTTACAAGATTCATGTTAGATCAAAATCTAGATTCTATGTACTTTTCACTTTTGCTCTTCTACAAGATATGATCAAGATTTCAATGTAGATTTTCATTTCATAAGAGAAGGGATAGGGTTAGAACTCAAAATACAAGAATAAAGAAAGAGTTCGTGACAAGAACACCGACAAGTTTTATTGGTGGCCCCATTTTAAATTTTTAAAAAATAAAAAATAAAAATCTGTGATAAATCTTTTTGAGAAGCCAAGTTAGTAAAGGGTCCTCATAAGATTATTTTTAAGCCGGAAAGTAGGTTATTTTTTGAATGTAACAAAAAATAAATTTGACATTAAAATTAGACATTCAATTGATACGAAAGAAATACGATAATGTAACTGTAAAGAAATATAGTTAATTAAGAATACGAAGATACCCTTTAGTGGACTAACTTTTTTGTAATATTGAAAAAAAAAAAAAAATGTGGTGTTAAAAAACAAACATTTTATTGACTTAGTAAAAAGATTAAAAAAAAGTAAACATTTCATTGGGACGTATTGTTTATTAGGGTTACTTTAATTTAAAAAGTAAAATAATTCTAAAAATTTACTAAGATTTAAAATTTATATTTGGTATCTAAAATTAGAATAAGATAATAACTATTTAATAACTACTCAATTCTTCGATAAGTTAAGTTGAATTTGTTTTTTCAAAAAAAGTAACGTGCTCAAAAAATTGCATAGAAATTGATTGTTTATATTTTAAGCAAGCACAAACAATTTGAAATTGAAAACAAATTCGAATCACATATTAAATGTTTTTATTTTATTTCTTTAATGTATTTGTTTTTGGAAAAGTTATCCCTCTGAGTACGTTGAGAAAATTATTACACATATATGGAAAAATTTATAATTTTAGTTATTAATATTGATAAAGTTTACTATTAATTTGTAATAATTTTTTAACCCATCATTTGTAAGTTGAAAAAATCAGTACACATATATGAAAAAGCTTACAATTTTAATTATTAATATTGATAAAATTTATGATTAATCTGTAATTATTTTTGAACTTTTAAACTGGTTTGAATTTTTGTGTTTTGTTTTTGTTTTTGTTGTTGTGTGCACAAATTATTTATTGTTTTTAAGTGAAAAGAATGAATGGGGCAATTGAAATCATTGCAAGCATCCATCAGCTGGAATGCAAATTATCTTGGTAGTGGAATCTACACGTCCTTACAAACCTAAAAAGCTTTTATATGCATACACACGTATCGATGAAAATTGATGGATGATAGCAGAAATTGAATGGTTCCAATTACAAAGAAATAAGACGTATTGGCTATGTTTGGCATTCTCTTCTTGAATTAAATAGTTATAAAAAGATAAAGTGTCTGTTTGGTGCAGTTTAAAAGCTACTTATTTTATCTTTTAACTTAATTTAAGTTATTTTGATATGTTTGGTTTAGCTTATAGCTTATATTTTATAGCTTTTTGGAAGTTAGAAATCAGCTTATTTTTTGAGTGGGGCAGGAGATGCTTAATTTATAAGTCAGAAATCAACTTATGTTCATAGTTATAAGCTATAAGCTGTTTGGGCATAAGCTATAAGTACTTTCTCACAGCTCTACCAAACAGGGCCAAAATAAATTAAAATGTCACATTTAAATCATAATTATTTTATTTTTTTTCTTATAAAAGTTAAAAAAATCAAAAAAATCCATTCCAAACGAGACTTTTTAGCTTCATGTTAAAATAGTTAAAAAATCAACCCACATCCCAAACGAAAACAAAGTATATACGATTTAACTAAGTGCCTATATTGATGGAGGAGAAATGATAAAATTCATTATGCGTAACAAAGATAATAAAGTTTTGGATATATTAACTTAGAGTACTTCTATCAAATACTTCAAATCTAACGTGGCACTCTAACAATTATATTTTGACATGAAAGTATCAACTCCACTCAGTGTGTCAAAAGCTGATGTGGCTTTTGATATTACTCCTTCATGCTAATTTTGGATAGAAATTGATTGTTTATATTTTAAGCAAGCACAAACAATTTGAAATTGAAAACAAATTCGAATCACATATTAAATGTTTTTATTTTATTTCTTTAATGTATTTGTTTTTGGAAAAGTTATCCCTCTGAGTACGTTGAGAAAATTATTACACATATATGGAAAAATTTATAATTTTAGTTATTAATATTGATAGAGTTTACTATTAATTTGTAATAATTTTTTAACCCATCAACTTATGTTTATAATTATAAGTTATAAGCTGTTTGGGCATAAGCTATAAGTACTTTCTCACAGCTCTACCAAACAGGGCCAAAATAAATTAAAATGTCACATTTAAATCATAATTATTTTATTTTTTTTCTTATAAAAGTTAAAAAAATCAAAAAAATCCATTCCAAACGAGACTTTTTAGCTTCATGTTAAAATAGTTAAAAAATCAACCCACATCCCAAACGAAAACAAAGTATATACGATTTAACTAAGTGCCTATATTGATGGAGGAGAAATGATAAAATTCATTATGCGTAACAAAGATAATAAAGTTTTGGATATATTAACTTAGAGTACTTCTATCAAATACTTCAAATCTAACGTGGCACTCTAACAATTATATTTTGACATGAAAGTATCAACTCCACTCAGTGTGTCAAAAGCTGATGTGGCTTTTGATATTACTCCTTCATGCTAATTTTGACATGAAGCTTCCTTGATTCCCTCCCCCCCCCCCCTCCCTCCCTCCCCACACTCTCTTCTTTGTCTTCAATTAAAAGAGTTTAAATTTTAAAATTAATATAATAATAGACTTTACATGTCAATAGCCTATGTCAAATTGGCATATGTCAATTTGCCACCTAAACTTTCAAAAAACACTTGACATACCAAATTTTAAAGGTTTGAATGAAGATGCTCTTAACCATTTTATAACGCTGTTACACTCACTGAAATCCTAATTCAAAAATACATATACACCTTTGCTACATACCTTTACTAAATTACTAATTTTTTACCAATTACACACGGATGTAGATCCCACATCCATGTGTGATCATACTCGTGTGTAGTTGACAAAATAAAAATAAAAATAAATAATTAAGTAAGATTCGCTATCATTTCTTAGAAATATTGGAGACTCTTAAAATGCCTCCATTAATTTGACCAATAATGAGATAAAAAAAAAAAATTAATCATAAAAGACTCTATTTCAATATCACATCATTGTGAGTAAATTTAAAAATTTAAATTGTGAGTATTTATGGCATTTCTAATCATTTCCCTACAACAAATACTTCTAAAATTTCACTTTGGGTGCTTTGCCAACTTCGCATAAGACCAGGTGAAGTATGATTGGCCTTTTACTCTATGCTTTAGCTTCGGTCTGACAACTTAGCTCTCCACCTTCATTAAAAACCCCTTACAACAAATATAATTGCACAATAAAAATATAAGATATCTCACAATACATTCTCTGTTTTGAAAACAATGTGAAAAACATTCTTTAGTCAACATCTCACGAAACATCACAAGAGCTTAGAATTTTGTCAAAAGGGTTCATAGAATGATATGACATAAAACATAAGTCCACACTTCTTCACTACCCCTTTTAATCCTGAAAAACTTCTCTCCTACTCTCCAATTCTTGTTTATTAAGAGGAATATTCACTCTTCAACATTGTCAACAAATTTGGATGATCTGTAATACACTTTCTATAATATAATTTGTATTGTTTTAAAATAAAAGAGTAAAATAAAAAAAAATAACATCGTTTTGATGTTTGCAGTCATGTTCGAATGAAGATACCAAACTTTTTTCTTTTTTAAATCTCAACCTTTAATTTTTCAATTTTTTTAAATTTTAAATTTTATTTTAAAATATGATGCGTTATCATTCAAAACACTACAAATTCCACTATAAAAAGTGCATTAAGAGAATACAAATTCAAAAACAATAGGCATAATAGCACTACTAGACATTGATACGGTGGACTTACCATTAGGGGTGTGTATAATACCGTCGAAACCGCCGAAACCGTTAAAATCGCACTGAGCCGCACCGCCAAGGCAAATTCGTTATTATTTGCCAATCGAACCGCCGATTTTTGGTAAGAGAAATGGTAAATTCTAGTGACACTTTTATCAATCCGCCGGTTTCTATTTTTTTTCCAAACCGCACCGACCCGCACCGCTATTAAATCATATTTTATAAGATTCTAAAAATTCTTTTTTACTTAAGTTTGCTTGTTGTTCTATACCTTAGAATATAATATTACATTACTGCTCGAGGGGAATTCAAGATGTCAGTAATCCAAAATATCATGGTATCTCTCGTCTTTTTTTTACTCTTTGATTTAAATTTTGTAATTTGAATTATATTTTTTATAAACCGTCAATCCGCCCGAATCGCCAAGGCAAATCCGCTATTATTTGTCAACCGAACCGCCGGTTTTTGATAAGGAAAATGGCAAATTCTAGTGACACTTTTATCAATCCGCCACCCGCCATACGATTTTTATTTTTCTCTCAAACCGTACCGACCCCACCGCGCACACTCCTACTTACCATCTTCACATCAAGTTCTACTTTACTTTCCAGTCATTGAATCACTAGAGAAAAAAAGAAAAGAAAAAAAAAAAATGAAGAATCTCACAAATTTTCAAATCATTTTTGGATTTTTGGCAGAGCCAAAGCTTTGTTTGACTTTGGTTAATGGATTACAGTACTCTGGCCCTTAGAGCCCAAAATGGGTAGAGCCACTAGAACAAATGAAGAGCCTCTACCAAATTTGCTGAGTTGAGAAGAGAAAGTTTAGAGCAAGTGGATTGGCTTCACTATAATAGAAATTTCACATTTTGCTTTGCTTGGTTTCTATTTTGACTCTTCCTATATGCAGCTAATGTACATATGACAAGTTGGGTTTAGCATGCTTTTACAATACCCAACAAGACCCAACTCTTTTTTTCTTTTTTTCCTTTTTTTTTTTATAATTTTTTTTTATATATAATTATTTTTAATTTTACAAGAAATCGCATTAAGATAAAATCACATTTGACCGACATTGTAAACTTCAAACACTCAATCAACTTAAATCACTTATATCAATTAAAGTAAATGTAAAGAAAACTTCAAACATTCACAATCAACTTAAATCACTTATATCAATTAAAGTAAATAAAAAAATCAAGAGAAATCAAACAAGATATTTAAAGATAATTTCAAGACCAGTAATTAATGCTAGAAACACTAACAATATACGAAGAAAGAAAACTTATACACAGATCTTCCCTTTTGGCATGGGAGTAGACATCTAAGCAACTCCAATGCTACTCTTCATTTTTCATTAGCTAAAGTATGAATTTTTTTTTATTATTTTACCTAATTAATTTTTTTTTTTAATCTATGTGCTTCAACGCTATTATTTATTTTATATATTTATCCACACAAATTAGTTAAAAAAAACATTCTTGAGCTCTTCAAATGTAACTAGCATGAAATATTGTTGTTAAAATAACTATTGTAGTAGCTAACCCATTGGAGAGAGTAAAAAATGATGAAACTAGTTATAGTAACAATCATGTTTCTTTTAAAGAGTTCATTGAGCAACTTCAAGCCCTTGATTTCATTCCAATCCTCTCGATTCAAGGCAATGGACTCTCAGTCCTGCTTTTGTTCCCTCGACCGGCTCCACTCAAGTTATTAGTTACTTATTGTTAGGCATTTTATGTTATACCTACAAAGGTGTGTGTATGTAAATTAAATGTATAAATTAAATAAACAATAGAATAAAATAATTCAGAAAATAATTATATAAATTATTTTCCGAATTAAATGCTTATAGAAAATAATGTTGAGGCTTGTGTTGGACACAATCTTCTTAAAGTAGATTTCGCCCTCGCTCCGGTGTTTTGAGTTTACCGGCGTCTACTTCCCAGGATGCAACGACTATCACTTGAATTTTGCAGCACTACAAAACCAAGTCTTGCGCACCAAAATTATGTTGTAACTCTTTTCTTTCCTTCCTAAAATTAAATGCAAGAAAAATGCAGAAAGACAAGAGGACGACTTGAAAGAGAAATGAAGAAATGCTCTAAAAAAACTTAGTTGAAAGAATTGCTGGATGGCCAACTATTTATAGAAGTGGAAGTGGCTTTTCCGAACAGGTGCTAACAGATATGAACCTGTTCAAACAGATTCAATGACCAAAAAACCCGACTTGTTTGGACTGTTTGAACAGATTTGTTCAGACTGTTTGAACAGATACAGATATGTCCGGTTTTGGTATGAACAGGTATGAACCTGTTCGGGTTAGAAACTGTTTGGGTGGAAAAAATCTGGACCAACTTTCTTTTGAATTTTGAAAACAAATTTTTTTTTTTAAAAATAAATAAAATACAAAAGTTTTTGGTCCAAAAAAGATAAGTAATGGGCTGGATAAGCCTAACCCAATCTCACACCACGCACCCGTGCCCAAGCCTAGGCCTAGGCCCAGCCAGCACGCCCAACCGACCGATCGGACGGTCGGCGGCGGCGCGTGTGGTTTTAATTTTGGGTCCAATAGGTCTAGCCCACTTCACCCATAACCTTACCCTTCCACAAACTTGGGTACCCCCTGGGGCCTATCTCAAGTATCCAAAGCTAAGGTTTATAAACCCAAACAATTCCTCAAGCCTTTCAAATGTGGGACAAGCACATTTCACAAATGTATAATAAACCCACCAAAATACATTTCCACGAATCCGAAAATGCGTGTTGAATTCTCATTCATCCGGAAATGATTTGAGCAACCAAATACACAGTTTTATTCACTATGTAAGCCAAGACTATAGACTACACATAGTGTATCCGCAGATTCAGTTTGGTTGTTACGGTTGTGTTCATTTTGGTCCTGAACAACGCCTGGTAATTCATGAGTGCTCTAGAGAATTTAGCCTTCTCAATTCTCACAGAACTGGCCTAGTTTACACTCATATAGGTGACTTCTATCCTGTTATACCCCACTTAGATGTCGAAGCTATAAGAATCATTAAAAACAAAGCTTATCCTACTAACGCTGCATG